>CM033029.1:2916849-3314349 GCA_019207045.1 Branchiostoma floridae x Branchiostoma belcheri | reverse complement strand
ACATATCAATCCATAAACTGCGCTACTAAACGCTAATAAACAGATCCAGGCGTGTTTTTCCGCCCACACATCGTAGGCATCGTGCCTCTGTCTGCTATAGTAGTGTGAAACAGGTACAGAGAAGGGAACTGATCTTGTTAATTTTAAAATTTAACTTGATAATTTGATATCATTGCATTGTTAAGATTAAATCCACAGGAGAAAGCTTGCAAAAGGTTGGTCTGCCTATAAGTTGAATTTGACTTCGTTGTGTTACAGCTACGAGCACGAGTTTGTGTCTGATGATCAGTGCTAAACTGTCACGAAAAAACTTTCGGAAGGACGACTACTAAAGACAGGTTGCTTTAATTGGTTGGTTTTATTTTGTTTTGGAGCTTGCTGTAATTATCACTAGACAAGAAAATTCAAGATAGGCAGCGTCGGGCCCTTTTAGCAGTTGTTTCCAACGTAAGCACCATGTATCAATCTATGTGACGTCCGATGTAGACCCAGACGCTAATAAACAGATCCAGGTGTGTTTTTTCCACTCGCACATCGTGGGGACCGTATCTCTGTCTGCTATATTAGTGTGGATCAGGGACAGAGAAGGGAACTGCTCTTGTTTTTGATAATCTATTATATTTTTATATAATTGTACTGTAAAGATTAAAACCCACAGAAGAAAGATCGCAAAAGGTTGGTCTGCCTATAAGTTGAATTCGACTTCGTTGTATTACAGGTACGCCCAGGAGTTTGCGTCCGATGATCAGTACTGAACTGTCTCGAAGAAACACACGGAAGGAAGACCACTAAGGACAGGTTGGTTTGTTTTACTCTGTTTTGGAGCTTGCTGTAATTATGGATCAATAGACGTCGGGTCCTTTTAACAGTTGTTTACCACGTAAGCACATATCAATCTATAAACTGCGCATGTGCATGTGTCGTCCGATGTAGACCCAGACGCTAATAAGCAGATCCAGGCGTGTTTTTCACTCGCACATCGTGGGGACCGTATCTCTGTCTGCTATATTAGTGTGAATCAGGTACAGAGAAGTGAACTGCTCTTGTTTTTGATAATCTATCATTGCATTGTTCAGTTTAAAATCCACAGGAGAAAGATCACAAAAGGTCTGCCTTTAAGTTAGATTTGACTTCGTTGTATTACAGGTACGCCCAGGAGTTTGCGTCCGATGATCAGTGCTGAACTGTCACGAAGAGACACACAGGAGGAAGACTACTGAAGACAGGTTGGTCTGTTATACTTTGTTTCGGAGCTTGCTGTAATTATGGATCAATAGGCAAGAAAATTCAAGAGAGGCAGTGTCGGGTCCTTTTAACAGTTGTTTACCCCGTAAACACATATCAATCTATAAACTGCGCATGCGCATGTGACGTCTGGTCTAGACCCAGACGCTAATAAACAGATCCAGGCGTGTTTTTTCAACTCGCACAACGTGGAGACCGTATCTCTGCCTCATACATTAGTGTGAATCAGGTACAGAGAATGAAACTGCTCTAAGACTTGTTTTGCTTTATAATTTGATAGCATTGGATTGTTAAGATTCAATCCCCAACAGAAAGATTGTAAAGGTTGGTCTGCCTAAAAGTTGAATTTGACTTCGTTGTATTACAGGTTCGACCAGGATATAGGAGAGTTTGTGTCCGATGATCTGTACTGAACTGTCACGAAGAACCTTACTGAAGGAAGATTGCTGAAAACAGGTTGGTCTGTTATATTTTGTTTGGGCGCTAGATGTAATTATGGATCAATAGACACAAAAATATGCCGGGATGGCTTTGTGCAAGCCGATATCAGTTATCAGCACTAGATCTATAGAACAGCGGCTGATTACTTTCTGTTATTGCTGACCGAAGTAATTCTATGTCTGCTTTTGATGTAAGGGCGTGGTACTGTGGGGAAAGAAAGGAATAATAGCACATGACAGGTCTACTTTATCTGTGTACGAGCTTTACAGCTTATGATAAATGTAACGTTATGCACCGGTGGCAATAATTACAATAATTAAAAATTGAGTTGGATGGTTTTAAAATAAGGGGTGTCTGAGATGTCTAGCTCACGTTTGAGAAGAATGTTATACATGTATCTATAGTATGCTTTTACAAGAATGAAAATTATTTCTTGCATAATACGTCTGGGTAGGCAGCGTCGGGCTCTTTTAACAGTTGATTACCTCGTAAACGCATATCAATCTACACACTGCGCATGTGTCGTCTGGTCTAGACCCAGACGCTAATAAACAGGTCCAGGCGTGTTCGCACATTCTGGGGGCTGATTCTCTGTCTGCTATATTAGTGTGCACCAGGAATAGAGATGGAAGCTGCTCTTATTTTTTGATAATTTGATAGCAATGCATTGTTAACATCAAAATCCATAGTGGAAAGCTTGCATAAGGTTTGTCTGCGTGAAGTTAAATTTGTTTTCGTTGTATTACAGGTACGACCAGGACTTAGGGGAGTTCGTGTCCAATGATCTGTGCTGAAGTGTCACAAAGAATCTACCGAAGGAAAATTGCCGAAGACAGGTTGGTCTGATGTTTATTTTGGTCTTTGTAGGAACCGAGAAGAAAAAAAGAAGAAAATATGTCGGCCCGGTTTTGAGCAGGCCGACATCAGTAATTAAGCTCAGATCAGCGACTGATTATTTTCTGTTATTGCTGGCCATAGTAATTGTGAAGTAAAGTAAACCTATTGCATGATGTAAGGGTGCGGTACTCTCCAAGCAGAGGTTAGGCTCCGGCTGTTTTTTCAACGTTTTTTTAGTCGTTTTTATCGGGCTTTCTATTTTGACATTTTTTTGCTGTGTCCAACCTAAGGAGAGTAAGGGTGCGGCACTGTAAAAGAAATAGTCTCCTGTACACAACAGGTGTGGTTTATGTGGGATGAAAGCTCTACTGGATTCTGAAATATGTATGCATTGGTGGCAATGTTTTCTTCAGTTCCCCACCCAACAGTTCTATGTTCTCCAACGATGTTACGTTGTTACTTCCTTGAAGATAGCGGTATTGTTGCCATATTCACTATGGAGGTTCTGTGGTGTACATCTCAAGAACCGATGGAAGGTTTGCAATAGTTTTCGGTGGGTGGGTAGGTGTGGGGATGGTGATGGTGCAGGTGGATTTTGCGCCACCTGTTGATTGACCTTGGTACTGCAGCAATACGTTTTGTGTCATATTTTTGTATCTGGACTTGCTGTGGTGTTGATTTAGATGTGGTGGGTAGGTGTATGGCGGATGTTGATTTGCTGCGAATGTCGGCCTTCTGGCTTCAATATAATGGATTTATTCCTAATTTTTGGACTTTCACACATACAATACTTGCACGGCCTATTTGCCAGTAAATCTCGTGATTATCCGGCTGGTGCAATAATGCGAAGCTATCTAGCTGGACCGCGCCAGTTTGGGATTTTGGGATTCCGTTCAGTTAACAGGAATGTGCGTTAATCCGATGTGCAATTAACTGGCTTTCACTGTATATGCAATTTTGGTAGCACTGACCATCAATTAACATGGATTATGCTGATAATGCTGATTTCTATAAACAAAGAGGGGAGATGAAACAATTTACAAAAAACTCACGGAGGTACGAGGTCTCCGAACTCTTGTTCCCATTGTATTGCAGTGTAGCTTGAATGGCAAAAAAGCTGGCAATTCGTTCACCGTTAGTTGCAAGATAACTATATGATATTTGTATTACGATGTAACTCATGTTGATACTTAGGAAATGGCGAACAAGCTGGCGACACTCCTGGTCCTTCTGATCATCATTTTGCGGGAAGCTGGACTGACCCTACTCTGCGGCAGCAGCTGTCAATCAGTCTGCAATTGCGTCGGTAGGGGCTACTCCCGTGTTCCTCTGAACCTGCCTAGAACCATCACCAGCCTTAAGCTGGGCCACAATTCTATCACAAACTTAAGAAGACATGGATTCTCAATGTACTCAAAGTTGAAGGAGTTAAATGTTAATAATAATAATATTTCAAAAGTCCACAAGAAGGCGTTCAGTTCGGACCATCTCCAAAAGTTGCACCTATCAAATAACAAAATAACTTACATTGAGTCTGGTGCATTTTCACTTGTATTTGGGCTCCAAGAGCTGTACCTGAACGGCAACAAGATAACCAACATTGACCCTGGTACATTTTCATGTTTACCTGGTATATTTTCATGTTTATCAAGGCTAAGATCTCTGAACCTAGGTAACAACAAAATAACTAAAATTCCGCTTGGTACATTCCGGAATCTAACGGGGCTTTCTAGTTTGAGCCTAAACTCCAACAGCCTAACTACAGTCCTTCCAGGTACATTCACAAATAAACGACGTCTCAAGCATTTGTCGCTGCGCAACAACCAAATAACTGATTTCATGATTGGCACATTTTCAGATTTGCCCAGACTTCATTTATTGGATCTATCAAGTAATCAATTACGTGACATTCAACCTGGGGTACTCTCAAATCTAACTAATCTTAAAACGTTACGCCTGGATGAAAACCCATGGAATTGCGATTGTAGGATGGTAGATGTCAAGAAAACCTTTAAATTCAATAACAAAATAACTTGTCAAGAACCTAGCAACCTCCACGGGAGAAAACTAGACGAAATTGATCCAAACAATCTAATCTGTAAAAAAACAAAGATTGTGCGCTTTGAAAACATCAAGGGCAACAGACTGGTGCCGGGAGAAACTCTCCATTTGGTCTGTGCAGCTTCAGGTATCCCTAAACCAGACATCACAGTCACCCTCCCATCTGGACTGAATGCTACTGTTGAGTCTGGAGGGAGAGTGACTGTGGGAGTGAACGGTACTTTCATAGTAACTAATGTTACTGCAGCTGATGCTGGTAAGTACATCTGTACTGCGAGAAATCTAGTTGGCTTTGCATATGTCAACCTATTTGTGGTGGTAGAAATCCCAACATCGGCCATGTCAGTTGTATCCACTGACCTTGTGGAGACCTCAGATGTCATAGCTGTAACATCTGCCTCGCACACTGACGGTGTGATGTTCAAAAGGCTAACGACATCTGACAGACTGTTTGTTGAGATAGAAACTATAACATCAGTCATGTCGGGCTTATCCACTGCCGCACAGTCTGATGGCATGGTGTCGAAAAAGCCTGCGATTGTGAGGTTTAAGGTAAGCAACAGTGCATTAGCGCAGGGGGAGACTCTGTATTTGGCCTGTGAAGCTTCAGGAATGCCTCCTCCAAATATCATTGTCACTCTCCCATCTGGGCTGATTGCAAGTGCTGAGTCAGGTGGAAGAGTGACTGTGGGAGTGAATGGTACCATCACCATAACTAATGTTACTGCAGCAGATGCTGGTCAGTACATCTGCATTGCAACAAACCCTGTCGGCTCGGCATCGGCCACAATGTTTGTTGAAGTCCAAACCGCCACATTTGATTCAACGTCACCTCCACTTGGCCATTCAGAAGGTGATCCAACAAAATTTCCTCTGCCCCCTGCTATCGGTCTTGCCACTGTTGGCGGAGTAATAATGATTTCTGTTACTCTTTCTCTTGCTCTTTGGCGGGCGCAAAGAAAGAAAAAAGCCCAAGCACCATCAGCACAAACAATTGATCCCCCCACAGACGATATGGTTAACAGGTCGCTCAGTAGCTCAGAAATAAACAGCAGTGCTGCAGGTACAAAGGAACAGGCCGACATGCCTGAAAATGTGTATGAGGACCCCGAATCTCTCATAGCCATCGCTGGGCCTCCTAAAGGTGTTATAGATTCAAAAGAGGAATCAGTAGAATCTGCATCAAAAGCAGCGTCGGCCCAAAAGTCAGTTACAGTCCATGAACTAGTAAACATCGTGTATGGTGAAGACCAGGCTGGTCCTCTTAGAGGTCCGGTAAGTTTGAAAGAAGAATCTGCATGTGCACTAAAAACTGTCTCAAAGTCAATGACAGTTCATGAACTAGTAAACATCGTGTATGGGAAGGGTATGTCTGACTCGGAGGATGAGAAGCCCATTTCTATGCCTAAAAAAGAAGCAGAAGCTGCTACCTCTCATTACATTGGTCCTGATTGTCATGAGAAAGCAGCAGCTGCTACTTCTCATTCAAGCCAAGAGAACACCCATGTGAAGAAAACAGACCATGAAACTTCTCTTGTCACCGAGAATACCGTTAAGGACGAGGCGGTGCTGTATGCTTCTTCTCAGGTTATTTATGGCCATGAAGATGATAAAGCACAGTCTGCTGCATCTCAATCCATCTACAAGGCTGACAATGAGAAACCAGAGTCTCCTGGTTCTCAAATCATTTACGGAAATGATGAACAGAAAGCAGAATCATTTGCATCTGACTCTATTTACAAAAATGATAATCATAAACCAGATTCTCATGTTATTTATGAGGCAGGCGATGAGAAAACAGCAGCTACTGCTTCTTGTTTGATCTATGAGAATAATGATGAAGAATAAATGTGCATGTATGTACGTGCATGCGTGTCATAAAGTGTGTTTGTTTGTGTGCGTGCGCGAGTGTGTGTGTTGTGTTGTGTGTGTGTGTGTGTAGACAAGTACTGTACTACCCGAAGAAATCATTAAGAATGTATCTTGAATTCGAAGATCTAAAACCCCAACTACATGTAACAGTACGTAGAAATTATCGTTGAAGTGTGATTATGAGATTTACATTCCTCAGATAAGGTCATGTTTGTATCCCAATACTCCAGTAACTTTGTTACACATGTTTGACTGTTGAAATATCTGGGTAATTGAAATTTGCTTGGTTTTCTTATGTTACATTACATATACGTATGGAGGTAAATAAGGATTGCTTATATATAATCTTTTACTTTCACCAATCTAGTGTTTTCTGTGCAAATCTCTCATCAACATGCTGACATGTTTTTCAAGATCCTTATTTGACATATTTATGAACTTAATGTTAAAAGTAACATTCAAGTTCCAAGAGCCGGCAGAGCATGTAAGGGTGATTTGAAACTGATTAACGGTTACAGATTAGCGCTAACACAGCAATCTTGGGTCATATAGACAAGTGTTAATGTAACATGCTGGAAAAATACCAAAATGAAGTAGCTGTTTCTCGAACTAGTTCATGAAAACACTCATGCCTTTGCAGTGAAATAGTCGTGAAGTTAAGAGTAGAGAAAGATTTGAGAATTGTAGAAAAAACTTAAAGTAGAAAGAGGGGTTTTATGGCCATCTGTAGTGTTTTGACGATATCTAGGTCGGAATGATATCTTAGATGACGTAACATTTCCTACCGAAGAAAAATTGATGTCAATAAAAACCAAATAGCAAAAAAATTATTTCGTGATAAGGTTACTTTTTCAATGTTATTAATGAATAAAGTAAAGGAGGAGTGTACCTTTATTGCACATATTAGTTCACTTTACGGCATTTAGAGGCAATATGATGTATTTATATATAAGAAAAACATATTTGTAACTTCGAAGTTCATATCAGGAACCCGATGTTTATGTTTCTGCATCTACAACCCTAGCGTTTGCCAAGCAAATCTGATGTATTCTGTTCGAGTTCCTTTTTATATTTGTCTACTTTAATATCTTTTACACTCTAGCATTTACTTTGCTACTTATCTTAAAATTCAAAGGATGTCAGTTGCAGAGCAGTGATGAAAGAACATTCACCTACTATGGAAATAAAGCAATCGTGACACACTATCAGTGTTTCTGGTCCTCATTTCTGTCTCGGAGACGAGGTGAACCTTCTCAGGGGTAATAATTTATTGCTTTGTCCATTCAGCAGTCTGTAGGTATAAGAAATGCCATGGCCAGCTTATTTCTCGTATAGGACTGATTAGCCACGCTGTAGGGCTTATATCAATTAGAACTTTACCATGGTCAATATTGTCCGAAGAAGGCCATATACAAGCCTTGCAGAGGGAGACAAAGAGAATACAAATGGAATTTGTCATGTAGAGAACAAGACACATTTTCTTTGTCTGTTATCTTCTACACAGCCTACGGACATCAATAAAGAAAATAAACATACCGAAGGTAGGTCGGTGGTTCCTTTTATTTTTGTGCTGCTTGTTACATGTACAGACAATTAACAGAAACATGACACTTTGAGCAGGCCGACATCAGTTATAAACATTACAGAATCCACAGATTACTTTCTGTTATTTCTAGTCGAAGCGAATCAAACCAAACCATTTCTTTCTAGCTGGTACCAGCAAACCCAATGACTAAGGTATACATGTAGATCAGGTATGGTCTTCCATGTCTCTACGAGATCGGGGTGTCTGAGATGTCTAGCTCACGTTTGTGAAGACATGTATCTATATAGCGTCACTGCACAGGTACGCTTTTACTAGGAATGCAAAACACTTCTTACATAATACGTCTGGACAGGCGGCGTCGGGCCCTTTTAACAGTTGTTTACCACGTAAACACATATCAATCCATAAACTGCGCTACTAAACGCTAATAAACAGATCCAGGCGTGTTTTGCCGCTCGCACATCGTAGGCATCGTGCCTCTGTCTGCTATAGTAGTGTGAAACAGGTACAGAGAAGGGAACTGATCTTGTTAATTTTAAAATTTAACTTGATAATTTGATATCATTGCATTGTTAAGATTAAATCCACAGGAGAAAGCTTGCAAAAGGTTGGTCTGCCTATAAGTTGAATTTGACTTCGTTGTGTTACAGGTACGACCAGGAGTTTGTGTCTGATGATCAGTGCTAAACTGTCACGAAAAAAACTTACGGAAGAAAGACTATTAAAGACAGGTTGCTTTAATTGGTTGGTTTTATTTTGTTTGGGAGTTTGCTGTAATTATCACTAGACAAGCAAATTCAAGATAGGCAGCGTCGGGCCATTTTAGCAGTTGTTTCCAACGTAAGCACCATGTATCAATCTGTGACGTCTGATGTAGACCCAGACGCTATTAAACAGATGCAGGCGTGTTTTTTCCACTCGCACATCGTGGGGATCGTATCTCTGTCTACTATACTAGAGTGGATCAGGTACAGATAAGGGAACTGCTCCTGTTTTTTTTATAATCTATCATTGCATTGTTCAGTTTAAAATCCACAGGAGAAAGATCACAAAAGGTCTTCCTATAAGTTAGATTTGACTTCGTTGTATTACAGGTACGCCCAGGAGTTTGCGTCCGATAATCAGCGCTGAACTGTCACGAAGAAACACACGGAAGGAGAACTACTAAAGACAGGTTGGTTTGTTTTACTCTGTTTTGGAGCTTGCTGTAATTATGGATCAATAGACGTCGGGTCCTTTTAACAGTTGTTTACCACGTAATCACATATCAATCTATAAACTGCGCATGTGTCGTCTGATGTAGACCCAGACGCTAATAAACATCGTGGGGATCGTATCTCTGTCTGTTATATTAGTGTGGATCAGGTACGGAGAAGGGAACTGCTCTAAGACTTGTTTTGTTGTTTTGTTTTATAATTTGACATCATTGCATTGTTAAAATCAAAATCCACAAGAGAAAGATCACAAAAGGTAAGGTAACGGTCTGCCTATAAGTTGAATTTGACTTCGTTGTATTACATGTACGCCCAGGAGTTTGTGTCCGATGATCAGTACTGAACTGTCACGAAGAAACACACGGAAGGAAAACTACTAAGGACAGGTTGGTTTGTTTTACTCTGTTTTGGAGCTTGCTGTAATTATGGATCAATAGACGTCGGGCCCTTTTAACAGTTGTTTACCACGTAATCACATATCAATCTGTAAACTGCGCATGTGTCGTCCGATGTAGACCCAGACGCTAATAAACAGGTCCAGGCGTGTTTTCCACTCGCACATCGTGTGTCGTGGGGATCGTATCTCTGTCTGCTATATCATGTGTGTGGATCAGGTACAGAGAAGGGAACTGCTCTTCTTTTTTACAATCTATCATTGCATTGTTCAGTTTAAAATCCACAGGAGAAAGATCACAAAAGGTATGCCTATAAGTTAGATTTGACTTCGTTGTATTACAGGTACGCCCAGGAGTTTGCGTCCGATAATCAGCGCTGAACTGTCACGAAGAAACACACGGAAGGAGAACTACTAAAGACAGGTTGGTTTGTTTTACTCTGTTTTGGAGCTTGCTGTAATTATGGATCAATAGACGTCGGGCCCTTTCAACAGTTGTTTACCACGTAATCACATATCAATCTGTAAACTGCGCATGTGTCGTCTGATGTAGACCCAGACACTAATAAACAGGTCCAGGCGTGTTTTGTTTTTATTCGCACATTCTGGGGGCTGATTCTCTGTCTGCTATATCAGTGTGCAGGTACAGAGAAGGGAACGTCTTTTAATTTTTTTAGATAATTTGATAGAATTGCATTGGTAAGATTAAAATCCACAGGAGAAAGATTGCAAAAAGTTGGTCTGCATGCCTATAAGTTACATTTGTTTTCGTTGTATTACAGGTACGACCAGGAGTTAGGGGAGTTTGTGTCCGAGGATCTGTGCTGGAGTGCCACAAAGAAAATTGCTGAAGACAGGTTGGTCTGTTGTTTAGTTTGGTCTTTGTAGGAACCGAGAAGAAAAAAAGAAGAAAATATGTCGGCCCGGTTTTGATCAGGCCGACATCAATAATTAAGCTCAGACCAGCGAGTGATTAGTCTCTGTTATTGCTGGCCATAGTAATTGTGAAGTAAATTGAATGTATTGCATCATGTAAAGGTGCGGTACTCTCCAAGCAGAGGTTAGGCTCCGGCTGTTTTTTCAACGTTTTTTTAGTCGTTTTTATCGGGCTTTCTATTTTGACATTTTTTTGCTGTGTCCAACCTAAGGAGAGTAAGGGTGCGGCACTGTAAAAGAAATAGTCTCCTGTACACAACAGGTGTGGTTTATGTGGGATGAAAGCTCTACTGGATTCTGAAATATGTATGCATTGGTGGCAATATTTTCTTCAGTTCCCCACCCAACAGTTCTATGTTCTCCAACGATGTTACGTTGTTACTTCCTTGAAGATAGCGGTATTGTTGACATATTCACTACGGAGGTTATGTGGTGTACATCTCAAGAAGCGATGGAATGTTTGCAATAGTTTTCGGTGGGTGGGTAGGTGTGGGGATGGTGATGGTGCAGGTGGATTTTGCGCCACCTGTTGGTTGACCTTGGTACTGCAGCAATACGTTTTGTGTCATATTTTTGTATCTGGACTTGCTGTGGTGTTGATTTAGATGTGGTGGGTAGGTGTATGGCGGATGTTGATTTGCTGCGAATGTCGGCCTTCTGGCTTCAATATAATGGATTTGTTCCTAATTTTTGGACTTTCACACATACAATACTTGCACGGCCTATTTGCCAGTAAATCTCGTGATTATCCGGCTGGTGCAATAATGCGAAGCTATCTAGCTGGACCGCGCCAGTTTGGGATTTTGGGATTCCGTTCAGTTAACAGGAATGTGCGTTAATCCGATGTGCAATTAACTGGCTTTCACTGTATATGCAATTTTGGTAGCACTGACCATCAATTAACATGGATTATGCTGATAATGCTGATTTCTATAAACAAAGAGGGGAGATGAAACAATTTACAAAAAACTCACGGAGGTACGAGGTCTCCGAACTCTTGTTCCCATTGTATTGCAGTGTAGCTTGAATGGCAAAAAAGCTGGCAATTCGTTCATCGTAAGTTGCAAGATAACTATATGATATTTGTATTACGATGTAACTCATGTTGATACGTAGGAAATGGCGAACAAGCTGGCGACACTCCTGGTCCTTCTGATCATCATTTTGCGGGAACCTGGACAGACCCAACTCTGCGGCAGCAGCTGTCCATCAGCCTGCAATTGCGTCGGTAGGGGCTACCGCCGTGTTCCTGCGAACCTGCCTAGAACCATCACTAGCCTTAAGCTGTCCCACAATTCTATCACAAACTTAAGAAGACATGGATTCTCAATGTACTCAAAGTTGAAGGAGTTAAATGTTAACAATAATAATATTTCAAAAGTCCCCAAGAAAGCGTTCAGTTCGGACCATCTCCAAAAGTTGCACCTATCAAATAACAAAATAACTTACATTGAGTCTGGTGCATTTTCACTTGTATTTGGGCTCCAAGAGCTGTACCTGAACGGCAACAAGATAACCAACATTGACCCTGGTACATTTTCATGTTTACCTGGTATATTTTCATGTTTATCAAGGCTAAGATCTCTGAACCTAGGTAACAACAAAATAACTAAAATTCCGCTCGGTACATTCCGGAATCTAACGGGGCTTACTGGTTTGTTGCTAAACTCCAACAACCTAACTACAGTCCTTCCAGGTACATTCACAAATAAACGACGTCTCAAGCTATTGTCGCTGCACAACAACCAAATAACTGATTTCAAGACTGGCACATTTTCAGATTTGCCCAGACTTCATGTTTTGGAGCTATCAAGTAATCAATTACGTGACATTCAACCTGGGGAATTCTCAAATCTAACTAATCTTAAAACGTTACGCCTGGATGAAAACCCATGGAATTGCGATTGTAGGATGGTAGATGTGAAGAAAACCTTTAAATTTAATAACAAAATAACTTGTCAAGAACCTAGCAACCTCCACGAGAGAAAACTAGACGAAATTGATCCAAACAATCTAATCTGTAAAAAACCAAAGATTGTGAGCTTTGAAAACATCAAAGGCAACAGACTGGTGCCGGGAGAAACTCTCCATTTGGTCTGTGCAGCTTCAGGTATCCCTACACCAGACATCACAGTCACCCTCCCATCTGGACTGAATGCTACTGTTGATTCAGGAGGGAGAGTGACTGTGGGAGTGAACGGTACTTTCATAGTAACTAATGTTACTGCAGCTGATTCTGGTAAGTACATCTGTACTGCGAGAAATCTAGTTGGCTTTGCATATGTCAACATATTTGTGGTGATAGAAACCACAACATCGGTCATGCCAGTCGTATCCACTGGCCTTACGGAGACCTCTGATGTCATAGCTGTAACATCTGACAGACTGTTTGTTGAGGTAGAAACTTTAACATCAGTGATGTCTGGCGTATCCACTAGCGCTGCACAGTCTGACAGCATGGTGTCCAAAACGCCAACGATTGTGAGGTTTAAGGTAAGCAATGATACACTAGCACAAGGAGAGACTCTGTATTTGGTCTGTGAAGCTTCAGGAATACCTGCTCCAAATGTCATTGTCACTCTCCCATCTGGACTGATTGCAAGCGCTGAGTCAGGTGGAAGAGTGACTGTGGGAGTGAATGGTACCATCCCCATAACTAATGTTACTGCAGCAGATGCTGGTCAGTACATCTGCATTGCAACAAACCCTGTCGGCTCAGCATCGGCCACAATGTTTGTTGAAGTCCAAATCGCCACATATGATTCAACCTTACCTCCACTTGCCCATTCAGAAGGCAATCCAACAAAATTTCCTCTGCCCCCTGCTATCGGTCTTGCCACTGTCGGCGGAGTTATAATGATTTCTGTTGCTCTTGCATTTGCTCTTTGGCGGGCGCAAAGGAAGAAAAAAGCCCAAGCACCATCAGCACCAACAATCGATCCCCCCACAGACGACATGGTTAACAAGTCGCTCAGTAGCTCAGGAGTTCAGGGCAAATCTTTAAACCCGGAGATAACCAGCAGTGCTGCAGGTACAATGGAACAGGCCGATGTGCCTGAAAATGTGTATGAGGACCCCGAATCTCTCGTAGCCATCGCTGGGCCTCCTAAAGGTGCTATAGATTCAAAAGAAGAATCATTAGAATCTGCATCAAAAGCAGCGTTGGCCCAAAAACCAGTGACAGTCCATGAACTAGTAAACATCGTGTATGGTGAAGACCAGGCTGGTCCTCTTAGAGGTCCGGTAAGTTTGAAAGAAGAATCAGCATGTGCACTAAAAACTGTCTCAAAGTCAATGACAGTTCATGAACTAGTAAACATCGTGTATGGGAAGGGTATGTCTGACTTGGAGGATGAGAAGCTCATTTCGTTGCCTAAAAAAGAAGCAGAAGGTGTTACTTCTCATTACATTGGTCCTGAAGACCATGAGAAAGCAGCGGCTGCTGCTTCTCATCCCAGCCATGAGAACACTCATGTGAAGAGAACAGACCATGAAACTTCTCTTGTCACCGAGAATACCTTTAAGGACGAGACAGTGCTGTATGCTTCTTCTCAGGTTATTTATGGCCATGAAGATGATAAAGCACAGTCTGCTGCATCTCAGTCCATCTACAAGACTGATAATGAGAAACCAGAGTCTCCTGGTTCTCAAATCTTTCACAGAAAAGATGAACAGAAAGCAGAATCATTTGCATCTGATTCTATTTACAAGAATGATAATCATAAACCAGAATCGCAGGCTTCTCATGATATCTATGAGGCAGGTGATGAAAAAACAGCAGCTGCTGCTTCTTGTTTGATCTATGAGAATAATGAGGAAGAATAAATGTGCATGCGTGTGTACGAGTATGTGTGTCTGAATGTATGTGTGAGTGTGTGCATGAGTGTGTGTGTCTGTGTGTGTGTGTGTGTCGACAAGTACTTACTACCCCATGAAAACATAAAGAATGTACGTTGAATTCAAAAATCTAAAACCCCAGCTACATGTAACAGTACGTAGAAGTTATGGTTGAAGTATGATTTGAGATGTACATTCCTCGGATAAGGTCATGTTTGTATCCCTCTACTCCATTACCCATGTTACAAATGTTTGACTTTAACCACTGAAATGTCTGGGTAATTGTAATTTGCTTTGTTTTCTTGTGTTGCATTCTATATACGTATGAGAGTAAATGAAGACTTTTTGTATCTATTCCTTTGCTGTTTGGAAATTAGTTTCAAATAGATGAAAGCTTCGGAATATTGAGGTAAAGATGGTTTATCTGTGACTAGTGTCTGATGTATCTGTTTAGGATCCTGTTTAGGATGTCCCTGTATCTAACGTCACCAATCTTGTGTTTGCTGTGCGAATCTGATCAACATGATAACACATTTCTCAAGATCCTTATTCAACATATTTATGAACTTTTTGTAAAAGTAACATTCAAGTTCCAAGAGTCAGCAGAGCATGTAAGGGTGATTTGAAACTGATTAGCGGGTTACAGAGTAGCGTAGCAATCTTGGATTATAGTGTGCAGTGAAATAGTCGTAACGTCAAGAGTTGAAAAAGATTTGAGAATTGTAGAAAAAAACTTAAAGTAGAAAAAGACTAGAGGGGCTTTATGACCATCTGTAGTGTTCTGACGATATCTAGGTCGGAATGATATCTTGGATGACTTAACATTTCCTATAGAAGAAAAATTGATGTCAATAAAAACCAAAAAGCAAAAAAATAATATGTAGTGATAAGTTTACCTTTTCAATGTTATTAATGAATAAAGTAGATCTTAATTGTGTATATATATACACACACCTGTCCATGTATTATATATATGTACACACCTGCCTATGCATTATATATATGTACACACCTGCCTATGTATTATATATATATATATATATATATATATATATATATATATATATATAGGCGGTCGAGCGAGGGCCTCGAGATGTGAGGATGTAAGGGAGGAGTATACCTTTATTGCACCTATAAGTTCACTTTACGGCATTTAGAGGCAACATGATGTATTGATTTAAGAATAAAAATATTTTTAACTACGCATTCATATCACTATCAGGACCCTGATGTTCATGTTTCTGCATACAACCCTAGCGTTTGTGAAACAAATCTGATTAATTGTGTTCGAGTTTCTTTTTATATTTGTCTACTTTAATATCTTTTACACTCTAGTATTTACTTTGCTTTCTTAAAATTCAAAGGATGTCAGTTGTAGAGAAGTGATGAAAGAACATTCACCTACTATGGAAATAAAGCAATCTTGACACACTATCAGTATTTCTGGTCCTGCTTGCTGTCTCAGACAAAAAGTATTCAAGTTCTAAGTTGACGTATTATTCCAGGAACCTGATGTTCATGTTTCTGCATCCCTACAACCCTAGCGTTTGCCACGCAAATCTGATGTATGGTGTTCGAGTTTCTTTTTACATTTGTCTCCTTTAACATCTTTTACACTCTAGCATTTACTTTGCTATCTTCAGATTCAAAGGATGTCAGTTGCAGAGCATTGATTAAAGAACATTCATTTTACTATTGAAATAAAACAATCGTGACACACTATCCGTGTTCCTGGTCCTGCTTTCTGTCTCGGACCAAAAACATTCAAGTTCTAAGCTGACGTGAAGAACATCAAATTTTCCCTTGGCGTAGAGAGTATCCAAGTCACTAACCCATACACTTACCTATGGCCTGATTTTGTCCTCGTCAGGAAGTTATTCATTAGCCAAAAAGCAATTGTCTTTAAAGGCACGCAAAGCCGCCTTAAGCATTAAACCCCTCATTCGCAACTCGTTATCCCCAAAGGCTCTACTTAAAATCTATGATACTAGTAGCAAGTCTATACTGTTGTATGCATGTGAGATCTGGGGCAAAGGTTCCTCTAATGACAAATGTCCCGTTGAAACAACCCAGAATCGCTTTTGTAAAAACATCCTTGGTGTGCACAGAAATTCATGTAATCAAGCATGCAGAGCAGAGCTTGGGATGTTCCCAACAGATATTGATATATCCGTACGTGTAATAAGATACCGGCTAAGACTAAAACAACTGGACAGTTCCACACACCCCCTACAGGTGGACGCACTACTCTGTCAGGAATACCTTATGGGAAATAGTTACAAGAAAAAATGGTTGCATCATGTTAAAGAAATAATAGATAACACAGGCTATTCTTTCTTATGGAACATTAACTACCCTACATTAGACAATAAGAACATATGTACTTTGTTAAAGAGAAGACTTACCGATATGTACGTTCAAACGTTTTTTCATCAACTGTCCCTAGATAACGGTAAGCTAAGATTTTACAAAAGTGTTAAATCCGAATACGTGATAGAAAATTATCTATATCATAATGAGTTTAATGAAAGATCAGCCATATGTAAGATAAGAACAAGCGCACATCCGTTAGAAATAGAAAGGGGCCGCTATAAACAGCTCCCTGTCCACAAGAGATTGTGTACATATTGTCCAATGAATGCAGTGGAAAATGAAACACATTTTATCAGTCAGTGTACCCACTATGAAACCGAAAGAAAAACATTATTTCAAACAGTTGCCACAATTTCGCCAAGCTTTTACCACCTAAATGATCACCAAAAGACTACATTTCTATTAAAAGCACAAAATCCCACCATCATACAGAACGTGGGACAGTTCATTAACCACTGCCTTCAAAGAAGAAGTCAAACCCGACAATAGTATCCATAGTATCATGTAGTTGATTAGACACTAGTTTTATGTACTTACCTCTCTTAGTTCTTGAGACTGTGTATGCAATTAGTAGTTAAGTAATGCAGTTGGTGGGACCGGTGGACGAGACTTTCAGTGACAAAGAATGAATGAATGATTTTATTTGTAAAACATTGCAGCTTGGTAGCTGAATTGCGAGTTACATTACACTAATTGTGGGTTATCTCCACATACATAAATTAACACAATCATCGTGAGTAAAACTAGGCTATTGAATCTCTGCATAAATCTACACGGTATATTCCGACAGTTTACACAGACATTGACTAAGATACACTTTCGGACACTAGTCGCCACTTGCATACAGTAGATCTAAGGCACGTGGGATGAAGGACAACGCATGTCTTTTAGTCTTGCTGATCATTGTTGCACGATATGGTCTTCTGCTGCGTAGACCGTAGTGAGTATCCGTGGGGCTGGTTAAGAATGCCCAGAGTGGAGAAGACTCATCCTGAAGGGTATGTTCAAGAGTTCTCAGTGTAGCTCTCTCACGTCTACTAGCTAGTGTTGGGATAGAGTCAACAGAAAGTCCAAAGTCAAAGGACGTATGTTATATGGCTAATGTAGGAATGAAGTGCTGTTTTCTTGTACAGTAGTATAATGATACATCAGTAATACAGTTGCTTCCTATTCTCACGAACACACAGCCATATATTTATGTATCTCCTAACATTTCATTAATGAGTATACAACATTCAAATTCTAAACACCTAGCGATATGTAGAAATGCATAGTTGTATACCTCAGCCCCATAAAGTATCTACACCTCAATGATTACCAAAAGAAACATTTTAACATTTACTAAGTTACTCTGAACTCGTTTGTGACTTGTCTTACATTGTATTACATTGTCGATGACTTTGAACGTGCTTCATTCTTTCTCTTATAGTCCCAAGGCAAATCATTACTAGTAACTTATATGTAACTGATTTATTAACTGCTAGGTAACTAAATCATTAACTTCCTGGTAACCAAACCATTAACTTACCAGTAACTAAATCGTTAACATAACAGTAACTAAATAATTAACTTTCCGGTAGCATGTTAACCCTGACACCAATGTAGTCCACGACCCGCGGCACTAACCCGGTGAGTTTGGCCATAACCCAAGTGTAGAAGGGATAGTAGACCTAAAAGTAACAAAATCATTGACTTACAAGTAACAAAATCGTTAACTTACAAGTTACTAAATCGTTAACTTACAAGTAGCTAACTCATTAACTCTCCGGTAGCATATTAACCCTGACACCTATGTAGTCCACGAATTGCGGCACAAGCCCGGGGAGTTTAGCCATAACCCAGGTGTAGAAGGGATAGTAGACCTCCCGAACGCGGGTCGCCCCTCCCCGTATGACGGCCTGGGCAGTCTCGCCGATCGGAGCGTAGTCCACGACCCGCGGCACTAACCCGGTGAGTTTGGCCATAACCCAAGTGTAGAAGGGATAGTAGTAGTCATAATGATTTCTGTTACTCTTTCTCTTGCTCTTTGGCGGGCGCAAAGGAAGAAAAAAGCCCAAGCACCATCAGCACCAAAAATTGATCCCCCCACAGACGACATGACCAGCACGTCGCTCAATAGCTCAGGAGGTCAGGGCAGGTCAGTCATAACCAGCAGTACTACAGGTACAGAACAGGCCTATATGCCCGAGAACGCCTATGAGGACCCCGAATCTCTCATAGCCATCGCTGGTCCGCCCTTAGGTGCTGTAGGTTTAAAAGAAGAATCAGAAGTATGTGCATCAAAAGCAGCGTCTGTCCAAAAGTTTGAAAGAAGAATCAGCATGTGCACTAAAAACTGTCTCAAAGTCAATGACAGTTCATGAACTAGTAAACATCGTGTATGGGAAAAGTATGTCTGACTCGGAGGATGAGAAGCCCATTCCTATACCTAAAAAAGAAGCAGAAGCTTCTGCTTCTCATTACATTGGTCCTGACGACCATGAGCAAGCAGCAGCTACCTCTCATTACATAGGTCCTGATGGTCATGAGAAAGCAGCAGCTGCTACTTCTCATTCAAGCCAAGAGAACACCCATGTGAAGAAAACAGACCATGAAACTTCTCTTGTTACCGAGAATACCGTTAAGGACGAGGCATTGCTGTGTGCTTCTGCTCAGATTATTTATGGTCATGAAGATGATAAAGCACAGTCTGCTGCATCTCAATCCATCTACAAGACTGACAATGAGAAACCAGAGTCTCCTGGTTTTCAAATCTTTCACGGAAATGATGAACAGAAAGCAGAATCTTTTACATCTGAGTCTATTTACAAGAATGACAATGTCAATGAGAAACCAGAATCTCAGGCTTCTCATGATATCTATGAGGCAGATAATGAGAAAACAGCAGCTACTGCTTCTTGTTTGATCTATGAGAATAATGATGAAGAATAAATGTGCATGTATGTACGTGTATGTGTTTCAGAAGGTGTGTTTGTGCGTGTGTGCATGAGTGTGTGTGTGTGTGTCTATGTGTGTGTGTAGACAAGTACTTACTACCCCAAGAAAACATAAAGAATGTACGTTGAATTAAAAAATCGAAAACCCCAGCTACATGTAACAGTTCATAGAAGTTATCATTGAAGTATGATTTGAGATGTACATTCCTCAGATAAGGTCATGTTTGTATCCCAATACTCGAGTAATTTTGTTACACATGTTTGACTTTGACCACTGAAATGTCTGGGTAATTGTAATTTGCTTTGTTTTCCTATGTTACATTCTATATACGTATGAGGGTAAATGTGGACTTTTTATATCTATTCGTTTAGTTTTTGGAAGTTGGTTTCAAATAGATGAAATCTTCGAAATGTTGAGGTAAAGATGGTTTATCTGTGACTAGTGTCTGATGGCTCTGTTTAGGATCCTGTTTAGGATGTCCCTGTATCTGACGTCACCAATCTTGTGTTTGCTGTGCGAATCTGATCAACATGATAACACATTTCTCAAGATCCTTATTCAACATATTTATGAACTTCTTTTAGAAAGTAACATTCATGTTCCAAGAGCCAGCAGATGATGTAAGGGTGATTTGAAACTGATTAGCGGGTTACAGAGTAGCGCAGCAATCTTGGGCCATATAGGCAACTGTTAATGTAACATGCTGGAAAAACCTAGATATATGTGGAGAAGGAGACCTCAGCCAACCGTTCACACTTACGCCACATCTTCAGAAAAGACGCTGGAGCCGCATGTTCCCCGTTTAGGAACTTTATTCGAACCGACACACAACAAACATGTTTCGCCGTGTGGCTTCCTCAGTGTTATGGGCTCGAATGAGCATAGTACAGCATGTCCTCGCTTTTATAGGCCAAGTGCATAGTGAACTGACCAAGTGCAAGGTGCCCTAGGTGGCTTAACCAATCACAGTACAGCAAGTTAGTGCAGTCTGCTCTAGGACCATAGGCGGTAGGCCATCGAGTTTTTGTTGAAATCAGTATTAGTTTGCTTTAATAAAAATCTGACTCCACGGAAAGATTCCCGAGAATCGTACACTTACACACACTGGGTACTCGGTCCACGGAAAGATTCCCGAGAATCGTACACTTACACACACTGGGTACTCGGTCCACGGAAAGATTCCCGAGAATCGTACACTTACACACACTGGGTACTCGGTCCACGGAAAGATTCCCGAGAATCGTACACTTACACACACTGGGTACTCGGTCCACGGAAAGATTCCCGAGAATCGTACACTTACACACACTGGGTACTCGGTCCACGGAAAGATTCCCGAGAATCGTACACTTACACACACTGGGTACTCGGTCCACGGAAAGATTCCCGAGAATCGTACACTTACACACACTGGGTACTCGGTCCACGGAAAGATTCCCGAGAATCGTACACTTACACACACTGGGTACTCGGTCCACGGAAAGATTCCCGAGAATCGTACACTTATACACACTGTTATCACTTTTATACACACACTGTGTACTCGGTCCACGGAAAGATTCCCGAGAATCGTACACTTACACACACTCTGTACTTGGTCCACGGAAAGATTCCCGAGAATCGTACACTTAGCGGTTACACAAACTGTCGATTCCAAAGAATCACACATACGAACGGTTGCCGAAATCACCCGAAGTTTGCCGAACACCGACTTCCGAACGCTTTGGTGTTAGGAACAATAATGAATAGGTAGGAAATGCAGTTTTAAAAGCCCTTGTTTTCGGCGAAATGCCTCAATGAAATAAAACTCGTTGATACTACTTATTATCTAGGTGTTACGTACTAGCCATGTAAGATTACTTGGGACTCAACACCTAATAATAAAGAAGATATGCAACATTTTGTAAAGTCCGATTTCCGGGGAACAGCGTTACCAGCAGTACCATATTTGGCCGCTAGGGTCGCTGCTGCACAAGACTATTACATCATTGCTAGCCAATCAGACGAGAGACTCAGATTTCCCGCCAAAGTTTCGGTGAACCAAGTACGCACCGCGTGTTTTATAGTGTAATAGTGCAGTGTATGATTCTCGGGAATCTTTTAGTGGACTGAGTACACAGTGATGTCAATGATTCTCGGAATTCTTTCAGAGAGAGTGTGTCAATGTATGATTCTGGGGACTATTTGAGAGGACCGAGTACACTGAGTGTGTGGTAGTCAGTGTATGATTCTCAGGAATCTCTGTGGAACGAGTACACACTGTTTGAGTTCATAGAGTCTGATTTTAGTACGACAAAGTGCATATGATACTGATTTCAACAAATACTCGATGGCCTATCGGCTTTGGTCAAACCAGCCACGTTGAAAACTATTCCCATGTAAAAGCCGAGAAGTCCCAGGTCCACCATAGAACCGTGGTTCTAACTCACTTTTCCTGCTGGTCACCCCTATTGGTAACGCTCTTGCCGGGTAGCATTTCCTACCCAGTCATTTATATGTAGTTAGTGAAGTTAGCCCTCTTGGCAGTTCATCGGTTCGAGCAGGCCTTCGCGAACGCGTTCGAGCAAACTGCGAAACTGTTCTACTCCCGTCGGCCTTTGCGTGAACTATCCCCGTGATCTAGAACGACGCAGCAAACGGAGCTCGGCGTACACAGTGCGTCTTTCAAGCTCAGCATCTTGTTTATTATTTGATTCAATGGACTGAGTACAGTACGGTATTACTGTATACAGTGTGTGTTGGGTATATACGTACAAAGATAGCAACAGCGATTTCAACAAAAACTCGATGGCCTGTCGCCCATGCTAGGACTGGCACATAACATGACCTCAGTTGACCTTTAAACATGACTTCATCTATTGTTCTAGAACAATCGTACTTGTCATAAAGTCAATAAAGCAAAATAAGAGAGTCCAATGTTGTTTCTAGTGTTACGATGCCCTTGCAGCTTTGCTGACTCTTCTTGCTCTAGCGTTGAAGCTCTGGCGTCTCAGCGCTGCAGGCTTTGGTAACAGTGGCGACGTCTTCGGGCTCTCTTCTTTCGCTGTGAAGTCTTGAGCTGTGATGGCTGGGCAGTGTTGCCGTGCTCGTCTTAGGCGATGCTGGAAAAACCTAGTTCATGAAGACATCCATGCCTTTGCAGTGAAATAGTCGTAACTTGAAGAGTAGAAAAATATTTGAGAATTGTAGAAAAAATTTAAAGTAGAAAAAGACGAAAGTAGAGGGACTTTATGACCATCTGTAGTGTTTTGACGATATATAGGTCGGTTGACTTAACATTTCCTCCAGGAGGAAAATTGATGTCAATCAAAACCAAAAAGCAAAAAAAAAAATGTTTCGTGATAAGGGTACCTTTTTAATGTTATTAATGAATAAAGTAGATCTTAATCGTGTATGTACACACACACACACACACACATATATATATATATATATATATATATACAGTATATATATATATATATATACTAAATACATATGCGGTTGAGCGAGGGCCTAGAGATGTGAGGATGTAAAGGAGGCGTATGGGAGTATTTATGAACAATTACTAACTTAGTAATGGTTCATAAATACTCCCATAATTTGCATAAAGCTACCTTTATTGCACCTATTAGTTCACTTTACGGCATTTGGAGACACCATGATGTATTGATTCAAGAAAAAATATTTGTAACTACGTATTCATATCAGGAACCTGATGTTCATGTTTCTGCATCTACAACCCTAGCGTTTGCCAAGCAAATCTGATTGATTGTGTTCGACTTTCTTTTTATATTTGTCTACTTTAATATGTTGTACACTCTAGTATTTACTTTGCTATCTTCAAATTCAAAGGATGTCAGTTGCATAGCAGTGATTAAAGAACATTCACTGAGATACTCTCGAAATAAAGCAATCGTGACACACTATCTGTTTCTGGTCCTCATTTCTGTCTCGGAGACGAGGCGAACCTTCTTCCCGGGGCTATTAATTGATTGATTCGTCAGTTCAGCACGCACAGCCAGGGCTGCCCAACTAGCCTGTGGTTATCAGAAATGCCATGGCCAGTTAATTTCTCGTATAGGACTGCAGGGCTTATCTCAATTAGGATTTTACCATGTTTGATATTGACCGAATAATGCCATATACAAGCATTGCAGACAGAGACAAAGAGAATACACATGGAATTTGACATGGAGAGATAAGACACAGGGACGTTCTCTTGGTCTGTTATCTTCTGCACAGCCTACGGGCATCAATAAAGAAAATAAACATACCGACGGAGGGTCGGTGGTTCCTTTTATTCTCGTGCTGCTTGTTACATGTACAGACAATTAACAGAAACATGACACTTTGAGCAGGCCGACATCAGTTATTAGCATTAGAGAATACACAGATTACTTTCTCTTATTTCTTGTCGAAGCGAATCAAACCAAACCGTTTCTTTCTATCTTGTACCAGCAAACCCAATGACTAAGGTATACATGTAGATCAGGTATGGTCTTCCATGTCTGTACGAGATCGGGGTGTCTGAGGTGTCTCGCTCATGTTTGTGCCATACATGTATCCATAGCGTCACTGTTCAGGTATGCTTTTACTAGGAATTAAAAACATTTCGTACATAATGCGTCTGGATAGGCAGCTTCGGGCCCTTTTAAAGTTGTTTACCACGTAATCACATATCAATCTATAAACTGCGCATGTGTCGTCTGATGTAGACCTAGACGCTAATAAACAGATCCAGGCGTGTTTTAAGGTACAAAGTTGATGTCAATATTTTGGAAAACAAACAAACAAACAAACAAACAACAACAACAGCATTTGCGTCTATCTGGCAGACCACATACTGCGCATGCTCCTGATGACGTCTGCTCGGAACCCAGACGCTAATGAAATATGCCCAGACGCATGCGCACTACCGCTCGCCCTCCATAGTACAACTCTACATTAGTCTGACCAACACAGGGAGAGGCGAACTTTGCTGCGGCCAGCTAACGATAAATTCTGATTCATCCGGAGGAAAGTCCACGGAGAAAAGGTGTGTGAAGTTACGCTAGTTTCACCTTTATTTTCGTGCTGTGTATGTTTGTAAGGGTGCGGCATCAGGAAATATGCAGGGCTGGCTTTGAGCAGACCGACATCGATCAGTTATTGATATTAGAGCAGCGACTGATTAGTTTCTGTTCTTGCTGGCCAAAACAAGTAAACACTTACTTTTACTACGTGCTTTTCCACTCGCACATTGTGGGGACTGTACCTCAGTCTGCTGCATTAGTGAACTGGGTGCAGAGGAGGAGCTGCTCTTTAATGATATCGATAAGCAATGGCGAGTTAAGATTACGGGAAGAAGCATGCTTAAAAATAAACAAAGAAATGTGTTGGGTACCGGCGCTTTGAACAGGCCGACATTAGTAATGTTAACAATAGCCATTGTTGTATGCGCCCTAGCCCGTTTTTGTTGTTAGTATTTTTGTTATTCTTATGTTGTGAAATGACTTAGAAAAATAACTGAGGACAGGTTGGTCTGTTTTTTTGTGTTTTGGCGCTTGCTGTAATTGTGAATCAACAGACAATAAAACATGTCGGACCAGCAGGCTTTGTGCAAGCCGACATCAGTCACTAGCATGAGAGCAGCGACTGATTAGTTTCTCTTATTGCTGGCCGAAGTAATTCTCTATCTCCTTTTCATGTAAGGGTGTGGCACTATGGATGAAAGAAGAAAACAGTACACGACATGTGCGCTTTATGTAAGATAAAAGCTTTACAGCATCTGATAAATGTATGCGTTGATGGAAGTAATTTCGTGAAACCAACATTGTTCGACGTCCTCCAACTATGTTGGGTTGTCGATCTGTTATTTTGTTGTTTTCTTGCTTGTTGTTTACATGATAGCTAAGGATTTTTCATAATATTAGGATGCTGAAAGGTCTTGAGAGGAGGGATTCGTCGGACTTATCCTATCTTAGTCACTACATTTTTAGTAGATATGGCTCCTCTTATTTTAACAAAATGTCCCCACCAAGTTTTCACGGAGGTTTGA
This sequence comes from Branchiostoma floridae x Branchiostoma belcheri, assembly GCA_019207045.1. Taxonomy (NCBI): domain Eukaryota; kingdom Metazoa; phylum Chordata; class Leptocardii; order Amphioxiformes; family Branchiostomatidae; genus Branchiostoma; species Branchiostoma floridae x Branchiostoma belcheri. The sequence goes on along the minus strand of CM033029.1, from coordinate 3,288,637 downwards.
TTTTAATTGAAGGTCATGTGTTGATTTTAATTGAAGGTCATGTGTGACAATTGTACTAAATAAAAAAAAATTATGGTACACTGTAAATAGATGTGCAGGACAATATTCATGAGTATTCAGATATGTTTCATAGGGAACGTGGCTTCAATTAATTCAGCGTACAAGGAGAATCATATTTCCAGATGTATCACGGTGCAACACATTTCATGTATAGAAAATGGCGAACAAGCGGAAGACTCTCCTGGTTCTCCTGCTTATCGTGTTGAGGGAAGCCGGGCCGACCGCAGCCTGCAGCAGCAGATGTCGGTCTGACTGTGACTGTGAGAGGAAGGGTCTCAGGAGTGTTCCTCAGTACCTGCCGGCAACCATCACTAAGCTTAAGCTGCGATCTAATCTCATCACAAGCTTAAGTAGGTCTGACTTCTCAAAGTACACAAAGTTGAGAGAGTTAGATTTTCACCGCAATCAGATTTTAATAGTTAATGAGCAGACATTCTCAAGTCTGACTGAGCTCCAAAAGTTACACCTGACTTTTAACAATTTAACTTACATTCAGCCTCAAACATTTTCAGGTCTATCTAAGCTTAGAGAGCTCCAGTTAGTGGAAAACCAGATAACTAGCATTGAACCTGGTACATTCTCGAATCTACCGGAGCTGTGGTATCTGCATTTGTGCTGCAACAAACTAACTAAAATTCTCCCCGGTACATTCACAAATCTACCAAAGCTCGCCAATCTGCAGATACACACAAACAAAATAACTGACATTAAGTCTGGCACATTCGCAGATTTACCTCAACTCACTCGTTTGGGGCTGCATTCTAATCAAATACGTTGCATTCAACCTGGGGCATTTGCAAACCTACCCAAGCTCATCCGCCTGGACCTGCATCAAAATCTTCTGACTAGCATTCACCCTGATATAATCTCAAATTTACCCAAGCGTGAGATGTACATTGCACTGCCGGAAAACCCCTGGCACTGTGACTGTAGAATGACAGCCCTTTATTTATACAATAGGAAATTCACACCTTCGATGGCATTTCGGGAATATAACAAAATTGTTTGTCAAGAACCTAGTAATCTCCGTATGAAAAATCTTCATGATATTAACTCAGAAGATCTTATCTGCAAAGAACCAAAGATTGTGAGGTTTGTCAACAATAAGAGTGGTACACTGGTGCGAGGGGGAACTCTCTATTTGGTCTGTGAAGCTTCAGGTATCCCTACACCAGACATTACAGTCACCCTCCCATCTGAACAGAATGTTACTGTTGAGTCTGAAGGGAGAGTGACTGTGGATATGAATGGGACCATCACTATAACAGATGTTACTGCATCAGATAATGGTCAGTATATCTGTACTGCAATAAATCCTGCTGGCTCTTCATCTGAGGCACTGTTTGTTGAGGTACGCACCCCAACATCAGTCATGGCAGTTGTATCCACTAGCGCTGTACAGTCAGGGGGCACTATGTTGAAAAAGCCAACAATTGTGAGGTTTAAGGTAAGCAATGATACACTAGCACAAGGAGAGACTCTGTATTTGGCCTGTGAAGCTTCAGGAATGCCCCCTGCAAATGTCATTGTCACTCTCCCATCTGGCCTGATTGCAAGTGTTGAGTCAGGTGGAAGAGTGACTGTGGGAGTGAATGGTACCATCACTATAACTAATATTACTGCAGCAGATGCTGGTCAGTACATCTGCATTGCAACAAATACTGTCGGCTCTGCGTCTCGTACAGTGTTTATTGGTGCTGCGTCTGTTTCGCCCCCTTTCAGTGCTTCGCCTCTAGTACCAGCATCATCTCCCTCAGGCAATTCAGAAGGCAAGTCAACAATTTTTCCTCTGGAATTTGCGGTTGGTTTTGGTACAGCTGGTGCAGTATTGCTAGTTTTTGGTCTTGGTCTTAAATTGCGGTTGAAGCGTCCACGGGGAAAGAAAAAGGCCCCGATAGCTCTGAATAATGATTCCCTCGCTACAGACGACATGGTGAACAATTACACCTATAGATCAAGAGGTCAGGGTAGATCTTTAAACCCAGGGATAACCAACAGTGCTGCAAGTGCAAACGAACAGGCCGGCATGCCTGAGAACGCATATGAGGACCCCGAATGTCTCCTAGCCATTGCTGGTTCTCTTAGAAGTGATGTAGTTTCAAAGGAAGAATCTATGTCGGCCCAGAAGCCAATGAAAGTCCATGAGCTAGTAAATATCGTGTATGGGAAGGATGGGTCTGGTAGTGAGGATATAAAGCCCGTTTCTATGCCTAAAAAAGAAGCAGAAGCTGCTACTTCTCATGCTAGCTATGAGAACATCCACGTGCAGGAAACAGTACATGATGCCTCTCATGTCACTAATGGGAATGTCGATGAGGATGAAGCAGTGCTTTATGCCTCTGCTCAGGTTATTTATGGCAAGGAAGATGATAAAGCACAATCTGCTGCATCACAACCCATCTACAAGACTGATAGAGAGAAAACAGAGTCTCCGGTTAGCATTCACGGAAATGATGTCCAGAAAGCAGAATCTTCTTCACCTCACGCTATTTACAACAATGAGAGTGAGAAACCAGAGTCTCCGGCTTCTCAAATCATTTACGGAAATGACAACCAGAAAGCAGAATCATTTGCATCTGACTCTATTTACAAGAATGATGATGAGAAACCAGAGTCTCAGGCTTCTCGTGATGTCTATGAGGCAGGTGATGAGAAAACAGCAGCTACTGCTTCTTGTTTGATCTACGAGAATAATGATGAAGACTAAATGTGCATGTATGTACGTGTATGTGTGTCAGAAGGTGTGTTTGTGTGTGTGTGTATGTGTGTGTGTGATTGTGATTGTGTGTGATTGTGTATGTGTGTGTATGTGTGTGTGTGTGTGTGTGTAGACAAGTACTGTACTACCCGAAGAAGTCATAAAGAATGTATCTTGAATTCGAAGATCTAAAACTCCAACTACGTGTAACAGTACGTAGACGTTATCATTGAAGTATGATTACGAGATGTACATTCCTCAGAGTAATGTTTGACTTTGACCTTTGAAATGTCTGGGTAATTAAAATTTGCTTTGTTACCTTACGTTACATTTCTAAACGTATGAAGGTAAAGGAGGAATTTTTACATCTATTCCTTTACTTTTCGGAAGTTAGTTTCAAAGAGATTTAATATTCGAAATGTTGAGGTAAAGATGGTTTATCTGTATCTAGTTTCTGATGGCTCTGTTTAGGATCTTGTTTTTGATATCCCTGTATCTAACATCGCCAATCTTGTGTTTTCTGTTCAAATCTGATCAACATATTTGTCAAGATCCATATTTATTAACTTTTTTAACCCTCAAACCACCGTACCTTTTTTGCGACGTAGATTATCGTATGTGGTCAAAACTGACCTCATAACGTTTTGTACAAAGACAGTTTTTTTGTGATTTGTATATATGTATAGTTTCATTAATCTATGTGGGACAATTTTTATATCTATTCCTTTACTTTTTGGAAGTTGGTTTCAAATAGATGAAATCTTCGTTTCTGATGTATCTGTTTAGGATCTTGTTCTTTATATCCCTGTATCTAACGTCTCCAATCTTGTGCTTTCTGTGCAAATCTGATCAACATGCTGACATATTTTTCAAGATCCTTATTCAACATATTTATGAACTTCTTTTAAAAGTAACATTTAAGTTCCAAGAGCCAGCAGAGCATGTAAGGGTGATTTAAAACTGATTAGCGGTTTGCAGAGTAGCGAAGCAATCTTAAACCATGGAGGCAACTGTTAAGTTAAGAAATGTAACATGCTGGAAAAACTTTTACGAAATGAAGTAGCTGTTTCTCGAACTGGTTCATGAAGACACTCATGCCTTTGCAGTGCAATAGTCGTCATGTTGATAGAAGAAAAGGATTTGAGAATTGTAGAAAAAAAACTTCAAGTAGAAAAAGACTAGAGGGGCTTTAGACCTATAACCATCTGTAGTTTTTTGACGACTATTTAGGTCAGAATGACTTAACATTTCCTACGGAAGAAAAATTGATGTCAATCAAAACCAAAAAGCAAAAAAAAAATCATTTCGTGACAAGGTTACCTTTTCAATGTTATTAATGAATAAATTAGGTCTTAATTGTGTATATATATATATACTAAATGAATAGGCGGTTGAGCGAGGGCCTAGAGATGTGAGGATGTAAAAGAGGAGTATGGGAGTATTTATGAACAATTACTAAGCTACCTTTATTGCACCTATTTCTTCACTTTACTGCATTTAGAGGCAACATGATGTATTGATTTAAGGAAAAATATTTATATTTTTTCAGGAACCTGATGTTCATGTTTCTGCATGATCTGATAAATTGAGTTTCTTTTTATACTTGTCTACTTTAATATGTTGTACACTCTAGTATTTACTTTGCTATCTTCAAATTCTAAGGATGTCAATTGCAGAGCAGTGATTAAAGAACATTATCATATAGCCAGATGGAGTTGGCCAATCAGAGGCACCCATTTCCCATGGGTTATCAGGCAGTAACCTCAAAAGTGGTCGGTTATTCTAATAACCGACCACTTTTTGGACCGCACCATTTTACAGGGGACAGTCATGAATTTTTTTTGTACTGTTGTTTGTGTGTAAGCCATGCATAACTGTCAAAAATATTATGATTGATTGGTTATGTTAATTAGGGCTCCACATGGGGAATATAGGGATACTTGAAAAGGAATTATGCTGATTTTACACATTTTCATTATGGCTTTCTAACGTGATTAAGCCGGTACCTTCCTAAATCACTTCATATATACGTACTTTGTCGTGCCCAAGTGAAAAGGCTCTGCATGGGGGGTACCAGGACTCCACTTAATACATGTAGTTTGTATTGCAAATAAGCCACATGTTGATGCTGATATGCTATCTCACAAACAGATGATTAGTTAAAATTATTAGTTAAATGATGATGATGAAATAGTTTAATGTTTGTATTAGAGTCCATTCCAAGACACCATGCGGATGTTTGTTGCCATTGTTTAGACTTGATTTTAAAGTTTTGTAATTATATGTCTAGCACATTTGATACTTAAGAAATATTTTTAACATTGTTTCAACTTTATAAATATTTCCCTGGTCCTGTAAAACTTTGGAAATATTCATGGTGTGGAATTGGATACTTCTAATGGTTTCTAAATAATGATAACAGCATTCTACCATTATTTACCAGTTTCTACCATTTTTTGTAAATGGTTCGGTGGGCTGGGAAGATAGCAATTCACACATCCTTGCAAAGTATGGTTGGGTGCCATGCAACAATGGCCCACCACAAAGGATCCACCAGTACCCAGCAGTGAAATCTAAAAATATACAGATGCAACAATAGGGCTTACTTTTATGGGGGCAATAAACTAATTTTACCATTTGGCCAGGTTTACCATTTTTTGTAAACATTTGTTAATGTGAAATAATCACATAGAGGTTTCACAATTATTCAAATAAAGATATTTTTGTACAGTTACTTTGAAAATGTTTCTAAAATATTCAAAGAAATTCAAATAAATGAGTATTTTCTAAGTCATTTTTTTGAAAATAATTAAATTATTGTGGCTCAGATATTCTTTTATTCAAAATGATTCAGACTAATTATAAATATCGCCTAAAAACCCTCATGGTGTCTTGGAATGGACTCTATATCTGTCAGTTGGATAGGCTATATGATAATAACGTTAATGCCCCGCCTTATCCTCGGTGTATATGGTGAGATAATCCCTGGTCAGGTGCGATAACCACCTCATAAACCACCTCGTTCGCTACGCTCACTCGGTGGTTTATTCGGTGGTTATCGCAGCTGACCAGGGATTATCTCACCATATACACCTCGGGGCGGGGCATTAACCCTTTATTATCATATAGCCAGGCGCCGCGGACCAATCAGAAGGCCCCGTTCCACGTTAGTTATGACGCCGTAACACGTAGATTCAGGCCAGGCAGGTGGGTATCGCTCCCCTGATTGGTGAGAATGAATCGACACCGGCACCAGTGTCGATGCAAATCGACAGCAGAAAGGAATGCTTTGTACAGTGTGCAGTCCATGTTAGAGTTAATCCAAACATTATTACTGTTGACATTCCTTCAAATTTATTGAATATGTACAACTATAACTTAGGATTGAATAGCAACACACTTGTCCCAGCAGAAGGGAATTTGTCATTATGTCAAGCCATGGAAGTCTTGAAAAAAGGATGTATGTATTATAAAGGAATTTGTTGCTTAAATGGGTCAGTTTGTGTAGGCTATATGATAATAACGTTAAATGCCCCGCCTTATCCTCGGTGTATATGGTGAGATAATCCCTGGTCAGGTCATCACCTGACCAGGGATTATCTCACCATATACACCTCGGGCCGGTGCATTAACCCTTTATTCACTGACATACTCTCGAAATAAAGCAATCGTGACACACTATCTGTGTTTCTGGTCCTGATTTCTGTCTCGGAGACGAGGTGAACCTTCTCAGGGGTAATTATTTATTGATTTGTCTGTTCAGCACGCACAGTCAGGGCTGCCCAACTAGCATGTGGTTATAAGAAATGCCATGGCCAGCTCATTCCTCGTATAGGACTGTTTAGCCACGCTGTAGGGCTGATATCAATTAGAAGACAAAGAGAATACACATGGAATTTGACATGGAGAGAACAAGACACAGAGACATTTTCTTGTTAGTTATCTTCTGCACAGTCTACGGGCGGCATCAATAAAGAAAATAAACATACCGAAGGAAGGTCGATGGTTCCTTTTATTTTCGTGCTGCTTGTTACATGTACAGACAATTAACACCAGCTCAGAGATTAGCATTAGAGAATACACAGATTACTTTCTCTTATTTCTTGTCGAAGCGAATCAAACCAAACCATTTCTTTCTAGCTGGTACCAGCAAACCCAATGACTAAGGTATACATGTAGATCAGGTATGGTCTTCTATGTCTCTACGAGATCAGGGTGTCTGAGATGTCTAGCTCACGTTTGTGCCATACATGTATCCATAGCGTCACTGTTCAGGTATGCTTTTACTACGAATGAAAAACATTTCGTACATAATACAACTGGATAGGCAGCGTCGGGCCCTTTTAAAGTTGTTTACCACGTAATCACATATCAATATATAAACTGCGCATGTGTCGTCTGATGTAGACCAGACGCTAATAAACAGATTCAGGCGTGTTTTAAGGTATAAAGTTGACGTCAATATTTTGGAAAACAAACAACAACAACCACAACATTTGTGTCTATCTGGCAGACCACATACTGCGCATGCTCCTGATGACGTCTGCTCGGAACCCAGACGCTAATGAGTATGCCCAGACGCATGCGCACTACCGCTCGCCCTCCACAGTACAACTCTACATTATAGTCTTACCAAAACAGGGAGAAAGCCACCTTTCGGTGGTCAACAAACGATAAATTCTGATTCATCTGGAGGAAAGTCCACGGAGAAAAGGTGTGTGAAGTTACGTTAGTTTCACCTTTATTTTCGTGCTGTGTATGTTTGTAAGGGTGCGGCATCAGGAAATATGCAGGGCTGGCTTTGAGTAGACCGACATCGATCAGTTATTGATATTAGAGCAGCGACTGATTAGTTTCTGTTCTTGCTGGCCAAAACAAGTCAACACTTACTTTTACTACGTGCTTTTCCACTCGCACATTGTGGGGACTGTACCTCAGTCTGCTGCATTAGTGAACTGGGTGCAGAGGAGGAGCTGCTCTTTGAATGATATCGATAAGCAATGACGAGTTAAGATTACGGGAAGAAGCATGCTTAAGAATAAACAAAGAAATGTGTTGGGTACCGGCGCTTTGAACAGGCCGACATTAGTAATGTTAACAATAGCCATTGTTGTATGCGCCCTAGCCCGTTTTTGTTGTTAGTATTTTTGTTATTCTTATGTTGTGAAATGACTTAGAAAAATAACTGAGGACAGGTTGGTCTGTTTTTTTGTGTTTTGGCGCTTGCTGTAATTGTGAATCAACAGACAATAAAACATGTCGGACCAGCAGGCTTTGTGCAAGCCGACATCAGTCACTAGCATGAGAGCAGCGACTGATTAGTTTCTCTTATTGCTGGCCGAAGTAATTCTCTATCTCCTTTTCATGTACGAGTAAGGGTGTGGCACTATGGATGAAAGAAGAAAACAGTACACGACATGTGCGCTTTATGTAAGATAAAAGCTTTACAGCATCTGATAAATGTATGCGTTGATGGAAGTAATTTCGTGAAACCAACATTGTTCGACGTCCTCCAACTATGTTGGGTTGTCGATTTGTTATTTTGTTGTTTTCTTGCTTGTTGTTTACATGATAGCTAAGGATTTTTCATAATATTTAGGATGCTGAAAGGTCTTGAGAGGAGGGATTCGTCGGACTTATCCTATCTTAGTCACTACATTTTTAGTAGATATGGCTCCTCTTATTTTAACATAATGTCCCCACCAAGTTATCATGGAGGTTTGATTTTAATTGAAGGTCATGTGTTGATTTAATTGAAGGTCATGTGTGACAATTGTACTAAATAAAAAAAAATATGGTACACTGTAAATAGATGTGCAGGACAATATTCATGAGTATTCAGATATGTTTCATAGGGAACGTGGCTTCAATTAATTCAGCGTACAAGGAGAATCATATTTCCAGATGTATCACGGTGCAACACATTTCATGTATAGAAAATGGCGAACAAGCGGAAGACTCTCCTGGTTCTCCTGCTTATCGTGTTGAGGGAAGCCGGGCCGACCGCAGCCTGCAGCAGCAGATGTCGGTCTGACTGTGACTGTGAGGGGAGGAGGCTCAGCAGTGTTCCTCAGGACCTGCCGGCAACCATCACTAAGCTTAAGCTGCGATGTAATCTCATCACAAGCTTAAGTAGGTCTGACTTCTCAAAGTACACAAAGTTGAGAGAGTTAGATTTTCACCGCAATCAGATTTTAATAGTTAATGAGCAGACATTCTCAAGTCTGACTGAGCTCCAAAAGTTACACCTGACTTTTAACAATTTAACTTACATTCAGCCTCAAACATTTTCAGGTCTATCTAAGCTTAGAGAGCTCCAGTTAGTGGAAAACCAGATAACTAGCATTGAACCTGGTACATTCTCGAATCTACCGGAGCTGTGGTATCTGCATTTGTGCTGCAACAAACTAACTAAAATTCTCCCCGGTACATTCACAAATCTACCAAAGCTCGACAATCTGCAGATACACACAAACAAAATAACTGACATTAAGTCTGGCACATTCGCAGATTTACCTCAACTCACTCGTTTGGGGCTGCATTCTAATCAAATACATTGCATTCAACCTGGGGCATTTGCAAACCTACCCAAGCTCATCCGCCTGGACCTGCATCAAAATCGTCTGACTAGCATTCACCCTGATATAATCTCAAATTTACCCAAGCGTGAGATGTACATTGCACTACCGGAAAACCCCTGGCACTGTGACTGTAGAATGACAGCCCTTTATTTATACAATAGGAAATTCACACCTTCGATGGCATTTCGGGAATATAACAAAATTGTTTGTCAAGAACCTAGTAACCTCCGTATGAAAAGTCTTGATGATATCAACCCAGAAGATCTTATCTGTAAAGAACCAAAGATTGTGAGGTTTGTCAACAATAAGAGTGGTACACTGGTGCGAGGGGGAACTCTCTATTTGGTCTGTGAAGCTTCAGGTATCCCTACACCAGACATTACAGTCACCCTCCCATCTGAACAGAATGTTACTGTTGAGTCAGAAGGGAGAGTGACTGTGGATATGAATGGGACCATCACTATAACAGATGTTACTGCATCAGATGCTGGTCAGTATATCTGTACTGCAATAAATCCTGCTGGCTCTTCATCTGAGGCACTGTTTGTTGAGGTACGCACCCCAACATCAGTCATGGCAGTTGTATCCACTAGCGCTGTACAGTCAGGGGGCACTATGTTGAAAAAGCCAACGATTGTGAGGTTTAAGGTAAGCAATGATACACTAGCACAAGGAGAGACTCTGTATTTGGTCTGTGAAGCTTCAGGAATACCTGCTCCAAATATCATTGTTACCCTCCCATCTGGACTGATTGCAAGCGCTGAGTCAGGTGGGAGAGTGGCCGTGGGATTGAATGGTACCATCACTATAACCAATGTTACTGCAGCAGATGCTGGTCTGTACATTTGCATTGCAACAAATCCTGTCGGCTCTGCGTCTCGGGCAGTGTTTTTTGGTGCTGCGTCTGTTTCGCCCCCTTTGAGTGCTTCGCCTCTAGTACCAGCATCATCTCCCTCCTGCAATTCAGAAGGCAAGTCAACAATTTTTCCTCTGGAATTTGCGGTTGGTTTTGGTACAGCTGGTGCAGTATTGCTAGTTTTTGGTCTTGGCCTTAAATTGCGGTTGAAGCGTCCCCGGGGAAAGAAAAAGGCCCCGATAGCTCTGAATAATGATTCCCTCGCTACAGACGACATGGTGAACAATTCCACCTATAGATCAAGAGGTCAGGGTAGATCTTTAAACCCAGAGATAACCAACAGTGCCGCAAGTGCAAACGAACAAGCCGGCATGCCTGAGAACGCATATGAGGACCCCGAATCTCTCCTAGCCATTGCAGGTCCTCTTAGAAGTGATGAAGTTTCAAAGGAAGAATCTGTGTCTGCCCAGAAGCCAATGAAAGTCCATGAGCTAGTAAATATCGTGTATGGGAAGGATGGGTCTGGTAATGAGGATATAAAGCCCGTTTCTATGCCTAAAAAAGAAGCAGAAGCTGCTACTTCTCATGCCAGCTATGAGAACACCCACGTGCAGGAAACAGTACATGATAACTGTCATGTCACTAATGAGAATGTCGATGAGGATGAAGCAGTACTTTATGCCTCTGCTCAGGTTATTTATGGCCATGAAGATGATAAAGCACAGTCTGCTGCATCTCAACCCATCTACAAAACTGATAGAGACAAAACAGAGTCTCCGGTTAGCATTCACGGAAATGATGTCCAGAAAGCAGAATCTTCTTCACCTCACGCTATTTACAACAATGAGAGTGAGAAACCAGAGTCTCCGGCTTCTCAAATCATTTACGGAAATGACAACCAGAAAGCAGAATCATTTGCATCTGACTCTATTTACAAGAATGATGATGAGAAACCAGAGTCTCGGGCTTCTCGTGATATCTATGAGGCAGGTGATGAGAAAACAGCAGCTACTTGTAGTACTGCTTCTTGTTTGATCTATGAGAATAATGATGAAGACTAAATGTGCATGTATGTACGTGTATGTGTGTCAGAAGGTGTGTTTCCTTTACTTTTCGGAAGTTAGTTTCAAAGAGATTTAATATTCGAAATGTTGAGGTAAAGATGGTTTATCTGTATCTAGTTTCTGATGGCTCTGTTTAGGATCTTGTCTTTGATATCCCTGTATCTAACGTCGCCAATCTTGTGTTTTCTGAACAAATCTGATCAACATATTTGTCAAGACCCATATTTATTAACTTTTTTAACCCTCAAACCACCGTACCTTTTTTGCGACGTAGATTATCGTATGGGGTCAAAACTGACCCCATAACGTTTTGTACAAAGACAGTTGTTTTGTGATTTGTATATATGTATAGTTTCATTAATCTATGTGGGACAATTTTTATATCTATTCCTTTACTTTTTGGAAGTTGGTTTCAAATAGATGAAATCTTCGTTGCTGATGTATCTGTTTAGGATATTGTTCTTTATATCCCTGTATCTAACGTCTCCAATCTTGTGCTTTCTGTGCAAATCTGATCAACATGCTGACATATTTTTCAAGATCCTTATTCAACATATTTATGAACTTCTTTTAGAAAGTAACATTTAAGTTCCAAGAGCCAGCAGAGCATGTAAGGGTGATTTGAAACTAATTAGCGGGTTACAGAGTAGCGCAGCCAGCTTAGGCCATAAAGGCAACTGTTAATGTAACATGCTGGAAAAACTTTTACCAAATGAAGTAGCTGTTTCTTGAACTGGTTCATGAAGACACGGATGCCTTGTGGTGAAATAATCGTAACGTTAATAGTAGAAAAAACTTTGAGAATTGTAGAAAAAACTAAAAGTAGAAAAACATTAGAAGGGATTATTGGCCATATGTAGTGTTTTGACGATATCTAGGTCGGAATGATATCTTGGATGACTTAACATTTCCTATAGAAGAAAAATTGATGTCAATAAAAACCAAAAAAATAATATGTAGTGATAAGGTTACCTTTTCAATGTTATTAATGAATAAAGGAGATCTTAATTGTGTATATATATATACACACACCTGTCTATGTATTATATATATGTACACACCTGCCTATGTATTATATATATATATATATACATATACATAGGCGGTCGAGCGAGGGCCTCGAGATGTGAGGATGTAAGGGAGGAGTATACCTTTATTGCACCTATGTTTCATGTTTCTGCATACAACCCTAGCGTTTGTGAAACAAATCTGATTAATTGTGTTCGAGTTTCTTTTTATATTTGTCTACTTTAATATCTTTTACACTCTAGCATTTACTTTGCTACTTATCTTAAAATTCAAAGGATGTCAGTTGTAGAGAAGTGATGAAAGAACATTCACCTACTATGGAAATAAAGCAATCTTGACACACTATCAGTGTTTCTGGTCCTCATTTCTGTCTCGGGGACGTGGCGAACCTTCTTCGCGAAGGTATTTATCTATTGATTTGTCCATTCAGTCCGCACAACCACGGCTGCCCAACTAGCCTTTCGTTATAAGAACTGGCCAGCTCATTTCTCGTATATGACTACTTAGCGACAGCAGACACTGTAGGACTGATATCAATCAGGATTTCACCATGGTCAATCTTGACGGAAGAAGGCCATATATAACTTCTGCTGACAAGGACAAAGACCATGCAAATGGAATTTGACATGGAGAGAACACAGAGAAATTCTCTTGGTCAATTACCTTCTGCACAGCATATAGGTATCAATAAGTATACGCAATGCCTGTGTTGCCTCTTCTTAGACAAAATGTATAGTTTCTCCCGCCCTCCACAGGAAAGCAGATTTACGTGTCGAACTTTTCGTTATTAACTAATTAATCAATGAATTAAGACCTTTATTGTACATAAATACCCACTTATTAGGATCCAGTCCTCCCATCCCCGTCGAGGCAACAATAACAGATGTACTCTTTAAGAAAAAGTTCTTTCTGCTTGATTTACGCATGCTGACAATTCGCTAGTCGAATATTGTTGACGTCAATCTTTTGAAGCAATTTGTCTCCCAGGCAGTCCACATACTGCGCATGCTCCTGGTGACGTCTGCTCGGAACCCAGACGCTAATGAACTTATGCCCAGGCGCATGCGCACTTCCGTTCGCCCACGCAAGAGAACATCGTGGTGCAACTCCGTTTGTCTTCTTAGTCTGAAAAACACAAGAAGAGGGCAACTAACGATACATTCTGTTTCATCGGGAGGAAAATCTACGGAGAAAAGACTTCGGAAGGTAGGTTGGTTTTTGGTTTCGTGCTGCGTGAAGGGGCACTGCAACAGAAAACATGCCGGGCTGGCTTTGAGCAAACCGACATCAGTTATAAACATTTTTAATAGAGCAGCGACTGATTAGTTTCTGTTCTTGCTGGCCCAAACAAATCAACACTTTTACTACGTGTTTCTCCACTCGCATATTGTGGGGACTGTATCTCTGTCTGCTGCATTAGTGCGAACCGGGTGCAGAGGAAGAGCTGCTCTTTCAATGGTTAGTAATGGCGTGTTAAGATTAAAAATCAGCAAACAAGACAATGTGTAAATCTTGTGATGCAATGGCTTTGAACGAGCCGAAATTAGTAATATTGACATTAGTATAGAACAGCGACTAGTTATTTTTAAATTTCTTATTTTCATTGTTAGACGCACAAAGTTACCTGCACTACGAGACCATGAGTTGCTTCACTTTGACAAGCAGGCTGGGACATAATAAGACATGTTTTAATAAACGTATGGATAGGCGGCGTCGGATCCTTTAATTATATGATTACCATGTAAGCATATAGAAGTATATACACTGCGCATACTCCATGTGACGTCTGTTCTAAACCCAGACGCTAATGAAGAGGTGTTTTTCCACTCGTACATTGTGGGGACTGTGCCTCTGTCTGCTAACGTGTGAACCAGGTACAAAAATGTCTGCTTTTGTTTTCATTGACAGACGGAATCAAAATCTTGGGGAAAGCTTGCTTAAGAAAGAAAAGCTGGTGCACTTTTAAGTTAGATTTGGTTTCTTTTGTATTACAGGTGATACCAGGATAGAAGTTTGTGTCCGACGATCTGTGCTGAACTGTACATGTCACCAACCTTCGGAAGGTAGATTACCGAAGTCAGGTTAGTCTGTTCCGCTTGTTGTACTTTTCATATTTGCTCTAACACAGACAAGGACAATGTTAATGTTGTACTGCACTCAAGTTATATAAATTAATACGGCAGCGACTGACTACTTTCTATTATTGTTTGTGGAGGAAATTCTGTTTCTTTCCCTACGAGACCCGGGTGTCTGAGATATGGAGCGTACTTTCGTCAGGACGGTCATTTGCAAAGCCCTTCTGTGTAGGTTTGCTTCATTTGGAAAATCGGTCTTTTAGAAATAAGATTTATTTAACAAGCACATGGATTGACGGTTTCGGGTTCTTTCATCATTTTGTTACCACGTAAGCATATTCTCTCTCCACGTACGAATATTAGATGCATGAATGAATAAATAAGCACATATCAAATTACTACATACCCCGATTGAAAAGCAAATGACATAGGCTATCCTGTGGATGAATGTGAACTAATGTAGTTACATGTATGACCAGGAGTAAAGTTTGTGTTCTATGATCAGTGCTGAACTGTCACGAAGAAGACATACGGGAGGAAAATTACTGAAGACAGATCTGGTGCTTGTTACTTTGAATCAACAAACAAGAAAACATGCCGGTCTGGCTTTGAGGAAGCCGACATCAGTTATTACCATTAGAGCAGCGAATCATTAGTCTACTGCCTGTTATTTATGGCCAGAGTAATTCTATATGTGATTTGCATATAAAATTAGGGTGTGGCACTGCGTAGGAAAAACTCTCCTGTACACATGTACATGTACAACAACAGGTGTGCATTATGTAGGATGACAGCTCTGCTGTATTCTGAGAAATGCATAAATTGGTGGCGATGTTTTCTGTTTTTGCGCCCTCGAACTATGTCTTATTGTAATAGTTTGCATAATTAACTAGAGTTCCACGACCCCATACCTTCACCAAATGAGCCTAACCTTTACAACTGCTGTATTAATTATGTCTGTCATTAATTATGCAAATAGAGTTCTCCTTTGCACAAATTATATCAGTTAATCATCTCCTCAACGAGACAACAGACGTACACAATCTATGTTAAGAAAGAAGGCTGTTATCGCATTTTCTGATAATTTATGCAAATGAGTATCTCATTTGCATAATAAATGTTCAACGATGTTAACCTGTATGTAACTTCCAAATGCTACAAGTAAGAAGTTCCCATAATTTACCACAATGAAATTAAAGCATTTTCTCATTAATTATGCAAATTAGGTCATTATTTTGCATAACCTATATAAATCAATATTCAATCAAATGTCACATGTTGCAATGGCCCTATAATGAAACTGAGCGCGTTTACAAAATTTCCTAATTAATTATGCAAATTAGATACCAATTTGTATAATTTGTATGTCATTATATGAAGCATCGCTTAAGCTATCTACATACCAAAAATCAGAACAATCCGTTAACCCCTTCTTGAGTTATTCCCTTTTAAAGTCTGACACTAAACCTGCCTGCAGTTCCAAACCAAGCCGCTAGGGGGCCCAAACCTACACCACTTACTCTCGGCATCAAGAGCTGTCCACCACTCAAAAATCATTGCCGCAGCATGTTCAGAACTCAAAATATCAATCCAGGAAGTTCCGCTGCAGTACCGTAACAGGCTGCTAGGGGGCCCAAAATCTAATCGTTTTCAAGTCTCATCAAGACCTATCCACATACCAAATATCAATACAATCCATCCAGGCGTTCTTGAGTTATGATGGTCTTCTACAGACATAGAAACATACATACACACGCTACCCAAAATCTAACTAGAGTTCCACGACCCCATACCTTCGCCAAATGATTCTACCCTTTACAACTGCTGTATTAATTGTTTGTCATTGATTATGCAAATAAGATTCTCATTTGCATAAATTATGTTACTTGATCATCTTCTCCACCAAACAATGGGACATACACAATCTATGTAAAAAAAGTTTTTAGCGCATGCGCATTTTCTGATAATTTATGCAAATTAGGTCATCATTTGCATAATCAATGTTCAACGATGTTCACCTGTATATAACTTCCAAATGCCACAAGTAAAAACTTCCCGTCATTTGCCACAATGCCATTATAGCATTTCCTCATTAATTATGCAAATTAGGTCTTTATTTTGCATAACATATCTATCAACATTCTTCTCTTTCTCAGTTACAAATGCCACACGTTGCAATGGCCGTATAATGGAACGGAACGTGTTTCGACGATTTCCCAATTAATTATGCAAATTAGATTCTGATTTGCATAATTGATACGTAATTATATGAAGCATCACTTAAGCTATGTACATACCAAAAATCATGACAATCCGTCAACTCCTTCTTGAGTTATTCCCTTTCAAAATCTGACACTAAACCTGCCCTGCAGTTCCAAAACAAGCCGCTAGGGGGCCCGAACCTATACCTCTTACTCTCGGCATCAAGAGCTGTCCACCACTTAAAAATCATTGCCGCAGCATGTCCAGAACTCGAAATATCAAACCAGGAAGTTACGCTGCAGTACCATAACTGGCCGCTAGGGAGCCACAAATCTAATCGTTTTTAGGTCTCAACAAGACCTACCTACATACCGAATATTAATACAATCCATCCAGGCGTTCTTGAGTTATCATGGTCTTCTACAGCCATAGAAACAAACATACACACATACACACGCTACCCAAAATATAACCTTCTCGGCGAAGGTAATAACCTTCTCGGCGAAGGTAATGAAAAAAACAAACACACAATCAATACACCAGTTGTAAAGGTAAAAAAATTATTTGGCGAAGGTATGGGTTCGTGGAAGTTTGGTTTTCCTTGTTTGTTGTGGACGTGACAACTAAATCTACGTAAGGATGTTCATGATCCTTGAGAAAGGTTTTGAAATGAGGGATTAGTCTGACTTTTAAACCTCTCTTAGCCCACGTTGAAATGGATTGTTGATTTCTGTATGTTGCTGTAGTAGAGATGGCCTCTCAGTGCTCTCCGTAATGACTCCACCAAGTCCTCATGGACTTCTGACTGAATTTGCATTGTTTTCTCCTTAATGTATTAAGAAAGAACTGCAGTTGCACTGGATTGTTTTCTCATTAATGAATTAAGGAAAAACTATAGTTGTGCTAAGTATTGGGTATGAAATTATATGATTTTGGGACCATATGGACGATGTCATCAAGTTTCATTAATTGCCACTGATATTTTTTCTAAGAGAAAACGCAGCACTTTGATAATACCCCTGCTGTGAAACTGTTTCTCATGTGTATGATGTACCTTTATCTTATCTCTGAAAAAATTAAGTACGGGCAATGAATCTTGATGACGTCATCCATATGGTGCAAAACACCATATTCAGAACTCTATTTATACCCAGCTACCAATATTCAGTACAACTACAGTTAATCCTTAATTGATCATGAGAGAAAAATGGAAGGTTAAAACGCCAATTTCACCAGTAAGAAAACATTAATGAGTAATGTTTGAGAATTGAAAAGTTAAAAGAGCCTCCATGATGCACGTGCACTATAAACCTAAGTAGTATAGTAGGAACACGCTGCGATGATTATTCAGGAGCAAGAAGGAGCAGGTCAGAGGTCAAATATGATGTATTCGGCGGAGCAGGTCAGAGGTCAGATATGATTTATTCAGGCGCAGCAGGTCAGAGGTCAGATATGATTTATTCAGGCGCAGGTCAGAGGTCAGATATTATGTATTCAGGCGGGGCAGGTCAGGGGTTAGATATCATATATTCAGGCGGAGTAAGGTAACTATGACAACCCCACCCCACCCCAAATGAACCTCCCCTCTCTAATCGTGAAAGACATGCCCTTATTTGGTCTGGTTCTAAGTCTCTAAGTCAATCAATCGGTAGAATCTGCTGAGATCAGTGTCTAATGGATGCGCTGAAAGCACAAACAACAGACGTCTTTCGCCAGTTACTATATCACAAAGCCCCAGGCTTGTTTCCCCAACATCGGCGACTTCCCAGTTCGGTGGAGTACGTAAAAGTAATACAATGGGTGGATACGATCTCGGCGGACGAGGAATATGAAAAGATTATAGACAATTTCGTGGATAACGTACCCAACGCGAGGAATGGGCTGAAAACGGTGCTCGAAAAAGTACTGCAAGAGGAACGATTAAACTGGGGTCGACTCGTTATCGCAATGTCTTTCGCCGCGGACGTATGTGTCAACTTGCACGAACGGTATGACAAAAATACCGACGCCATCTCGACCGAGTTACCAACGTTGATTTGCGACTATGCGGGAAACTGGTTGTTACACCAACGTGGATGGGACGGATGGATTGACCGTCGCCGGCACGACAAGTACCCGTCGTTTGTACAGTGTCTCTGTTGGCTTCTCACTGCACACGTTTGCATCCTCGTGACGTAAATTTTGCACTGAACACGCCCGAACATGCCCGAGCATGTCAAAACACGCCCACGCACGGTACGCTGGTTGGATAACGCTAGGTGCATGGCTGATTTGCATGAAATAATGAGCTGCACGCTAATTGGTTGGGGCAGGGCAAGAAGTCCTCATAAGGCAGACCCGCCGGGATCTAGCGCACCTACGGATGTTCGCCGCCTCGCTGACGACCAAGAACCCGACGAGCCATGGACGACTCAGTGATTTATCCGCAAGATCTCCAATATTGGAGGACACTGCCCGCGTACACCGGGCTGTCTAAACCTCCACAGATGGACGCAGCGACGAAGACATCACCCCGTCACGACGGAGCCCGGACGCCGCCAACTGGAGACGTACCAGACACTTGGCCCGCGACCAACACAGCACCGACCGTTAAACGACCCCGAAAGTCGGAGGTTATCAACGACGGAGTTGAAGCCAGGTTCTCTATTGGCGAAGACGTATTTGTTACAGTCGGGTGTTTCAAGGGGATGCCGCTAGTGAATGTGCGGAGGTTCTATCGACCTTGTCCCGGGAAAGACGTGTGGAAGCCCGGTAAACAAGGGCTGGCTCTAGCCCCAGAGCAATGGCTCGCTCTCAAACGCAACATGAGCAGCGTGTCGTCAGTTCTCCTGGCTTGCGGATTTTCAGCCAAGCACACATCATACAACGGGAACGGGAGCACGTTCCTACCCAGCCGATTCGACCTGGGAAACCAACGATATGCCGTCGTGGAGCTGTTCAGAGGGAAAGCGGTCGTGAGTCTACGAGAGTTTTTCAGACCGAAAGCGGATCAAGACAAACTCCTCCCGAGCAAGAAAGGGCTCAACCTATCAGCGCAGCAGTGGGATGCCCTGGAGGAACAGGCAGACAAGATCGATGCCGTCCTGAAACCCGTCCTCGAGCAGAAATTGCTGACCAGCAAAGTCCTGAAAAAATCGCGAACCAGTGATTTGTCATGAAAATATTAACTTCCTGTGGTACAAACATGGGCTAAGATCTCATTGAAGCGTGTGTGTGTCATTTTATTGCTATAGTAGGTTCGTTCAATAAGCGTGTGTGTGTGTGAGAGAGAGAGAGGCGCATGTGCATAAAAGAGGTGCATCTGCATAAAAGGGCTAGCGTTCTAACGAAACAGTCAGTCTCAGGGTTGGAGAGGCACAAATAACACGTATGGGTTGTCTTCCCCAAATCGCGTTCTTGGGCGAGCACTTTTGTGAGATAGTGGACCGCGTTCATTGCGCGTGCATGTGTATGGGAGGCCGAATATTTACATTCTTTCGTGGTTTGGGATGGTTTCCAAGAATCCCGGGAAGAGGAGGAGAAAGAAGGCGGGAGGGGGAAGCAAGCGCTACCCCACCAATACTGCCGAGGAATGGCACGACGGCCTCCATAGGGTTTACTACGACCCCAGACATCCTGCAGGGTACGGTGGAGTAGGACGGCTCCATCGAGCCGTGCGTAACAAGTACGGAGTCACCCGAAAACAAGTAGAAGCTTGGTTGCGTTCTCAAGACACACACACCTTACACAAGCCCATCAGACGCCGTTTTCAAAGGAATCGCGTGATAACCGGAGGAATACACGACCAGTGGCAGGCTGATCTCGCCGATATGTCATCCCTCTCTCGGCAGAATGACGGGTATCGCTATCTCCTGACCTGCATAGACGTATTTTCTAAATACGCGTGGGTCGTTCCCATCAAAGACAAGACGGGCCCCACCTTAGCGAAAGCCTTTCAAACCATCCTAGCCGAGGCCGAGCAAAAGCCCAGGTGTCTGCAAACGGATCAAGGCACGGAGTTTCTCAATCGACACGTCCAGTCTCTATTGAAGAAGGAAGGGATCAAATTCTTTACGACGTTCAGTGTGGAAACCAAAGCCAGTGTGGTGGAAAGGTTCAATCGTACGCTGAAGACGAGAATGTGGAAATATTTCACCGCAAAGAACACGCACCGGTACATCGACGTCCTGAGCGACCTGGTGTGGTCCTACAACCGATCCTACCACCGCAGCATCAAAATGGCTCCCATCGAAGTGAACGAGAAGAACGAGGGGCTCGTGTGGCATACCCTGTACGGAGAAGATGACGTCTCGAAACCCCGGAAAGGGAGAAAACAACCGCCATCGTTCAAATTTCGAGTCGGAGATTCGGTTCGAATCAGCAAATCTAAACTGCGCCTGGAAAAGGGCTATACGCCTAATTGGACCACAGAGATCTTCATCGTCTCCGAACAAATTGCCCGCCGTCCTCCCGTTTATCGCGTGAAAGATTACGATGGAGAAGTTTTGAGAGGGACGTTTTACGAAAAGGAGTTGCAGAAAGTTACGAAAAAAGACGACGACGTCTATCAAGTAGAGGACATCCTGGACACGCGAAGGCGAGGCAAAAAGAAGGAGTTCTTTGTGAAATGGAAAGGATATCCGGCCAAGTTTAATAGCTGGGTGAGAGAAGAGGACATGGTTCCAATATGATAAATACCGACGCACGCCCGCACATCGGGCATTGCTCAGACGTACCTCGCCATGGCCAATTCGTTTTACGTCACTCTCCCAAGCGACGGAAGTATGGACGTCTTTCAAGAAAACACGGTCACGAATTATCGGACCAAACTGGCTCAGCCCGTAGAACTGTCGGGAGAGTGGGAGGTGGGTCTCGTCGAGATACAATATCCTCACAGCTGGCTGAACGTTCGGGAAAGCGAAAACACGTTGGTGTATTACATGGTGGACGAAAAAGACGCAGGAAATGGTCGGGAATACGAGATCGTCAAAATCTCCGCGGGGCACTACAAGGACGTTTTGCAACTCTTGAAAAGCCTGAACGAAGCCGCCTCCATACGTTACCCTAGCCTCTTCAAGCAACACGACATGTTTGCTTATGACAGCATCACGAAAAGAGTGACCATGGTCCTGCCTCCCATGGCGCAAAATTCGACGACAACGAAGACTTATCTGACGGGGCCATTGGCCGAAAAACTGGGATGGGGAGTAAAAGGCGCCATATACGGAAGCTGGGTACAGGCACCACGTCCAGCCGACCCTAACCTGGGCTTTCACTCCCTATACGTGTACGGGGATCTCGTGCAGCATCGTCCGATGGGCGGACAGAAGGTCCCTCTGCTGAGAATCGTCAAAATCGAGGGACAAGACGGGGACATCGTCGATCACCCTATCCCCACGCCGCACTACATACCCCTGGCCAGGAAACGATTCGAAACGATTGAAATAGATATAAGGAACGACCTCGGCGAACCCGTGCCATTTGTGCAAGGGCGAGTGATCGTAACACTTCACTTCCGACAGAGGCGGTCTTCCTACTTTTCCTAGATATGACTGGACAGCGAGGAGGACAGTTGCCGGTGTATTACGGACGGTCTATGCAGCGTGGTTACGGTTTGGGCGGGATTTTTCGCGGTTTGCTCAGATCCGCCGTACCCCTACTGAAACGAGGGGCCCAAAGTGTGGGAAGACAGGCTTTAAAGAGTGGTATGGATTTAGCTCAAGACGTCTTAAATGGTCAAGGGGTCAAACGCGCTGCCAAACGGAGAGCCGGCGAGTTTGGACAACGTCTGATGTCTGGGCAGAAAAGAGCCAGGGTGCGTGCACCAGTGGGGCAAAACAAAGGAAGAGGGGCGGGCAGGGGAAAGAAGCCATTAAAACGTGGAACGAGACCGCGGGCAGCCAGTCGCAAGAGAGCCGGTGCACAGCGCGGACGTACCTCTCCCGATATCTTCAGCTAGTCACGATATAAACGACATGGCCCACATTCACCCCCTGTCGTGTTCCTGCACCAAATCAGAATTGGATCTGTTTGAGGTACCGCCAACTCAGACGACCATAACGGACGGTAGATGGGTAGAGTATCATCCGGTGGCCAGTCTCGCCGAGTCTTCCCCGATAGAATTTGACATTCCTGGAGCGGGAGAAGAATTTACGGACCTTTCCCAGACGAAATTGTACGTGAAAGCCAAGATCGTTCTCCCTAACGGCAACGACCTGCCGGACAACGCCAAGGTAGGCCCGGTAAACCTGTGGCTTCAATCGCTCTTCTCGCAAGTCACGGTTACGGTCGCAGGCAAGGACATAACGGATTCCACTAATTGCTATCCATATCGTGCCTACCTGGAGACGCTGTTAAACTTTGGGTCTGAAGCAAAGCAAACGCAGCTGACCTCTGAACTTTTCTTTCAAGACACGCCGGGACGACTTCACTTGGTCGACCCCTACCCGAACCCGGCAGATCAGGACGCAGTGGCAAACGAAGGATTGGTGAAGCGTGCCAACATGACCCGCAACAGTCGCGAAGTGGACCTCATAGGACCGCTACACGTCGACCTGTTCCATCAAGACCGCTATTTGCTCAGCAAAGTCGACGTTAAAATCAAGCTGCACCGATCGAAACATCAATTCTGTCTGATGTCGCCTGGAGATCAGTTCAAAATTGTCATCACGGAGGCTGCCGTCTTTCTGAGAAAGGTCAACCTGTTACCCACCTATCAGCTGTCCATCGAAAGTCAACTCAACAAGCAGACGGCCAAGTATGCCCTTAAAAGGGTGCAATTAAAACCTTTTACAATTCCCCGTGGTAACCATTCAGTGTCGAGCGACAATCTGTTCCTGGGACAGGTCCCCAAACGCGTGGCGATCGCTCTGGTGGACAACGCAGCATTCCAGGGGTCTTTCGGTACCAACCCCTTTAACTTTCAACACTTCAACTTGAACTACATCAGTCTCTGCGTCAACGGGCAGGAGGTGCCTCACAAAGCGCTGACACCCAACTTTGCCGAGGGACAGTTCGTCCGATCCTACATGAACTTGTTTGGAACGACAGGCAAGCAAGGGCAAGACAGCGGGAACCTGATCGCGAGAAGTGACTATGACAAGGGCTTCACGGTGTGGTGTTACGATCTAAGTCCTGACCTCTGCGGCCTCGGTGGGGATCATTTTAACATAATCAGACAGGGAAACCTTCGCCTGGAGCTGCATTTTGCACAGGCTTTAGATCAAACGGTGGTGGCGGTGGTCCTCGCAGAATTCGACAATCTCCTGGAGATTGACAGGCAGAGAAACATCAGCTTTGACTACAGCAACTAGAGATGGACACGAGACAGATGTACGCCGTCTTACGGAGCGACAAGAACACGGCACCTCACCTCCGCGGAGTCTTTGCTTCAGATCGGCTTCCGAGGCGTGTACGGGTCTACCCGAGCGCTTACGTCGTTAATACTGACCCAAGCAATAAACCCGGACAGCATTGGCTGGCCATCTATTTCGACGGGGAAGGACGGGGCGAATTCTTTGATTCTTATGGCCGTGCCCCTAGTCTGTATCCCCGCCCTATACTAAGATTTTTGCGGCGAAATACGCGCCTTCCGTGGATTCGTAACCAGCGCCAGATACAAGCTAGACTGTCTACCACCTGTGGGCAGCACTGCCTGTTCTACCTCTTGCACAGATGCAGAAATATTCCGATGGCTAACATAGTCGATATGTTTAGCAGCGACTTAGAACTGAACGATGTATCCGTAGCAGAGTTTATAGAGCGGCATTTTGATATAGATGCTCCCGTTGTCGACATTGAGCTCGTCATGCGACAGATAGCGAGAACCCTTGAAGAGTTTGATCGAGTGTTTAACGACTAACGTATGCATGGTTAACCATATACTATATGATATATAGCTTTTAGAGTGTAGTATTGACTGTAGCAAGTTGTTATGAATAAATATCATGAAAACGTATATCGGTCATAGCGTGGTTTCTTTTCCGCACACACCCAATCACACACACACACACACACAATCGCCCACACAACCATACACAAGACACTCGCAGAAACAAATAAATGGAAACCCATTCTATATCTAGAAACTTTACTTGTTAACGCTATTAAGTCCACGACATTTCCGAGAAGCTCCCTTTTGCAGATGACGTAGTGCCTGCACTGCCAACTTTCCACTTCTTTCCTGGGATTCTTTGAGCGACAACACGACGTCGCTTGGGTTGGGGTGTTGGGAGGACGTCTTCGCTCTCTCCGTCTGACAGATCTTCACCACGGGCGGTGCGACTCTTGTGACGTTGGATCACGGACAGCCGGGTCGGGTGCCTGATAGCGGCTTCCGGCGCATTGATGCGTGCCAGGCCCCTGGCGAAAGATTGCCAGCCGGTGGGATTGAACCCGTGCCTCCTTTGCATCGCGTCTCTAATCAAGTCGGACACATTTGAACCTGGGACCACTTGTTTGTTGTAGAGCAACTGTCCCTGATCGTTATAACCGATGATGTCGCCGCCCTTGTGTTTGATGACGTTGAGCATCTGTCGTGCGCGAGCTTTCATGGTCTTGGGAAAGGCCTCCAGTATGCTCTTGTCTTCTTTGCCGCCGGCTGCGGGGGTGCTGGGAGACTTTTCATCCGTGGTGGCGTCCGTGGTAGCGGTGTTGGTGCCGGTAGGAGGTGAGGACAATACCCTGACCGTGACGGGCTCTGTGCGACGCTTATCTCTGTACGTCAAATAACGTTGCAAGAGTTGTTGGTACAAGGTAGCTTTCTCGTCGTCCGGAAGATCGGGTCGTTCCATCACCGACTTCATTTCCTCGTCCAAGGTAACGGCGGTCTTGACCAGGGGAGAGGTCTGTTCTTGTTGCTTAGCCTGAATCGTTGAGAGCAATTCTTGCGGCACGAGGGCCATCTTTCTGCTGTGTTCCATGACGACAGAGCGGCGTTACTTCCGTCCACCTCCAAATAAGGAACTAATTGCATTAATAATAGGACTGAGTAGAAGAGACAGGAACCCACCCTTCTGGATCAACGTCTGTCTTTTCTTGGTCAGGGGAACCTTCTTATCGCCAAGCTGACGCAGAGTGGCTTTGTGCCGAGCCAGACCTTTCTTCTGGGCCGGTGTGAGACGAACGTTGCCCTTCAAGACGTTGTGCGTGCAGTCACAAATCGATTTCAAGAGATCGTTAGGGGCGGACGACAGAATGGCTTTTCGCAATTTCGGGTTGGCCTTGCTCAACACCCGGAGACAATCGGCGTGACGATGTAACCTCTTCGACATCTTCGGCAAAATGAGACCGTGGTGTGGACGAACGGAACGTTTTATCACTTTCTCAGGTACACTTGGGGTTGCGGCGTCAGCATGTTGGTTCTCACGCGCAGGTCCTCAGGCGTTTCGGGATGGAGGTCAAGGAAGAGATGCCCGTACGTCGTCTTATTCACGGCGTCTTCGTAACACTCTCGAAGAAATTTACCGTGCCCCGGGTACATTTGCCGCGCTAACGTGGTGATCATGCTTTGATCCCTTGGCGATTTGAACAGGACGATGTAACTGGAGTTTAGAGAAATGGTTCTCAGGCCTTGAAAGAACAAATTCTGAACGAGAAAAATCACCGACAAGTCACGATGACGGCTGGCTCGGGTAAACAGTTTTGTAACTCTTTGATCCGTATCCTTGGCCGACTCAATCATGAGATCATCAATCACTAGCGCGTTGCGGCATGACGGCTTAATGACGTCATTCCAATTGTTGGGAAGGCCCTCTACGAACTGAACTTTTGACCCTAGTTTCGAAGTCAACTCGCGGTGAATCTTGTCCTGAAACTCCGAGTACAGCCACACCACGTGTTCAAAAGGCCCGGGATCAAGCCAACTGGCTCCCGTCGTCAGTAGTTTTTGAGCAAAATAAGATTTTCCAGAGCCAGAACAGCCCGCTAGAACCATTCGACATGGATGGTGTATTCTCGCATCCATACCCGCAAATGACGTCAACTCTGTCCAGCAGTACTATTTATGCGTCTACTATACTATTATAATGACACACTAGCCTATCTAAATATCGAGAGGGAGAGTGGTGACCCTGTCATTCTTAACCTTTCGTTTGGGATAGAAATACGAAAAGGCATCGCGGATTTGCGTGTACGTGTGTATTTCGCTCTCGCGCACGCGAAACCCTTTGTTGATGCCCTGGCCGCTTTTCTTGGTCTGCAAGACGTTCAGGTACTTGAGGTGGTTAATGTCGTTACATCGTTTGCTCACCCCTTTGCAACTGAACTTGTCCTCATTCGTGTCATCTCCGCCGAAACAGTAATACGTTTTACTGCACAGACCGACTATACCGCTCCCGGACCATTCTTCTTTGAACAGCCCGGGAGTGCGCTTGTCGTAAGCCGCGTTCTGCTTGGTGTCTGTTCGGGGAAACCAGTCAGATTTCTCGCGGAAGTACGAATCCCGCATGTCGGGTTTGATCACGTCCTCCAGCTTGTCCGCCGAGATGGCGATATAAGCGGAGTCCGTGTCCATTTCACAGTACTGGAAATCGGACACGTCCACGAACTTCAACATGAAGTCGTAGTAAAAGGCAAGCATACGCAATTTGGCGTATTGGTATACAAAGAAGCCAATTTGCATGGGAAGGTTAAACTTGATGGTGCGCTTCGCCGATTCAATTTCGAAGAAATTGTCGTCGTTGACCACGATCAGATGCCGAAACCGCTGAGTGTTGATCTTTCGAGTGGCGGTCACGAGGTCTTGGCAATACTCGACGTCTGTTTGTTTTTCCTTGTTGGTGACCGTCTTGCCGTAGCCCGAATTACCGATCAGCTTCATGGTGTCGGCGATAATCTTCTTGGCTTTGTCCTCGTCGCCCTTGCGCCTCGCATCGCTAACGGCATCTCCAAAAGCTTTAAAACTGGGTTTGGGTCTGTACTCCATCACCTGGTAGATGCGGGTGACCTTCAAGCCGTGGTCGAGATACCAGTTGAGCAAGGGCGA
Source organism: Branchiostoma floridae x Branchiostoma belcheri (assembly GCA_019207045.1). Taxonomy (NCBI): domain Eukaryota; kingdom Metazoa; phylum Chordata; class Leptocardii; order Amphioxiformes; family Branchiostomatidae; genus Branchiostoma; species Branchiostoma floridae x Branchiostoma belcheri. Next base: position 3,261,109 of record CM033029.1, on the reverse strand, counting down.
TGCCAAGAGGATCTTTTGACCGAACATACTACCGATGAGCGATCGCCTGGGTTTGGACATAATGCGATGCTTCTCGGCGTACGACTTCATGTGCTCGCCAATATCGTCGATGGAGATCTCGACGTTCTTAAATATCGGAGGCATTTCAGCGAAGCGCGGCTTGAGATCCGTGGGGACCTCAATGTCGCATTCCACCGTGCCAAACAACTCCTTCGAGCGAACAGCTTGGAGGACGCGTTCACCGGTCATGTCGGGAAGATTTTCGGTGGGAGTCTTGCGGCCTTCCAAGAAAGACGCCAATCGGCCGTCGGCTCTTACCAAGTTTCTCCACCGGCACTCCCACATTTCGGTGACCGTATACCCACACGCTCGCAGGTACTCGGTTATTTGGGCCGTTTCTGCCCGCAAAGTCGCGAAAGACTTGCCGCGACGATCGTTGAAGACTTGGCCTTTGGTCAAGGAGCAGGCGTGACCGTGCCAATAGCAGCCGTGAAACTGAAAGATTTCCCCGGTGTCGGAACAGAAACCGTCCACCGGAATTCGACGTGAACCGATGCGCTTCTCTGTGCTATTGAATTTGTGGCGAATGACGAGGTTCCGCTCTTGGGCCAGCCAGTCTAACCAGTCGACGGCCATTCGCCCCCACTGAGGTGTAGAATATTCTCTTTCAAACCCCGTGTCTTCTCGCCGCCGAATGTAATGGCCGGAGGGCATGTCCTGCATCAGGGCCCACAGATATAACGCATTCGCGTCGTAGCCAATGACCTTTTGACAAGGTTTCGGTTCCCTGCCCAACAATTTCATCTCGTCGGCCCTGATGTAGGTTTTGCCCTTCTCGTGGTACCTATGAAAGATGATGCTGGGTCCCCCCACTATGTTGTCTTTATACAATCTGTACACCTCCTCATTGTCTGGAAGAGTAAAGTACGTATCGTGCGGCAGGTTCATGAATAGGTACTTAAGTGTTAGACCCGGGACGCTAATGCCATCCTTAAACATGTCTATACCTTTGTCCTGGTAGAACTCTGTCATCTTCTGCACGGCTTCCACCATGGGGCTAACGTCCTTGTTGTTGTACCTGTAGAGACAAAGAACAGATTTGTTAAGTGCAACCGCTCCGCTCAATCTAGGTCATCATCTAGGTGTTACGAGACAAACGTACAACGACCTACCATATTAGGAAGTCCCTCATGGTCGTCATGCCCTGCTCTTCCCACACGCGCTGACAGTACAGATAATCCTCCTCCGAGATGTCGGACTGTCGCAGGTTGCTATGGAAGGCGGCTCGTGGTGGTAGTCGCGTGTGCTCCAGCTTGTCCAAGCTGTCCATCCATTCGTACCTGTCATGTCAAAGGGATAAAGATAAGACATCATAGTTCTCTCTAACACGATTTCGGCCACATCACCAGATTAAAATGCAAACAAATAAAAACCAGGACGGCTACTTACGGGAAGAATCCCTTTGTCTCCTGGCAGCCGTACGCCTTCAGCAGGATCGAGTAGGAGAAGCCCGGAGCCACGTAATTGATGAGATCGAGGAATTTCAGGTCGTCCGTTTCAATAGACATGTACGTGTTGTTCTTCTTGATGGGTCGGAGTTTGCTTGTAGATCGCAACAATAGCGGGAGGAACACTTTTTTGATGGCGTTCAGGTCATACTTCCCACCGTTAAAACTAAGGACCACCAGCTGACTCATGTACTTGTTCAGTTCCTCCATCAGTTTGGTCATGTAATGTTCTTTCCGGCGTTTTTCTTTTCGCTTCGCCTTGTCAAGTATGTCTTTCGGAGAGTCTCCTTCCGTTTGTTCTTCTTCCTCTTTCTCCAAATCCCTTTGCCGAATTCCTTCCATCTTGTCCAACGCCCAGCGGAATTTTTCCAACAGAAGGGAGTACGCCTTACGACTGATTTGCTGTAGGAAATTCAACAAGGCTTCAGCAACTTTTGTCGGGTCGCCTTCGGACACGAAACATTCTGGGTCGGTGCATTCAGGGACGTTTGAGCAGACGCTCACGCTCAAGAGTTCGTGCGCCGCCTCCCTCCCGTCATCTTGTCCGTCTTTTGATCAGTCAGTGGTTTTAGAAGACATTCTATATCGAAGCAGGCGCGGTAGGGATAGTAACGATCTTCTTCGGGGACGACGATCCCTTCGTCCTGCAGCTTTTCAAAGATGGTCTGCGGTAGATGGTAGGCACCCCCCGGATACACCTTGTTCACCTCACCGTCGCACGTGCGAATGTGTCTTTCGCAATTGCCGCGGTGCGTCCACCTCTTTCCACATTGCGGACACGCGTACGGCTTGGCGTAAGCCTTAAAGTCCTTAATGTAACTGTAATGTTGCTCGCAGAGATTCAGGTACATCGTATTGTTGTGCGTAGACAGGGGACGTCTCACCAGCTCCGCAAAGAAGTCGTCATCTTCGGCTCCTTCATCGTGATTGGGCTGTAGAGCATAGACGTACACGTCGACCTCAAACAATTCCTCTATGTCCTCCAGATGTTTAAGAGACACGCCTTTGAACTGCCTGGGCGTTTTACCCACCCACGCTAGGTACTCTTTGAAGAGGCTCTTTGTCGTCCCTTCCAGTTTGGTGCGATCGCATTGCCGATGGAGTGCCAGGCACCGGAAAAAGCAGAGTTTGTCCGTATACGGACCGTGCGGTCTGCTAAAAAGGGCGATGATGGACCTGCTGTTCCTGATGTAGTCTGTCAGCGTCCCGGGGGCACCGATGGGATGGTCCTTGATCTTGTGGACGTAAAACATGACGTTCACCATCTTTTGCAGGACCGTTTTGCTGTTGGGGCGCTCCTGGCGTGCCTGCTCCATGTGATCGACGTCTTCGATCTTGTCCAGGAACCGTCGGACACCATCCTCGTTTTCCACTTGGACAGGTTCTGGCAAAAAGCCGCTATTATTTTCACAAGGGTAAAAATATCGCAGTGCCCCCGTTTCCCCGTCCAAGAGGATGAACCCGAACGACAGGTTGATCTTAAAGACGGTTTGCTGGTCGCCAAAAATGGCCCATACGTTGTCGGCCAGGTCGCTAGGATTTTCGGACTCCAGTCTAAAGTTGTACGTGTCCAGGATGGTTTGTCCCCGCTTGAACTGCGTCCTGATCATGGACCATTTCTGCCGGTACAGATTCTGAACAGCCACGTCTTCGTGCTGGGGAATCAGCTCTTCTGACACGTCCTCCGGATCTTCCTCAAAAGGAAATGCGTCGTCGTCTCCAGCGGGTTGTATGTGGCGTCGTTTCGCTCTGGGACCGGCCCCGTCTGCTAGAGAAACCCTCTTTTGTGGACGAGAGGTAGACGCCACGGGGTGTGTGGCTTGTCGGTGCGCCTGCAGGGCGTGGGCCGTGTCAAACGCCACGTTACACGGCCGGCACCAGAACGTGGGGCCCGGCTTGGGTTTATCGTGCAGCCGCCGATGTTGCAGTAGGTTATCCCGTCTAGGAAACTTTTTGCCGCAAAAATCGCACTCGTGCGTGGGTGCGGTCCGGTTGTGGGACTTCTGATGACGGGTGAGATTGCGTTTTAGTGTGAAGATTTTTCCGCACGTTTCACAAGTAAACGCCATGACTAGTTGACTGTACTTTTGATCATTGCTGGGTTCTGAAAGAACATACGAAGCTTTGTTTGAAAAGCTGAATTTGTAAAATACTACAGTGCTTTTGTTAGAGCGACGACGGCACACTCATCAGTATTCCGTGACAAACAAAGAAAGGGATTCTATTGTATCTGTGCTCTTTTGTAAACGAAAACCGTTTTTGTCGTGGGGAATACATGTTTTGGTAAAGCGGAGAAAACAGTCGGTACAAAATCTGTGACACACGTACTGTTACGTTTCAATATTGGTAAAGACATACGTAGCATTCGACATAACAAATACTGATGATATAGCTTATCACATAATCTAGCGTGTATAGTTTTACTAAAAAAATTACTACAGACATGACACAACAACTACAAGAGTTTTCGTACCGTTGTGACACGAATCCCCTAGTGTTAAACAATATTAACTCGACACTCCACACGAAAGCTAAACGAAAATGCCCTGGTACAATCCTTGCAACAGTGTCTTCAAAACATGTTTTTTTTTGTTGCAGAGAAAATATTGTAACATATATTCTAGTTTTGCACGGGTTATAAACAACTGTCGCTTGTTTGAGAGATTCTAACAGAGGGTCAAAGATATGTAGAAAGTGTTTTCCACTTACCGAAAGAACGAGACGCTCCGTCCGTAGCGGTACTGCGGTAATGAATCCGGGGCACAGCTCGGGTATAATCCAAAGTACGGGGTGACCACCACGTTAACTGACCAGTGCTTCGCTCGTGTTCTTTTTATACTAAGAAGATGGGCTAGCCCGAATATTGGTATGTCCGTTCACGTTGAATGATGCACTTCCGGTGGCTGTACTCCCTAAGACGGAAACAAAGCCGTGCCACTTCCGCCCAAGTGAAGTCAGTGAAGCGAAACGGCGACAAAACGGTGAAAACCTCCCCGCTCTGCGCTGGCTCTCTATGGCAAGGCGTAGAACCCTTTTGATGATGTTGTTGATAAAGGCAGTTACATTTCCGCCTTCCCTCCCAGTTTCCAGAAGCCTGGGCCGGCCATGTCACAGTGTACGGCAAACGTAAAGTCCGGCAAGCGCTTAATTCACCGTTCGTTGTCTTATCTTGGTACACCATGGGCCGTGGTCGCTGCCGTACGACCTCTCCTTGAAGGATACCGTTTAAACTCTCGTGTCTCTAACCACGTTAGCGGTGTGCACACAGCTGGGTCTATTGTCCCTCCCCGTCTTTTGTGTCCTGTTTTCCGGCGTAACACAATGGCTTCAATACACTGTTCCCGAGGATAAAGGAAATCACCGACTTTCATCTGGGAGGGCCGGCTCAATTGTGTTGGACCAACCCCCCTCTTGAAGCTAGAAAGTGATGGTGCAGTGACACTGTGTGTTGGTAGCTTGTGTCATTCACTCAGTGTTGTTGGAAAATAACTGGTTCTGTATGTTTCAGTCCGGCAAGAGAGTGCGTTAAGGCGGAGTGGGTGTCCTCAAGTGGGGTTTTGTGTTCCTAGTGATGTATTGATGTATGGCTATAGATGTGGAAGGCCTTGTAGAACTAGCCTAGCCTGACACCTCATTTCTTGCAGGGTCAGCCAACCCAGCTTGTTCTGTAGGTACGACACGCTGGTGGTGTTCCTGTAGTCCTTCAAGACATACCTAGCAGCTCGTTTCTGTACATATTCTATTTTGTCCATTAGCAGATTTGTATTGGCATATTGACGCTTCTGTGGGTACAGTTAGCTGTTCCAAGTCGTATGCACACTAAGTCGGGGTTACCAATTGTTTCCGGCGTAACATAATGGCAGTGTTCAGCGTCGGTGAGGTCAGCTCGGGGCCGTGTTTTGACGGCCGTTTCACCCCGACCTGAGCTAAGAAACTACCTATTCCCTAAACTCTGCATGTCTGGACCAATCAGAGTAACGACTCGTATCATACAATATATATATATATGCAAATATATGGTGACAGGCTAGGGTATATCTAGTGGTACGAGGGTGCTAGCGCTCGCTTCATTTTGTGAGTCACACAACCGTAAGATGCTTTCAGCGCAGCCACCGAAGTCTAACCAGCTGTCCGCACTGAAGGTCTCTGTAGACCGAGAGAAGCAGTGTGAGCCCCTACTGCGTGAAAACTCCAGACGCTTCGTCATTTTTCCCATCCAGTACCACGACATCTGGCACATGTACAAGAAGGCCGTAGCATCATTCTGGACAACGGAGGAAGTTGATCTCTCTAAAGACTTGGCGCATTGGGAGAGACTGAATGACAACGAAAAACACTTCATCAAACACGTCCTGGCATTCTTTGCAGCTAGTGACGGTATAGTCAATGAAAATCTGGTTGAGAGATTCACCAAAGAGGTGCAGGTGACTGAGGCAAGGTGCTTCTATGGCTTCCAGATAGCCATTGAGAACATCCATTCTGAAATGTACAGTCTCTTAATCGACACCTACGTGAAGGAGCCACATGAGAGAGAGCGTCTGTTCAGTGCCATTGAGACCATACCGTGTGTACAAAAGAAGGCTGACTGGGCCCTGAAGTGGAGCGGAGACGAGGGGAGCAGTTGGGGGGAGCGTGTAGTTGCGTTTGCCGCTGTGGAAGGGATCTTTTTCTCGGGGGCCTTCGCAGCAATTTTCTGGTTAAGGAAAAGAGGACTCATGCCGGGGCTAACTTTCTCCAATGAGCTGATCAGTAGAGACGAGGGTCTACACACCGACTTTGCCTGTCTTATGGTCAGCTACCTGGTCAATAAGCCTAGTGAGGATCGCATTCACCAGATTATCGACGATGCTGTTAAGATTGAGCAAGAGTTCCTGACGGAAGCGCTTCCTGTGAAGCTGATTGGGATGAATCAAGACCTGATGAAACAGTACATCGAGTTTGTCGCAGATAGGCTGCTGGGAGAACTCATGTGCAGTAAGATTTACAAAAGCGAGAACCCCTTTGACTTCATGGAGAACATTTCTCTGGAAGGAAAGACCAACTTCTTTGAGAAGAAGGTGGGAGAGTATCAGAAGATGGGGGTGATGTCCTCCTCTGAACAGCAAAAGTTCACGTTGGATGCTGACTTTTGAAAGTAGAGAATAAAAGAACGGAAAAACAGACGGTCGTTGTCATGTTTGTTTATTTTTTACTTTGTGACGTAGAGACTTCACCAGGCCAAATAAGGGCAAGTCATTCACGATTGAGGAGGGGGAGGTTCATTTGGGGTGGGGTGGGGTGCCATAGTTACCTTACTCCGCCTGAATATATGATATCTGACCCCTGACCTGCCCCGCCTGAATACATAATATCTGACCTTTCACCTCCACCTGAATAAATCATATCTGACCTCTGACCTGCTCCGCCGAATACATCATATTTGACCTCTGACCTGCTCCTTCTTGCTCCTGAATAATCATCGCAGCGTGTTCCTACTATACTACTAACCTATGTATCCCCAGATCCCCAGAACATATCAATGGGTATACATATATATGCTTATACCCATATATACCCATGAGTGGGGTATGAGTGGGGCCGCGTGGCGCAGTGGCAGCATGTGCGGCTCGAGACCGAGAGGTTGCGGGTTCGAATCCAACTGCCATGTCACCGATCTTGTGCCCTTGGGAAAGGCACTTTACACGACTTTCCTCACTTAACTCAGGTGTAAATGAGTATCTAGTGGCCTTGTGTGGCTTGGTGGGGCTTTGTGGCGGAGACAGGCCTTAGGGGCATGTTCGGGCATGAGCGGCACCCGCCATGGCACACGAGTCGGGGGTAGGAGGAACCCCTTACATCCCTGGTCGGAAGTCCTCCTAGGAGACGGATACTCCGAACAACAAAGCTGCATCTGCTGGAGCCGCCTCACACGTTGCATACATTTGCCCCTGTAAGACTTAGTGCTCCAGTAGACGAGAGGGTGGAGAAAGAATTGCACACCCCTCCTTCACCATAAAAAGTCATGTGCAGGTCAGGCAAACAGGCAAAAAGCCTGTCTGCCTCCTCATCTGTCCAATCGACAGGAGAAACCCATGGGTAGGGCTGGGTACCGGTACAGTGTACCGGTGCAAAACCGGTTTTTCTTATTGGACTGGTCCGGAAAAACCGGACTTGAAAAAAATTGGTGGACCGGATGTTGGACCTATTGGAAAATGAATAGATTATATGATTCACACGTTTTGGGGCTTACCGGTCGAAGAAAATAACAAGAGCGATGTAGCGTTGAGTCTATAGTCGTTTCTTTCTCAGACACAGTTAGCCTTGTAGGGTTTAAAACGCCAGTTGGAGTCGAATAGATTTGCAAACAGATTTCTTCCTAGTGAAATGGACCATTGTTTTGAATTTTGTCCATTCACAAGTTTTCACATACTGAATCAGGTCCAGGTTCAAGTCCGGACCTGGACCTGATCCTCTGGACCTTAACCGGACCTTGAGTTTCTGTACCGGTACCCAGCCCTACCCGTGGGTATTCATGTACGAAGTATACCCATGAACATACATCAGGACTCGAAATGCTTTTTTCTGTATACCTGCACTGGTGCAGGTAACATTGAAAATTACCTGCACCAGGCAAATTTTGCCTGCACCACTCTGAATTTATGAAGTATGGATCATACTAAAATTGTTCAGGAACCATCGCTATTTTTCTTCTATACTTTATAGGTGATAATAGTCAATGCAGCTAAGTGTAATAACAATCCACATACACCAAGTCATGGGACATTTATGTATAAAACCCAGTACATGGACCAGTGCAGATTAGGTGCAGGTGGACATCAGAAATACCGACACAGCTCCAATTTTACCTGCACTAACCAGCATATGCAGGTAGTATTTCGAGCCCTGTACATGTTTGTTTGTTTCTTTGTTTGTTTATTCTATTTATCCAGGGTATACATGTCGCCTGGCTGGCGTTTTTCAAAGATCCCTGGGGGGAAACCCCGTACATACATAGCAATAATCGATGACAATACGAAATCAAATAAATGGTAACACAGCAAGAATCGACAAATAATAACGCAATTTAACTACATGTATGACAAAATAAGGCAAATCAATTGTACAACGTTAATCCTAATATAACTCCAAATCATGAATGAAATTAAATAAGTAATGGGAATTTGCATACCAATGTGAACAGAAAAAGACATGACGGATTACATTTCAGACCATTATCATATGCAATCAGAGTCCATTAGTCCTGATCATACAATCTTTTAAACTGTGTAAGTTATGGAGTTGCTCCAATTTGCCCACCGTTGTAAGGATAAACTTATCCCCAGATGTATTACTGTGTAACCCATGTTGATATATAGGAAATGGCAAACAAGCGGAAGGCTCTCCTGGTTCTCCTACTCATCGTGTTGAAGGAAGCCGGGCCGACCGCAGCCTGCAGCAGCAGCTGTCCGTCTGACTGTGAATGTGAGTTCCAGAGTCTGACGAGTGTTCCTCAGTACCTACCTGCAACCATCACTAAGCTTAAGCTGCGATCAAATTACATCACAAGCTTAGGTCAGTTTGACGTCTCAAAGTACACAAAGTTGAGAGAGTTAGAATTTCACCACAATCAGATTTCCACAGTAAATGAGCAGACATTCTCTAATCTGACGGAGCTTCACACATTGTACCTACAAATTAACAAGATAACTTACCTCCAGCCTCGTACATTTTCAGGTCTATTTCAGCTTAGAAAATTGTGGCTGTATCAAAACCAAATAACTAACATTGACCCCCGTACATTTTCGAATCTACCAGAGCTCTGTCATTTGCAACTGAAGAACAACAGACTAACTAAAATCCTCCCAGGTACATTCACAAATCTACCAAAGCTTGACCGGTTGGCCCTATCCATCAACCAGATAACAAACATTGACCAAGGTACATTCACAAATCTACCAAAGCTTGAGTGGTTGGGCCTATCCAGCAACCAGATAACAAACATTGACCAAGGTACATTCACAAATCTACCAAAGCTTAGGATGTTGTCCCTATCCCGAAACCGGATAACTAAGATTGACCCAGGTACATTCACAAATCTACCAAAGCTTGAGTGGTTGGACCTATCCATCAACCAGATAACAAACATTGACCAAGGTGCATTTACAAATCTACCAGAGCTTAGGATGTTGAAGCTATCCCAAAACCGGATAACTAAGATTGACCCAGGCACATTCACCAATCTACCAAAGCTCAACGCGCTGCATGTAGAATATAACACAATATCTGACATTAAACCTGGCACAATCTCAGATTTGCCTGAACTCCATGACTTGGGGCTGCACGCTAATAAAATAAGTCGCATTCAACCTGGGGCATTTTCAAACCTACCCAGGCTCCAAAATATAGATCTGGAGAGAAACCGCCTAACTGCCATTAATCCTGGTACATTCTCAAATTTGCCCAAGCTCATACGGTTGACACTGAAGGGAAACCCCTGGTACTGTGATTGTGCAATGGCAAATGTCAAGAAAGCGCAGCTATTCAAAAACCAAATTGTTTGTCAAACACCAAGCGGCCTCCATGGGAAACAACTTGAGTATGTAAACCTTGACCAGCTAATCTGTGAAAAACCAAAGATTGTAAGTTTTCAAAACAGCAAAGGCGACAGACTGGTGCAGGGGGGAACTCTCCGTTTGGTTTGTGAAGCTTCAAGTACACCTAAGCCAGAAGTCACAGTCACCCTCCCATCTAAGCTGATTGCAACTGTTGAATCAAGTGGGAGAGTGACTGTGGAGGTGAATGGTACCATCACTATAAGAGATGTTACTGCAGCAGATGCTGGTCAGTACATCTGTACTGCAACAAATCCAGGTGGCTCTGCATCTGAGACACTGTTTGTTGAGGTAGAAACCCCAACATCGGTCATGCCAGTAGTATCCACTGACCTTGTGGAGATCTCTGACGTCATGGCTTCGACATCTGTCGCACAGTCTGACGGCATGATGTCCCAAAAGCCAACGTTATCCAACAAACTGTTTGTTGAGGTAGAAACCCAAACAAAAGTTACGTCAGGCGTATCCACTGGCGCTGTACAGTCTGACGTTATGATGTTCAAAAGGCCAACGATTGTGCGGTTTGAAATAAGCGAAAATACACAGGAAGGCACCCTGTATTTGGCCTGTGAAGCTTCAGGAATACCTCCTCCAAATGTCACTGTCACCCTCCCATCTGGACTGATTGCAAGTGCTGAGTCACGTGGGAGAGTGACTGTGGGAGTGAATGGTACCATCACCATAATTAATGTTATTGCAGCAGATGCTGGTCAGTACATTTGCATTGCAACAAATACTATCGGCTCGGTGTCTGGCACAGTGTTTGTTGATGTCAAAACTGCCACATTTAATTCCCTCAATGTTTTATCTTTGGTGTCAACTTTACCTCCACTTTCTGAAGTCAATCCAACATTGCTTCTGCATCTTGCTATTGGTCTTGGCACCTTCGGCGGAGTCATAATGATTTCTAGCCTTGCCTTTGCATTTTGGTGGACGCAAAGGAAGAAAAAGTCCCCTGTAATATCAGCACCAACAATCAATCCCCCCACAGACAAACAGGCCGACATGTCTGAGAATGTGTATGATGACCCCGAAACTCTCCAAACCATCGCTAGCACTGCTAGGGGTGCTGTAGGTTCAGACAAAGAATCGGCATGGGCACCAGAGGCACTGTCGGCCAAAAATCTAATGACAGTCCATGAACTAGTAAACATCGTGTATGGGAAGGGTATGTCTGACTTGGAGGATGAGAAGCTCATTTCTATGCCTAAAAAAGAAGCAGAATCTGCTGTCTCTCATTACATTGGTCCTGACGGTCCTGAGAAAGCAGCAGCTGGTACTTCTCATGCCAGCCATGAGAACACCCATGTGAAGGAAACAGTACATGATACTTCTCATGTCACCTATGAGAATACCAATAAAGACGATACAGTGCTGTATGCTTCTGCTCAGGTTATTTATGGCCATGACGATGATAAAGCACAGTCTGCTGCATCTCAATCCATCTACAAGACTGACAATGAGCAAACAGAGTCTCCGGCTTCTCAAATCATTTACGGAAATGATGACCAGAAAGCAGAATTATCTGCACCTCACTCTATTTACAAGAACGACAATGGGAAACCAGAGTCTCAGGCTTCTCATGATATCTATGAGGCAGGTGATGAGAAAACAGCAGCTGCTGCTTGTTGTATGATCTATGAGCATGACGGTGAACCATAGCATTTTGCAAGTGCGTTTACAATAGCCGGTGCACATGTATCTACTGAGGTGTTTTGATACTTGAATCTTGCTTTGGCAATGTAAATAGGGGGTATACGCGGGACTAGACATGTGAGGATGTTAAAAAGGGGTAAGTAAATGTGACTTAGCTGCTTTTTTGAACATATTTGTTCACTTTACGAAATTTAGATTTAACAGGATGTATTGAAATATTTATTTGTGATTGTTTGATATGTATATGAAGTTTTTTAGTTCCAAGAAATTGAGTCATCACACCAGTGATGTAAGAATGATTTATAAATGATTAGCATGTTGAAGAGGAGTACCAACGTGTAGTTTCAGAGTCAACAATGTAACAAACTGGGGAGATTTGCACTGTTTTTCGAACTGGGTCCCGAAGGCTCTTCGGCCTTTGTGAAATAGCCGTACCTTGAACAGTAGTAATTAATCTAAATTTCTTATTTAACTATTTCTGTTTTCTTTAGCCGGGTTATATGATATATCACACACAAAGCGGACAGTCTATGATAGACTCCATGCCTACATTGTACAGTATAGAAGCTTCCAATGCAAATTGGTGAAAAGGAACTCAACGTGTAACATAGCAGCTGACTGTTACATTTCATAAAACGTCAAGCAGGAAGATAAGTAATTTCGTAAATTGGTTGGTGTAAAATATAATGGTTTTATTCACATTGTAAATAGTACACGTGGTCTTTATATTTTTCATATCAGCAAACATGAATTAGTTACCCGAGAACCAAGAAATGTAATTGGCGTGATGGTTGTGGCCGAATAGTCTTTCTAAACAAAGTTCATTCTTAGACGTCGGCCCGCCCAATAACAATAATAACAACAATAACAACAATAACAAACATGAATCAGTTACCCGAGAACCAAGAAATGTAATTGGTGTGATGGTTGTGGCCGAATAGTCTTTCTAAACAAAGTTCATTCTTAGACGTACGAACTATGATTGTCAACTATTGAAATACTATAATCTACTGGAAAAAGTGTCATGTCATTAATGACATTATCATATTAGTTGGACCACAGTTACTTGAATATGAAATAAAGCAATTTCAGCACACTATCAGTGTCTCTGGCCCTGCTTTCTGTCTCGGAGACAGAGGGAGTAAAAAAAGTGAGACAAATCTGAGCACAACGGTGACAGCCGTACGGAGCGTTGTGCTAGCAAACACTGTTCACATACTCGTATAGCACCTGTAAAATTAGCTACGGAAACGGGAAGAACAAAAGTTAAAACACTATTGCACAACTACTGCTACGAATGCAAGCGACAAATGACAATTTGCTACCATTGGCATTCCATTGTAAATTTTAGGCTAATGCTTAACGACAAGTTTAATCATTAGAATTTTTAACATCGACAAAACGCCATTCACGAATAGCTTACCGACCACGCGTAACGTTGAATGAGAGCGGTAGGTAACGTTCTGTCCAGATAGCTCGCACCCCTCACGGAAAGAAGCATGCTGACCCATGGTTATCGACGAAGGTAGGAACCATGGGTCGGAGTTTAATCATAATCCAACACAGGGACGGCGGGAAGTAGACCTCGCGGGCTCTGACCGCCCCGCCGCGGAGGATGGCCCGGGCTGTCTCGTCTATGGGCGCCGCCGTCTTCAACGCCTCTCGTCCCGTCTCTGTATTCTGCAAGAAATGTGTGACGATTTTATGTACTCTATGTATACTGTTGTTTGTAACCGGGCCCCGGTTAGGGAATATGACTCTAGAACGGGGCTATAGCCAGCTCGAAATTTCTTTCTATGAGATGTTGGTGTTCGTTCATTCAAATTCAGTGTTTTTTGTATCTTTACCCACGATTTTTGTCCGTCAAGGTTGTCGGGTTGATTTCATTTTTTTTTCGTCACACGAAGCAACGTACAATTAACGTTCCGTCAATTCACGAAAAAACTAGCCCTGATTCCAGACTGTTTAAAGGACCTACTCAGGCCAACTGAATTAGACCCTAGAGGCTGGTTAGCGCCATGGCCTAAAGTTGCCCGTACATCTGTGCAGATGCGTAGGGTGGCGCCCATCTCTATTTCGGTAGCCCTGGCCTTGGGCCACACATTTGTGCAAGTCACTACAGCAGGGGGCTGGTCCGCTGTTAGTGCTGCGTGTTGTTTAACTCCCATACTCTTTCCCAAATGCTGAGTGCTAAGCAGAGAATACAGCATGTACCATTTTTAAATGACTCGGCCGGGGATCGAACTCACGACCTACCGAATGCAAGGCGAACACTCTACCTATGGCCATTGCACCGGCCATGCCCTAGCATAACACGAACTGTCTACAACTATAACAGTGCATACCTGCAACAAGTCTTCCACCGCGGGTGTCCTGATCAATCCCAGCACGGCGAGAGTGACGGACACGTCCTGTCCCGCCTTCATCAGTTCCACACGGAGGGAGCTGAAGAACCCGTCCAGGCCGAACTTCGCAGTGGAGCCCCAGGTACAGGTAGGAAATGGAGTCTTTCCTAGAAACACATGTACAGAGGTGAGGGAGAACGAGCAAAGGTACCCTGGGGGCCAGACAGGATCGGGTAGACTGTCTTTTTTTAAGACGAGTCCTCCAGCTTTTTTTTGGTGGTATGTACAGCAATTGTCGCCAGGTCGTAGGTCGTCGTATAATTGTTTGTATCGCAGAATATTGAAGCAGGCTATGATAGAACTTAGATTACTGAAAATTTCAAGACATGCTCACAACTGTCACACAAGTGCCGTACGACGTTTGCGACCGAATACTTACCATGAAAACCCGACAGCACCACGATATGTCCTTTATTCTCCTTCAGCAGAGGCAGGGCCAGCGAGGCCAGCCGGATGTAACTGATCAGGCTAATGTTTAAGAAATCCACCAGGTAGTCCATATCCGGGTCCTCGTCCCAAAACTTCTTTCCGTAGTAGTCGACAACGTTTTTGAAACTTGACCCTTCGTGGTTGATGACTAGATAGTCAAGGCGTCCTGAAATAAAATCAATAATGGATGATAAGTAAATAAATACATAAATGGATGGACAAGAATGAATGAATGGATGAATGAATGAATAAAAATGAATAAAAAAACTAGATGGATGTTGCGAGTAAATAATAAGATAAATAATAAGTAATGTAGCAAATGTAAGTAACTCGGCAAGCAGCATTCTATTGACAGTGAGTAATATAAGAAGATTCCTATAAGAATGAATTATAATGTATCAGTAACGGATCTTTTTATAACTAAAGCCTTGCCGAATTTCTCCTTGGCTGTTTGAATGGTTCTCTCACAGTCCTCCGCCTTCCCCATGTCCCCGGCCACGTAGTGCGCCTCCTGGGCTCCCAGAGACACGGCCTTCGCTACGACCTGGGGGAGCATACATTTGAGTCGAACCGTCTTACATCAATGACACTGTACATATCTCACAAGACTTTTAAGAATAATACTACGCAATTAGCCAAGTGGCTCCTTCGGGGCTATTCAGGTCTTTCATATGAGAAGAATCTGTGTGTGTGTGTGTCTGTGTGTCTGTCTGTGTGTGTGTGTGTCCGGATTTTTGTAGTGAGCATAACTCAAGAACCACTTAATGGATTACGATGATATTTGGTTTATGGGTAGGTGTTGGGAAGACATAGGTCAAGGTCAATTTTGGGCCCCCTGGTATGTGACCTTGGTACTGCAGCAGAAATTCATTTTTTTGATCTTTTGAACTGGATGTGCTATGGTCTTGATTTTTGGATGGCAGATAGTTTGTGACATAAGGGACATGTGGTGTATATTTGGTCCCCCTAGCAGGTTGCTCTGGAACTGCAGGGACATTTTTGTCAAAATCTTCTAAGGAGGATAACTGAAGAAGGGAATGACAAATTTACATGATATTTGGTATGTAGGTAGCTTAGACAGAGATGCACATCATGAAGTGCTAATTATGCAAACTGACACTTAATTTGCATATTTAATGAGAAAAATCTGTATTTGCAGTGTTTCCTTTATAGAACTCAAATACATGCAGTATATGCAGTTTGCGGCAGGTGGAGCATTATCAGATACCAATTATGCAAATAAGTCCTTAATTTGCATAATTAATGCAAAAGTGCCATAATTCATAGATGAGGTAAATGATTGGACAATCAACATAGTGACCAGCGCAGGTTACTTTTTATCACTGATTTTTATTACAAAACATCCCCACCTTCTTCAACCTGTTCTCCCTCCTGGCTGTGATCAGGATCTTTGCTCCCAGCCGGGCGTACTGGTACGCCATCTCTTCGCCGATACCGGTACTGCAGCCCGTGATGACGACAGTTGCCCCCCGCAGAGACTCTGGAAGGCATGAGTTAGTTTCTCTTCAGATGATTTTCTTTAGCCACTACCTTCACCAGAAGGTATAGTAGCGTTTGTCAGTGTGTCTGTCTGTCTGTCTGTTGGTAAACAAGATAACTCAAGAGCGACCCCATATTTGGCGTGTTAGCAGGTCGCCAATGATTAGAATATTGACTACACATTTTGAAGCATATGAAGAGAAACTCAATATCCTGCTTGGATGTGATCAGAGGGGCGAATCGGAGCTAGCATTGGCTTGGTTCTATAGCTAGGCTACTCCAAACCCAGCGTCGACCTTGAGTGTGGAGTGACCAGAAGCAAAGTCCTGAGAAGGTCCCGTGCATATGAGGCAGGGGATGAAGATAGTGTTACAGGCCATGCAGCATTGCCAACTATATTTAACCAGATCAAGGATATATTTTGACAGTGATAGATTGACTCAGTAGAAGTGCCATATTGCCCATCTAAAGTATAGAATGTTGCCTTTCTAGATGTGTATTGAATGTTGACGCGTGATTGGTGTGGTTACTCGTAAATGTGGGTTAAATGATCTAATACTTTTGCGGTCTTAGTCGTTCCGTTGTCTTATATAATTAACATCTCCAGCATTCTTAAGATGGCTTAGCCGGCACTCGTTGTCAATAGCCTTAGCTTTGACCTTTGTGCTGCAAACGTTTTTTTCTATCAACAAACCATTAGTCGACTACGTACTTATTTACCATTTACATTCTTTAGCAGTAAGAGTTTTAAGATTTACTCGTATGTATTTCGATTTTGTACTTGACCGTATGAAAGTCGCTGTACTTTTTATTGCGCCAAAAAATATAACGCCCTGGACTAGATCAAGGAGGTTTTATCTTGATCAAGACTAGATAAAGACTGTTACAGTAGTAGTTGGACTATTACCTGGATCGAAGCCATCGTAGCTCCAGTAGACCCCGATCCCCACAGCAGCCAACACTACCGCCAGACTGACCCACGCTAGACGAGACATGGTACGTAGAGCAGTACAGCAGGACTTGAGCTCTGCATAGTACACACACCAGGGGCGCACAGTGTGGCAGCATGATTCCACGTAGCTCTCGTTCCCAGGACACTATGTGCGAAACTTGAACCTGACCGTGAGTGCTTCAGATGCAAGTTTGGTTCAGCCCACGACGTTATATAGACTAAGTTCAGCCCATACACTGCGCTTAACATGTGCTAGTTACGTATTTCTTTGCAGGTAAAATGTAAGAAAATCCATTAGTGGTGTATATCCACTAATCTTCCTGGACTTCTTGAGACAATTCTTATAACCAACAAGAACTTACCTGATCGTCAAATGCTTTGCGACCCTTCCAGTCCCAATAATGGAAGTAGCAACCCTGAGGATGTATGGTAGGTGAACCGTGTGACAGCGTTACATTGTGAATGTACTGTATTTATTTTGCAGCTGTTTTGTACGTTTAACCTCCTCGGTACTACTTACAGTATGGTTGAAAAGTTATTTTTTTATATTGGAAATTGCCAAAATTTGATTGCAGGCAACACAACGTTCCAAACATGGTTACGCAAATCGCGACCATGGTCGAGACGAGACTAATTAACGCTAGTTCACCTTTATCCGTAGGGTAACCTATATCCGTTGTATATAAAAATGGGGGGTATTGGGGAATCGTTAAGTCAATGGAAGGTAGTTTCTCATAGCGATATCTTGAAAATGTTGACATTTGAAACCCACGTTGTTGACCTGAAATCTCTGAATACACAGCTTTTTTTAAACAATGAATCTAGGTTACCCAACGGAAAAAGGTGAACTAGCGTTACATCTTAGGGGCCTTCCTCCTTTGCTAATCATCCAGGATTCCTGTGGCCCACACATGCGCAGTGAAATCTGCGAGAGAGCCTATAACGCAAGATCACCTTTATCCACGAGGTCACCTTTATCCGTTTTTTTAATAAAATGGATATTTAAGGATATCGAGTTGACAGACCGTGGTGTCAAACCGCACTTTGAAATCACAGTTGACTTAATATAATCCCTAAATACCATGTTTTCAAATACAACGGGTATAGGTTACCCCCGCGGGTAAAGGTGAACTAGCGTTACATGCAAATGTTATGGCACTCATAGGATCCAGTACTAAGGAATATTACAACCCTAATGAATCCCGTAAAATATGTATGTTTCTAAGTAGTGACTCTAAGTAAATTCTGTGAAATTCGTATGAATACGTATACTTAGTAATACGCACCCCTGTTCAAAGATGTTCCCTTCTAAAAGTTGACCTAGTTCAGACTACCATGGGGGCATGAGTGATCGCCTGAATGGGGCTAGGCTATGGGGTCACAGTTCAATGCCGGAGGCACTGGGTTGTAACGCAAATGCGTTAACCAGTCAGGGTAATTTCTGTTGCTGTGTAAGTACAGACAATGTCGCGTTTCTCGTGGTTCAGCTTGTTGGCGTTAATCTGTGCTGTAGTCCTTGGGATCTACTGGAACTACGATGGCTTCGATCCAGGTAGATATTGTGTGTCTGCCATAGGTGTAGTATTGACGGGACGCAGTGTGGCCACCGCACTTAATAGCTGCACAATGTGTTATGTATGCGGCCCGGGGTTAAGTAACATTCTGTCGGATGCTACAGCTGGTAACTATATCTGTTCACAGAGAGCAGAACGCATGTGTGGCGACAGGAATTAGTATGACACAGGTAAAAGAAAACAAAACCTGTTGGATTTTGTTTATATGCAACTCGAAATATTACATACACCGTTCCAAAGCGAGCCATACAAGAGATCCAACTTGTGTTCACTGGGCCTTTATTCTGGCCCGGCGGGCCGGATTCTTCAACTCCCTACCTTCCGAACGCACTTACCTGCGTCGGCGGACGAAAAACAAGTCCAGAAGCCCCAAGATAATCCACATAAGCGGTAGAAAAACAAAGAGTCCATTCATAAAAGTCACCGCCGGCCATTTTTGTCATTATTAATGCGGGAATTTGACCCGATGTGACCCCCACGTCGACTTTGGAAAAATGATAGCAGCTCATTCGTATCCTGTGTTTTCTTTAGTTTAGTGTCTTGAAACTTTGAACTAAACTTAAGAAAGGTAGGGAGTTGAAGAATCCGGCCCGCCGGGCCAGAATAAAGGCCCAGTGAACACAAGTTGGATCTCTTGTATGGCTCGCTTTGGAACGGTGTTTTACCTTCGCCAAGAAGGTTATATTTTGGGTAGCGTTTGTATGTATGTATGCATGTATGTATGTAGAAGACCAGAATAACTCAAGAGCGCCTGGATGGATTGTATTGATATTCGGTATGTGAGTAGGTCTTGGTGAGACCTAGAAACGATTAGATTTTGGGCCCCCTAGCGACCTGTTATGGTACTGCAGCAGAACTTCCTGGTTTGATATCTCAAGTTCTGAACATGCTACGGCCATGATTTTTCAGCGGTAGATAGCTCTTGATGCCGAGAGTAGGTGGTGTATGTTTGGGCCCCCTAGCGGCTTGTTTTGGAACTGCAAAGCAGGTTTAGTGTCAGACTTTAAAAGGGAATAACTCAAAAAGAGGTTAACGAATTGTTATGATTTTTGGTATGTGGATAGCTTAAGTGATGCTTTATATAATGACATATTAATTATGCAAATATTTATCTAATTTGCATAATTAATGATGAAATTTTATGAACACGCTCAGTTCTATTATGGGACCATTGCAACATGTGACATCTGTAACTGAGAAGGAGAAGAATATTGATTGATCTATATTATGCAAAATAAATACCTAATTTGCATAATTAATGAGAGAATGCTACAATTTCATTGTCGTAAATGACAGTAACTTCTTACCTGTAGCATTTGGAAGTTATGTACGGGCGAACATCGTTGAACATTAATTATGCAAATGAGACCCTCATTTGCATAAATTATCAGAAAACGCGATAAAAGCCTTCTTTCTTAACATAGATTGTGTACGTCTGGTGTCTGGTAGAGGAGATGATCAACTGATACAATTTATGCAAATAAGAACCATATTTGCATAATCAATGATAAACAATTAAAGCAGCAGTTGTAAAGAAAGGTAGGATTATTTGGCGAAGGTATGGGGTCGTGGAACTCTAGTCTTTACCTTATCTCTATGAGAAGACTTGTTGGAGGACGTAAAATCCGATTCGCGATAGGAATACTTTGTGAATAGCATTTCACGGATAAATTCAGGAGAGTTAACAACGCAAATTTAAGCACCTAGTAAGCTTTAACAAATAATTTACCCACGACGTTTAACGTTGAAATAGAGCGGACCGGTTACGGTCGATTAGAATATTAAACTCGGCACAGAATACACAAAGAGTAAGGTCAGTCAGCCGGCGAATCGGCCTCTCTTTCTCATAAAACAATTAACAATAACAACTAACTAACAAACGAGTAGCAGTGACCGTCTCTGCTTAAGGATAATTTAAACGTCTAAAATTCAACTTACAGAGTCTCTGCGGGGGGCAACTGTCGTCATCACGGGCTGCAGTACAGGTATCGGCGAAGAGATGGCGTACCAGTACGCCCGGCTGGGAGCAAAGATCCTCATCACAGCCAGGAGGGAGAACAGGCTGAAGGAGGTGGGAGGATTTATAATGAAATTAGAGATAGGAAATTATGACTGCGTCTTCTCAGGTGGGTATTTTCCCAGAACGATCGTAGAGTTGAATTTGTTATCACCAAGCACAATAGGAGCATCTTCTCTGGATAATTTTGTAGATATATATGTAAAGGTTAGGTTATACCGTTCGAAGGGCTAGTTACAGACATGAAATACCTGAATAGCCTCGAAGCATTCACTTGGCTAATTACGTAGTCTTACTCATGATGCAATACTTTTTGACTCAGCTGTATGCTTCTTGCAGGTCGTGGCGAAGGCTGTGTCTCTGGGAGCCCAGGAGGCGCACTACGTGGCCGGGGACATGGGGAAGGCGGAGGACTGTGAGAGAACCATTCAAACAGCCAAGGACAAATTCGGTATGGTACTTTTCATTCCAATGATTTAAAGGTTAAGTCAAATATACTCAAATATACTTTAGCTGGAATCAGATCTGTCTATTTATTTAATTTTCTTTTAAAATTTTTTTACAGGCGTGCTCCGTATACAGAGTAACATAGTAACAATGGGATAACATAAACAAAGAAGTAAAAAAAAACTAAATAATCAATAAAATACAACCGAAAATAACAATATACACACAACCAAACGTCAACCAGAATAGTATATCGTGAATCAAAGTTGACGTGGCCGCCGGGTCAGGAGGTCAAAGATCAGAGGTCATGTTTTAGTAGCTTCTTGAAAGACTAACATTTGTATTGTACCGTTCGTTCAGGTCGGCTGGACTATTTGGTGCTGAACCACGTAGGCTCCAATTTCGGGTCTTATCAAGACAAATTGCTCAATGGGAAGTCTTGGGACCAGGACCCGGATGTGGACTTCTTCGAAGATTTCCTTAACATCAACCTAGTCAGTTACGTCCGGCTGGCCTCGCTGGCCCTGCCTCTGCTGAAGGCGAGCAGCGGACATATCGTGGTGGTGTCCTCTGGTTTCGGTAAATACATTTTTGTTAATTTCATTCGAAACATTGGGTACCTAATGTAGATAATAAGCCAGATGTATTATCATCATTATCTATTGTGCATGCTGCTAGATAATGATCAATTAGAGAGATAGAGAGAGAAAGAAAAAGAGAGGAATAAAAGAAAGAAGGCAATGGAGTGCGAAAGTAAGAAATAAATGAAAGGAAAAGAAAAGAAAGGCGGTTAGATGATGATAAGTCAACTGAAGAGAGATATAAAGAAAGACAAAGAAGGAAAGTAAGAAAGAAAGAAAAAAGAAAGAAAGGAAAGGAAAGGGAAGGAAAGGAAAGAAAGGCAATACAAGAAATGAAAAAGAATAAGTAAGAAAGAAAAGAAAGAATTGAGAAGGGAAAGAAAAAAGATGAAAAATCGAAAAAAGATTCAAGACGTACGGGATGTTTGATAAGTTTTACATAAAATTTTGTGTACGTTTCTGTCTTGCTTGCAGGTAAGATGTACTGGCCAAACCTGAGCTTCTACTGCTCCGTGAAGTTCGGCCTGGACGGGTTCTTCAGCTCGCTCCGTGTGGAACTGATGAAGGCAGGGCAGGACGTGTCCGTCACTCTCGCCGTGCTGGGATTCATCGCGACACCGAAAATAGCCGAAAAGTTGCAGGTAAGCCAATGGTTAGGAGTCTCAACAGTCTTCCGTTGTTCTTTTTACCTCCATACAAATTGAGGTATTGTTGCGTCTGTCTCTGTTTGTATGTGTGTTCGTGTTTCTGGCTATTTGTAGTCAGCATAACGTTTGACCTTTGGATGGATTGTGACAATATTTCAGTATGTGGATATGGGTTTGGAATAGCCTGGGTACCATCCGGACAGTAGTTCGCTCCGGCGTTTATTATACACTACTGTCGCTTCTCTGCTGTTCTGTCGGGTAGCAGAAGCGAACATTGGAGCGAACTACTACCCGGATGGTACTCAAGCTAGGTTTGAAAGACGCTCAAGGTCGATTTCGGGCCCCCCTGTTGCGTGACCTTAGCTTGCTTGTTTGGTTTTATTCCAGGATGTACCAGACGGTGAGAAAGCACTGGAAGGTGCCGCTCCCATCGGCGAGACTGCCCAGGCGGTTATACGGGGAGGGGCGACCCGCGCACGGGAGGTCTACTATCCCTTCTACACCTGGGTTATGGCCAAACTCACCGGGCTGGCGCCGCGGGTCGTGGACTACATTGGTGTCAGGGTTAACATGCTACCGGAAAGTTAATTATTTAGTTACTTGTAAGTTAACGATTTAGTAACTTGTAAGTTAACGATTTTATTACCTGTAAGTCAATGATTTTGATACTTTTAGGTCTACTATCCCTTCTACACCTAGGGTTATGGCCAAACTGACCGGGCTGGCGCCGCAGGTCGTGGACTACATTGGTGTCATCGTTAACATGCTACCGGAAAGTTAATGATTTGTTTACTTGTAAGCTAACGATTTAGTTACCGGTAATTTAATGGTTTGGTTGGTGATAAGTTAATGATTTAGATATCGGTAAGTTAACGATTTAGTTACTTGCAAGCTAACGATTTAGTTACTGGTAAGTAAATGATTTGGTTACCTGTATATCAGTAAGCCAATGGTCTCTTGTAAGTCAATAAGTCAATGGTCTGGTTACCAGGAGGTTAATCATTTAGTTGCCTGAAAGTTATGATTCGGTTATCTGAATGTTAATGATTTGCCTTAGCAACTAAAGCACGTTCAAAGCCATCGAGAATGTGTTATGTCATGTAATACAACTGTGTGAGTAACTTTTCATTCAAATAGACTGATAACGTTATAACGGAAGCTGACATCTGTCATCGGACATGTAGGTAATCATTGAGGTGTGGATACTTTATGGGGCTGAGTTATACAACTATATATTTCTAAATATCGTGTTTAAAATTTCAATGCTGTATGTTAGGGATATAAATGGGATGTTAGGATATATATAGATATATGTGTGTTCGTGACAATAAGTAGCTACTGTATTACTGATAAGTACTACTGTACAAGAAAACAGCAAGTAATTCCTTCACTATAATCATATAACCATGTAACCCTTTGTCACTAAAAGTCTCATTCAAGCCTGACATGGTATCAGAGTTGCGAGGTCAGGTGTCATCACCTTTGACATAATGACAATGCATTCGAGCCCTGATACGCACACAGGGCAGGACAGGACAGGTAGGACGTTGGAGCATGCGCAAGTCGACGGTGACCTCGTTTGCTCTTCGCTTCAACAAACATATGCAAAACGATGTCGCGTCTGCTGTGGGTTAGTGTGACGGTGTTACTCGGTGCCGTGGCCGCCGGGATCTACTGGAACTACGATGGCTTCGATCCAGGTAAGTAACCAGGAGTGCCGGACGCTTCAGGCTCTGGCAACCCGGCCCGGCCCACGTCTAATCAGACCAAACACTAGCCCTAACCCTAACCCAAACGTAACCCTAACCCTAACCCTAACCCTAACCCTAACCCTTAACCCGTAACCCTAACCCTTCAGGGCCCTGGTAAAGTTGTGTTGGACCGAGTTGACCGAATCGCTCTCGCCGATACGGTATAGCTAGTACTGGTTGTGTAACTTCGACCCGACGTGGTATGAATAGCAAATTAGCATAATCCTTCATGGTTGCATAAGGTATCATGTATTCAGTCGTGAGCTGGTATTTTGCTAGTTCTGGCCTGGTTACGTGTTGATGTCGTACTTAAGTGTATGTGTGAGACTAGATTCAGCTGCGTCAATGTTGTTAGCTCTGTAACAGTGTGTGTGTGTGTGGGGGGGGGGGGGTATTCAACTCATGACCTCCCGAATGCAAGGGAAATGCTATTCTCACTTGGCCATTGCTTGGAATTCTGTCATGACCTCTTAAAAATCTTACCGCAGAAGAACAGCTTTATTTATTTTTTTAAGAGGAACTATATCTAGGAAATAATCTAGTACAGATCTGGAAGAAAATAAGGAGTAAGGTTTTCTTCAAGACTCTTAATCTTTGAGGTAATGTAAATTTTTCCTCTTTGCTTCATGATGAAGCTATGCTTGGCGTGGATACACGGGAAAGTCGTCAGAGGACCAGCGGGCCTAAAAAACTGCTTGTTACTAGGGATTTAACAATAACAAGAAAAACAATAAAGTAAAACCTTTACCGGTGACCACCTCTACATAATGACAAATTATTTTAAACTAGAGTTCGGCGACCTCATACCTCCATGAAATATTTATAGCTTTTGTAAATTTTATGCAAATGACTTGCACATTTACATGAATTAACTAAAGGTGATGTTCATCATTGACTAACATACACTTGTCACTAGTATAAACTTCCCACCATTAATCATTCACTGATTAAGCGGTTTTGCAATTTTCGCATATATTATGCAAATCAGTTCCTCATTGGAATATTTGCTGTCTGCTTATATTCCATCTATCATAATTTACATGTGTTACATTTATTGCAGTCCAGTTATTGAAAACAATGGAATCATGCTATTTTCACATTAATTATGCAAACCAAGTCCTCATTTGCATAACATGTATATCATTATGAACATTTTGCCTAGGCTACCTGCATGCCTAAAATGATGTCAATCCGTCATTCCTTTCTGCAGTTATCCTCTTTGGAATGTCTTGACAAAAATGTCCCTGCAGTTCCGAAAATAAATATTAAGGAACTGAAACTTGCCCCACTTTGTCATGACGCTGAAAGCTATCTACCACTAAAATGTCAAGACCATATCATGGCACAAGAGATACATTGATAGATTATTCTCATTAATTATGCAAATGTGCTCCTATTTTGCATAGTTAGTATTTTATTTTGTACAACATTGTCTAAGGTACCCACATACCAAAAATCATGAAAATTCGTAATTATTGTTTTTGTTTTACCCACAGAGTCTCTGCGGGGGGCCACAGTCGTCATCACGGGCTGCAGTACCGGCATCGGCGAAGAGATGGCGTACCAGTACGCCCGGCTGGGAGCAAAGATCCTCATCACAGCCAGGAGAGAGAACAGGCTAAAAGAAGTGAGAGAACATCTATTGATATCGTTTAATAATATCATCACCCAGTTGTGTATATAGAAAATAGTCCAGTGGTTTTGTCTACAAAAACATCAATGATGCCGTGATGTTTGATAACTTGTTTTGTGCAAGCCTGTACTCAAATTTGCGATGATGGGCAGTGACTTTTTCTACTCCCGATGTCGCAGCGAAGGCGAAGTCTCTCGGTGTCTCTCTGGACCCGCTCTGTGTGCTTGGGAGGGGATAATTTGATTTCTTGTTTCGTATTCGTTATTGGGTCAGATGGATCTTCATTCTTCAAAACAAACAAACAAACAAAGAGGTAGTGTTTGAAATAAAATGGAACGAAATGTATTGAAATTCAGTAACGTTCGTAGAGGACGACAAGCAAAAGTTATGATGCTGTTGTATTGGTGAGTTTGATTTCTTCCCCAGGTCGTGGCGAAGGCTGTGTCTCTGGGAGCCCAGGAGGCGCACTACGTGGCCGGGGACATGGGGAAGGCGGAGGACTGTGAGAGAACCATTCAAACAGCCAAGGAGAAATTTGGTAGGACGAAAAGAATTCTATGAGCAGCAAGTTGAAGACGTGTGATTTTAATAGGGTATTAGCCGTTTATACTATTTGTTCCGATTGCACGAAAGCTTTGCCAACAACGTTAACGTACAAATGTTACTATAAATCGGTGGTAAAAGTGTTATTTTAAAACTGAATTTAAAGGGCTAGTAGGGTGAAATGCATAGAAGTATCCAAGCAGTGCCAAAAGAGAATGATCAAGTTTGCTTTCTAGTGAAAATATGAGAGGGTTGCTGCCTCATTTATTACTTGTAAGAGCATTCCGTATGCATATGCTGCGTACCGATTATAAAATGTGAAACAATGTGATACGTTTGCGCCTAACGCCAACACATTTAAAAGTAGTTATCGAAATAAAACAAAATGAGATGCATAGCTATGGCTCCAAAATGATTTGTTAACCATCGATTAAACACGTGAAGGGAAAATCATGTCTTGAATCTAGCTCCGTTGCAGTCTTCGAACGGGGGTGGTTTTTATTGGGGGGGGGGGTTTGCTGTGGAAGGGCGGGGGACGGGGGAAAATCGCTATCACGGCAAGCTCCCTTCCACAGCAAACTCCCTTCCTCGGCAAACTCCCTTTCCCGGCACAAGAGAACCCAGCCAACGTTCAAAATCGCGAACCAACGCCCCCCCCAATAAAAACCACCCCCGTTCAAAGACTGAATCTTGAATCCACCTCAGGCCGGTTGGACTACTTGGTGCTGAACCATGTCGGGTCCAATGTCGCATCTGTGCAGAAGAAAGTCTTGGAGGGCAAGCCGTGGGACCAGGACCCGGATGTTGACTTCTTCGTGGACTACTTGAACGTGAACTTGATCAGTTACGTCCGGCTGGCCTCCCTGGCTCTGCCTCTGCTGAAGGAGAGTAAAGGACATATCGTGGTGGTGTCCTCTGGTTTCGGTAAGCCTTTCATTCATTTTTTTTTATTGAACAAACACATAAAGGCAAAATAACAGACAAATAGCGGCCCACTCAAGTTAAGACAACTTATATCGGTGCCGCTATTAAAAGAAAATAAGAATAACATATGATTGACAAGATGCAGTAAATCTATACAAATGGAATACTAGTGTATTGACTGGTAGAAGCGCAAGTCCTGGTACCCCTCCATAGTGCACCCCCGGAAATTTTGGTAGGACACGAAAAAAAAACACGGGTTAGAAACGGCCAGTTTGCACAATGAAGTTCTGAGTTGAAGACATAATCAAACAGTTTGTGGAATAGTTGCAAAGGGAAGTACCAAAAAGTAGTAAATGTTTGATTTCACCATCAGAAAGAGAGAAAATATCGTAAAGATGTCCTACGATCCTAAAAAGTTTGCCAAAGAGAGTGTGACGAGGATTATTATGTAATGGGCAGTGAAGTAGGAAATGAGAAATCGATTCGCATTGGCACCCGCAGCTACAGGCTGGACTACCAGTTACCCCACGACTGAAAAGACTGCCATTCAAGCTGCAGGTGCCAATGCGAAGGCGTGCCAAGAGAGTACAAGCATATCTGGGACCAAAACTAAAATATCTAAATTTGACAGGTTTTACAGATTTAAACAAGTGCACTTTAGACCTAAGGAAGCTGTATCTACGTATTGCCAAGTCTAGCTTGTTCCAGTGATTTAATGAGTAAGGAACAAAAGACTTTGCAAAACGATTTGTTGAAGCGTCGAGTGATCTTCAATTCATTTTGTTGCGAAAGTCATACGAACATGTTGAGGAAATGATTGAAGGAAGTAGATCAGACAAATAGCTAGAGTAGAACCATGAATAATTTTGTAGAACAATAAAAGTCTATGAATGTGCATCCTGTCCTTTCATTCATTTATTTACTGTACATGCTGTTAGATAATGATAAGCCATTTAGAGAGATATAGGGAAAGGAAGAAAGAAAAAGTAAGTAAATAAGAAAGAAAGAAATACAGGGTTAAGAAAGGAAAGAAAAACAAAAGAAAGAAAAACGAAGGAAAGTAAACAAAGAAAGAAGGAAGGAATGAGTGGTAGAGTTGACCGGAGTGTTGGACCGAGTCGCTTCCGAAGTCTATCATAGCTGTTGAAGTCTTGAGGCCAGCCACAGGCCCACCCGATAACTTGTTGTTCACTATTCTACTTTCTGCCAGGAAAGGTGCCGTGGCCAAACATCAGCTTCCTCTGTACTGACAAGTTCGGCCTGGACGGGTTCTTCAGCTCGCTCCGTGTGGAACTGCTGAAGGCAGGGCAGGACGTGTCCGTCACTCTCGCCGTGCTGGGGTTCATACGGACACCGAAAATTGAGGAAACAATGCAGGTATGTTAAAAAAGAAGGGTTTCGGACCTTTGACATTTTGATGTTGGTTGATTTGTGCCTAGGAATAAAGGAAATAAAGTCGGAGTTCTTCCTAAATTCTCATCGGATAGCGTAATTTATTCGGCATCACGTTGTCAGGTACCTCTGGCGGTATTTGTTGATCACCGTGTGTTGATCGCAAAGTGCTGAATTTCCAAATCTCCAGATAGTATCTGTGATGGCTAGAGCTATAAAGATACCATAGATAATGATAGCATAGCTCCAGATACTTTATTTATCTGATTGTTCACTTGTAACACTACATGTAGTAGTATTTAGCCTCTAGTATCTCATATAACATTATCGACTTACTGCATTTAGCCCATGTGGGCAGGAACATGCAAATAAAGGTCATTTATTAAGAAATTCACAGAAAAACTTGGTGTATTGAGATCTTCTATTTCGTGTTCCAGTCTGCGCCTGGCGGTGAAGATGCGCTGAAAGGAGCCGCTCCCATAGACGAGACTGCCATGGCCGTTATACGGGGAGGGG
Organism: Branchiostoma floridae x Branchiostoma belcheri; assembly: GCA_019207045.1. Lineage (NCBI taxonomy): Eukaryota > Metazoa > Chordata > Leptocardii > Amphioxiformes > Branchiostomatidae > Branchiostoma > Branchiostoma floridae x Branchiostoma belcheri. Next base: position 3,232,043 of record CM033029.1, on the reverse strand, counting down.
CGACCCGCGCCCGGGAGGTCTACTATCCTTTCTATACCTGGCCTGTGGCCAAACTCAGGGCTCTGATGCCGCAGCTTACAGACTACATCGCCGCCAACGTTGACATCGGTCCTAAAAAGTAAATGATCAGGAGAAAAAAGAAGCTAGCAGGTTATAACTTTTTGGTCATGTCCGTGTGAATATGAGGCGGTATAGAAAGGTTGTGTGGCAAACCAAACTCAGCTAACGCAGGGGCCCTGTCGGGTAGTTTTGGGTTTCGGAAAATATGATATAAAAACGAAATGCAGCAAAAACTATTAAAGAGCATGACTTGTGCATATTCATAGACTCTGTTACATGACGAAACTATTTTTTGTGCATTTTACAGCTGCTTTGTACGATTTATTGTATGATTATATTTTTATTCGGAAAATTACCGAAAATTGATGCAAAAGGTATTTGTTAACAGATAATTCTATTATAATCTCGACTTATTTCTTTATGATCTGTAGATCATGTTTAGTTTTGATCGTTTGCAGCGTAAAGATTTGTTTGTGTAGTTTCAATTAACTTCATTTGTTGTTATTGTTTAGCTTTGATTATGTATATTATGTTTGATTCTCAGCCTTCAGATTATCTACATTACGTTTCATTACTACGTAGTTTCTGAGGGGGAGCCATGAAAAGCTGCACAGCCCCCCCCCTTCATATTTTCTTTTCATTCTATTTAACATTTTTTAATTGTTATATATGTGCTGAAATAAATAAATCAAATAGATCAATGTATCAAGATGTTCCCTTCTAAAAGTTGACCTAGTTCAGACTACCATGTGGGTAGTGATCGCTTGAATTAATTGGGCCATGGGGTCACAGGTCAATGGCCGGAGGCACTGTGTTGTAATGCTAAATGCATTGACCAGTCAGGGTAATTTCTGTTGCTGTGTAAGTGCAGACAATGTCGCGTACTCCGTGGTTTAGCTTGTTGGCGTTAATCTGTGCTGTAGTCCTTGGTATCTACTGGAACTACGATGGCTACAATCCAGGTAAATACCAAGTACATGCCATAGGTGTAGTATTAAACAGTGCAGTGTGGCTACAGTCCTTAACTCAATACATGTATGTAGTTACATAATGTGTAATGAATGCGACCCGGAGTTAGGTAACATTTTGTAGGATGCCACAGCTGGTAAAATACGATTCGCGATCGGAATAATTTGTGAATACCACTTAAGGGATAAATTTAGGACAGCAAACAACGCATATTTAAGCGTCTAGTAAGCTTAACGAATAATTTACCCACGACGCTTAACGTTGAAATAGAGCGGACCGGTTACGGTCGATTAGAATAACTCGGCACGGATTATACACTCAGAGAGTAAGGTCAGCCAGCCAGCGAATCGTCTTCTCTTTCTCAGAAAACAATAACAGTTAGTGAACAAACGTGTAGCAGTGACCGCCTCTGCTGAAGGACAATTCTAACATCTATCAAAATTCGACGAGCAGAATCTTTGCGGGGGGCCACTGTCGTCATCACGGGATGCAGTACCGGCATCGGCGAAGAGATGGCGTACCAGTACGCCCGGCTGGGAGCAAAGATCCTCATCACAGCCAGAAGGGAGAACAGGCTGAAGGAGGTGGGAGGACATCTTTTCCTATCATTTTTATCAAATCCAGTTTGGGTATATTGAAAATAGGCCCGGTCTTGGTTCGGGAGAGCAGCTTGAAGGCGTCGGTTCGTGTGTATTTGGAAAATTTTAATTCATAAAAACGTCATTAAAACTCTCGTCTAAAGTTGAGTAAAGAACGATTGGTGGTTCTGACACACACAGACTACATGTAGGAATGCTACTAGTTATCTTTTCCCTGGTAGAGAAAAACGTACTATTTTTGCTAGTGTGTTCTTTTTTTACTCGCACACAATACTGTAGGGCGAGCCCAATGGTATAGTATTGTGCCAGTAGCTTGACACAAGGCTATCAAGGAAAACATTATGCATTTTCGCGAAAATGTTGCCTTTCTAGTATCATAATGTTATTTCAATAACGCTGGTACAAGACACATACAAGTCAGGAGAAAATTGTTGTGGTGACCGAGGAGATTGATTATAAAAGTCCGTGTTTCTCTCTTTCCCGTCAGGTCGTAGCGAAGGCGATATCCCTGGGAGCCCAGGAGGCGCACTACGTGGCCGGGGACATGGGGAAGGCGGAGGACTGTGAGAGAACCATTCAAACAGCCAAGGAGAAATTCGGTAGGGGAATAAGATGTGCTTCAAATCTAAAGACTATTTCTTTGCGCTTTGTATTCTTTTCTTTCCAATAATCTAAAAGTAAAACCCGACTATTGGGTGCACATTGCATCATTTGTAAGATAATATACTCAAATACACTTTAGGCGGAATCATATCTATCTATCTATTTCTATTGTTTATTACTTATCTATTATTTGTTTTCGTTTTATTGGCGTGCTCCGTACAGAATAATATAGACGGAATAATATGAATAAAGAAGTAAGAAAAACTAAGCAATGAACAAAATGTGGCAGGCCGGGTGAAGAGGTCAGAGATCAGCAGTCATGTTTTAGTAGGTTTTTAAAAGATACGCCAGGGGTGTCTACGCTAACAGTACTGTAGAAGGCAACTCGTTTCATACAAATGCACCCATTTACGCTGATATTTGAACTGTACCTTTCGTTAAGGGCGGCTGGACTATTTGGTGCTGAACCATCTTGGGTCCAATTTCGGGCCTCTTCAAGACAAGTTCTTCAAGGGGAAGTCTTGGGACCAGGACCCGGATGTGGACTACTTCGAGGACTTCCTTAACATCAACCTGGTCAGTTACGTCCGGCTGGCCTCCCTGGCCCTGCCTCTGCTGAAGGCGAGCAGCGGACACATCGTGGTGGTGTCCTCTGGTTTCGGTAAAATCATTCTGTTCGTTTGTTGTGCATGATGATAAGATAGTGATAGAGAGAGAAAGAAAGAAAGAGACAGAAAGGGAGAGCGAAAGACGAAGCCAGAACAAGAGTAGGAAAGAAAAGAAAAAAAGAAAGAAAAATATCTGAGATGATAAATCAAGTCATTGGGTTGACAGAAAGAGATGAAAAAGAAAAAAGAGAAGAGAAAGTGAGAGAATTAAATGAAGGAATAAGAGAGAAATGAAATGAATAATAAAAAAAGAATGAGAGAAAAAGAGAAGGGAAAGAACGAAAGAAAGAGAGAAAAGAAAAAAGAGAAAGGAAAGAAAAAGAAAAGAGAAGATAAAGGAAAAGGAAAAAAGAGAAAAAGAAAAAAAGAAAGGAAAGAAGGAAAGAAAAGAGAAAAAGAAAAAATAGAGAAAGGAAAAATATGAAGAAAGTAAGGATGAAAGAAAGAAAGGGAAAGAAAGAAGAAAGAAAGAAAACAGAATGGAGGAAAGAGAGGAGAAGGGAAAGAAAGAAGATGTTTGATGAGTTTTACTTGATTGTGTACGTTTCTATGTTGTTTGCAGGTAAGATGTACTGGCCAAACGTGAGCTTCTACTGCTCTGCGAAGTTCGGCCTGGACGGGTTCTTCAGCTCGCTCCGTGTGGAACTGATGAAGGCGGGGCAGGACGTGTCCGTCACTCTCGCCGTGCTGGGCTTCATCGCGACACCGAAAATAGCCGAAAAGTTGCAGGTAAGCCAATGGTTAGGAACTAAAGCATACTGAAGCAAAGAAATAAACAAACGAACAAACCAATAGTTAAAAGCCTGCTTAAACAAACCTACAAACTACAAACGAACGAACCATCAAGGACAAACATGAAACAAAGGAAATTGCATTGTTTCAATCGCATGTCTTGCTATGGTCATTTTACGGTGTTTATCGAAAGTTGGACTTTCACCTACCAAACGAAAGGTGTCGATTTTAGTCGTGGCGCTGTTCTACAATTCTGCATCAAGGCCGAACTCACAGCATGTTTTCAATACAACGTTTGGAATCAATCAATATTTGCTCATTACTTGACAAGCTCTGGAGTTGGACGGTCAAAAATGTAGGTACGTCATGTTTTGCACTGGAAATAACAGTTTACCATTGTTCAGAATAAGCCTCCTTCACAGAATTCTGTTTTTGTTTTACCTATATAAAAATATTGAGGCATTGCCATTGGTGTGTCTTTGTGTTTATCTCTGTTTGTATGTGTGTTTGTGTTTCCAGCTATTTCTAGTCCGCATAACTTTTGAACCTCTGGGTGGATTGTTGTGACGCTATTTGGTATGTGGATGTGGGTTTGGAAGACGACGGTCAAGGTCGATTTTGGCCCATGGCGCGTGACCTTGCTTGTTTGATTTTATTCCAGGATGTACCAGATGGTGAGAAAGTTCTGGAAGGTGCCGCTCCCATCAGCGAGACTGCCCAGGCCGTCATACGGGGAGGGGCGACCCGCGCCCGGGAGGTCTACTATCCCTTCTACACGTGGGTTATGGCCAGACTCACCGGGCTGGTGCCGCAATTCGTGGACTACATAGGTGTCAGGGTTAATATGCTACCGGAAAGTTAATGATTTAGCTACTTGTAAGTTAACGATTTAGTAACTTGTCAGTTAACGATTTTGTTACTTGTAAGTCAATGATTTTGTTACTTTTAAGTCTACTATCCCTTCTACACCTGGGTTATGGCCAAACTCACTGGGCTGGTGCCGCGGGTCGTGGACTACATTGGTGTCAGGGTTAACATGCTACCGGAAAGTTAATTATTTAGTTACTGTTATGTTAACGATTTAGTTACTGGTAAGTTAATGGTTTGGTTACCAGGAAGTTAATGATTTAGTTACCTAGCAGTTAATAAATCAGTTACATAAAAGTTAATGATTTGCCTTGGGACTAAGAGAAAGAATGAGGCACGTCCAGAGTCATCGACAATGTAATACAATGTAAAACAAGTCACAAACGAGTTCAGAGTAACTTAGTAGATGTTAAAATGTTTCTTTTGGTAATCATTGAGGTGTAGATACTTTATGGGGCTGTGTTATACAACTATGCATTTCTACATATCGCTAGGTGTTTAGAATTTGAATGTTGTATACTCATGAATGAAATGTTAGGAGATACATAAATATATGGCTGTGTGTTCGTCAGAATAGGTAGCTACTGTATTACTAATGTATCCTTATACTACTGTACAAGAGAACAGCACTTAATTCCTACATTAGCCATATAACATACGTCCTTTGTCACTGAAAGTCTCATCCACCGGTCCCACCAACTGCATTACTTAACTACTAAACCCTTATGTATAAACATTAAACAAACTGCTTGCCGTTTTTTGGTGGACAAATTTGTCAATTATTTAAAAATGTGTCATGTGTATGCCTTTGTTCGTGAAACTAGAAAACATGTCTTGATATAAATACAGTGTTTGTGTTCGTTTTTGAGTGCGTGTCCCTGTGTGTGTTCGTACGTAATTGTAATGTGTGTGTGTGTGTGTTTTGTGTGAATGTATGCGTGTATGCATCCCCCTCTCTCTCTGTGCGTTGCCACACATTTTGCCAGTGGAAATATACAGACAGTTAAACCAAAAACAGCGCTACAGTGAAGACGGAACCATACCATCTAGGTCTGACGTAAAATGACGCCGTTCCTGTTCATATTTATTTCATAAGCGAGAGTCAATATGTAACAGGTGCTTGTTTCCAATGACCTTTGCCCCCACCTTCCCTGCTCCTTTCCCCGTATGAACACACACACGCACACATATAGTGATATACGCCATGTCGGCTCTACTGAGGGCCAGTTTGTTGGTGTTACTCTGTGCGGTTGCCGTCGGAATCTACTGGAACTACGATGGCTTCGATCCAGGTAGGTATTGCGATTCCCCTCTATAGCTAGAGGCCTGCACGTGCCAGTAGACAGAGTAAGTACAAAAACCTAAGACCATATTTGGGACAATCGTAGATGTGTCGTACAGCGCTCCTCTATCCCGTGTAGGAAAAGATCGTCGTAGATTCTTCTCAACGGCTGATTCTGTGATAGCCGAAAAATCGTACGTTGAGTGCGACTGTGCCTTGCAAAAATGACTTGGGCCTCTTCTTGTTCCGCCTTAGTTGACCCAGACTGAGGCTTAGCCTTTGTTTACCTTGCAGTGTGGGCGCGTACACACGTGGGCTCATGAGAGGCTCTGATAGACCCAAAGTATTGCGTGCAATGCTTTGTGTTTTTCTCTTTGACAGAGTACTGAAATATCAAGAACACGTGGAACGTTGCTTAATTTTTTGGTGGTACTCGGGACTGTAGTCATCAGGATGTGCTGTATTACTGCCTCTACGATGGCTTCGGTCCGTGTAAATATTAGTTGTGTAACTTTCCTCTCTCTAGTACGGTTTACGCACATTCCCATTGACAGTCCTTTTGTACAAGCCTTGGTTGTCTAAATATTTGTGCTCAAAGGTGTTAATTTGGATTTTAAGTCTTCTGACGGTTATTTTCAATGTGCAAATAAGAATGGCACTGCTAGGTGTAAAATTGAACAATTACTGGATTTAACTTTGTAGCTAAACGTCATGAAACTAGCAATCCCAATAAACAAAACATTCTCATGTGAGTTTGTCTTAGATACACTAGTGATAAAATCCTTATGGAAGATCTCTAATCCGAGTTTTCTTGAATTCGTGGCTTTTCTTGATTTTGAGTAGTTGTCCTGTTTTGCTTGACGTATGGCATGGTTGGCATTGTCACCACAGAATCTGTCCGCGGTGCAAAGGTCGTCATCACTGGTTGCAGTACCGGTATCGGCGAAGAGATGGCGTACCAGTACGCCCGGCTGGGAGCAAAGATCCTCATCACAGCCAGGAGGGAGAACAGGCTAAAAGAAGTGAGAGACCATATTTTCAGAGGTTTAGCTTTATTGGCGCTAGAGATTGAAAAGTTTGGTGGTTATCGACATGTAAGACAATAAAAAGTATGGGAATATAATAATTTTGGTAAAGACACGTACGAGTCCTTAGACAATTGTCTTGGTGAGCTTAAGTCGATGTATCTTTTCCCCTGAGGTTGTCGCGAAGGCCGTGTCTCTGGGAGCCCAGGAGGCGCACTACGTGGCCGGGGACATGGGGAAGGCGGAGGACTGTGAGAGAACCATTCAAACAGCAAAGGGGAAATTTGGTAAGGAGATACGTTAAGTTCAAGAAGTTGGTACATTGCGTTATCTAGAGTGCATTTGTCTAGTATGTACCAGACCAGAATATCACAAATTGGGTGATGAATCTTGCAAAATTTAAACGTTGGATACATATGGTGTAGAGACATACGTCCAGAACTTTTCACTGTGTTACCATGTTCGTTTAGGAAAATTTATCAAGAAAGAGCAACCTTACTGCAAGGGTGATGGACCTTTTTGATACATATTTTTGCTAAACTGGGGTAAGTCACAGCAAACATGTTCAAACTTGTATCTAAAAGCAAGATATACTACCTAATATTGATTTAACATCAACAATTATGTTTGACATGTTTTCCAGGCAGACTGGACTACCTGGTACTTAACCACGTCGGGTCCAATTATAAGTCTCTAGAAGACAAATTTCACGAGGGGAAGTCTTGGGACCAGGACCCGGATATGGACTTCTTTGAAGACTACTTGAACATCAACCTGGTCAGTTACGTCCGGCTGGCCTCCCTGGCCCTGCCTCTGCTGAAGGAGAATAAAGGCCATATCGTGGTCGTGAACTCTGGTTTTGGTAAATATAACTATATTTCCGTGCATCTATCGCTTGCTTAAGGTACACGTGACAAACATTTGGCTAGCACGTACACACCTGCCTTATGTTAAAAATCTATCAAATTTTTTACTGAGAGTGAACATTATTAACCCTAGTCAGGCCTAGTGAAAAGAGTTAACATAGTTTTTGAAAATATATGGTAAATCTAACATTGATATGAAAGTAGTGTCACCTAGCTGAGTCAGTATTTGCATTAAGGAAAAGAAAGTAATCAAAAAGCAAACAGAGAAACACTGTGTTTAAAGTTTTTCCAGATACTTAATTTTCTATGCTATATATATTTTCAATGACCATGGTTTCTATTCATCCCATGTGTTCTATTCATCCTATGTGTTCTATTAATTCTCAGTGTTCTTTTCATTCTATGTGTTCTATTCATTCTATGTGTTCTTTTCATTCCATGTGTTCTATTCATTCTATTCATTTCATGTATTCCATGTGTTTTATTCATTTCACGTGTTCCATTCATTCCATGTGTTCTATTCATTTCACGTGTTCCATTCATTCTAATGTTCTACTCATTCCATGTGTTCTATCTGTAGGTAAAATACCGTGGCCAAATTTAAGCTTCTACTGCTCCGTGAAGTACGCTCTGGACGGGTTCTTCAGCTCGCTCCGTGTGGAACTGATGAAGGCGGGACAGGACGTGTCCGTCACTCTCGCCGTGCTGGGATACATAGGGACTCCAAAAGTCGTCCAAAACTTACAGGTACAGATGAAAATATGAAAATATGTGAAAGACGAGTTAGCAGGCTTTTTTTTTTCAGATTTCTGTATCCGATATCCCAATAGCATGTATAACTGCTCTTTGCCGTAACACACCAGCCTCACAGGCAGTAGCTGGTACTTACATCACAATGAACAACCTGTCACACCTAACCTTTGCATATTTAGTGATAATTCAGTTTAAAGCTTACCACATTTGAAACCAAGGACTTGAATGATCGGTTAACTCCGAAGACAACCATACATCCCGTTTGGATACTTCTATACTCTAAAGGAGTGTTGTGAAGACTAGTCTAGTCGATGGCCATGTTAACCTAGCCTGGTATCCAACCGTTATAGCTCCAGAGTCTCTTCTATTTGCGGCGAGGACAGAAGAGACTCGCGAGCTATGATACGGTTGGATACCAGGCTAATGTTGACGCTACAAAAGCTTTGCTCGGCTGTTTAAAGATCATTCATCTATTTATTAATTCACTCACTCACTCACTCACTCACTCACTCACTCACTCACTCACTCACTCACTCACTCACTCACTCACTCACTCACTCACTCAATTCATTTTTCATCCATCCATTCCCACATGCATGTTGTTCCAGAGTACCCCGGAGCTGCTGGACATAGTGACGCCAGTAGACCAGACCGCCATGGCCATTGTGCGGGGAGGCGCGACGCGAGCTCGGGAGATCTACTTCCCGTTCATCATGTGGCCCTTCACCAAGTTCGGGGCTCTGATACCGCAGCTGACGGACTACCTTACGTCTAAGATTGATTTGGTACCAGAAAGTTAACGATTTACTGTGTTAAGGGACAATTTGAATTACTAAATTACTAATTTTCCATTCCGGAATGCCTGACAAAAATACTGTATTATCAATCGTTATTGTACGTGTCTTGTTATTGTTAGTCATTTTCACAACCTAAAGACTATCATGCCTACAATAGTCAATTATGTGTCAATGGGATGGTTGCATGTTCTTCTCTTTTCATACTTTTTGCGTTTCGTCGCCCTGCGGCGACGAAACGCAATGTATTCGGTTTTACCTTCAGTCCTTCCTTCCTTCAATGATGCTTCGATGGATGGTACTTGGTTCAACACGACCGCATGCAAGTGCTACAACTGTTCGGAAATACCATTGCATTGTGGTTTCGGACTTCAATATCCTGGAAAATGGCCATATAACATATATTCCACAAGATTGCACAAGAAAAAAAAATGATTTTATCAAGAAAGCGACCGAAAATCGACATAAATAATACTATGTAGTGAGATTAAAGCATAATGTACACTCGACTTCAATACACGTGACAACTTAGCTCAATCGGTAAAGTCAGACGCCTTTGGATCCGAAAGTCCCTGGTTCGAAACCGTGAGTGGATTTTTTTCTTTTTAAATATTGAAGATAATATATAAATATTCTATTTATTTATTGATATTATATTTTTATATATCATTTTTTTAAATTTTAGTATTCATTTCATGTATGCAAGGCGACCGAAAATCGACATAAATAATACTATGTAGTGAGATTAAAGCATAATGTACACTCGACTTATACACGTGACAACTTAGCTCAATCGGTTAAATCATACGCCTTTGGATCCGAAAGTCCCTGGTTCGAAACCGTGAGTGAATTTTTTTCTTTTTAAATATTGAAGATAATATATAAATATTCTATTCATTTATTGATATCATATTTTTATATATCATTTTTTTATTATTTTAGTATTCATTTCATGTATGCAAGGCCTTTGTCTTATGAACAGGACTTCATGATTCCAAACCCGGCATTCGAATTTTTCTGTTCATGGTAATGGAAAATACCGTGCAGCGGCTCCTATGCGCGGTAAGATGATTCTCGCAAAACACTCGCCACTAAACTAATATTCCATCAAAAACAGCGATCATTTCTTAAAGTAGCAAATGCTCCATTGTTCAGTATCGACTTCATTCAGAAGTTTTCAGACAACACGGATGTGGAAAGTCACACCGCTCGACACAAAAGTATAGAAATTTTCATGAATATTAGCAAAATTATCCAGGAAATCAAGGAAGAAATGTTGTAAATGCGGAAACCAGTATAATAGAGATGAGGTAGCTGTTAATTGGTTTGGATATTTGTTTCACATTTGGTAGTCAATTTAGATAGAATCTTGTCACAGTGCTGATGGTGCTTTTTCAAGTGTACATAAGTACCTGAGTATATTGATAGATTTTATAATGAACTTATTGTACATTTAAAATAAAGTTGTAAGCCAAGACCAGCTATTAAACAGTACTCCTTTCCAAAATAACATTTTTTCTTATAGACGCAACAGTCCTTGAGTGACTTTTTCTAACAGATTTTACTTCAAGAAAAAGACAGTTCACACTCATAAACGTAGACGAAACGCCAGCTTTTTTTAAAAGCACTTGTTTCACTAGGCTGAAAAGGCATCAAAGTATTCAACCTTGTCACTAGATTATAGCAAGTACTTGTAAGGTACCTTGTGAGACGTTGTAGGAGGTTGAAACCGTCAAAAAAGAGATGCTTAGTTGCTACTTGTCTTCAATAGTCACAAATTGTCGTGAGACACTGTCATTTTAATTCGTGTGGTCAAATAACTCATTATCTAAATCGAATACTACATTAACGCACCATTTTTCGTTGAATGGGCCAACAGTTTCCTAAAGTATAATACTCTCAGGTAGAAAGCAAACAAATCGTGCTTATGACGTCGTATTTTGGCAGAAAAATTGTCAATCTTCGAGATTATTTAAATGAATTAGAAATGAAAATTGAGTGCACATTTACACAGCATTTGTATAGCTAACCAAAATATGCTTGCTTCAGTCATATTCTTCTAGCACATGTACATTGATTCAAAAGTATCTCAGTGGATTTGTCAGAAACGGAATAAGGTGCACATTCGTCCTTTGCATATAGTTACTCACAATACACCTAAACGACATTCTTATACAGCTGTAAACATTGAAAATCCCTGTCTAAAACAACAGACTAATAACGTATTGACGTAAAAATCATTCCGTCAAATCTGACTACCGTGTGCAACACATAGGTGAGGTGACAATTCGTCACACTAAAGGTGCCCGCACCATTTATACAGTACATTTACATTTTATACAGTTTTGTGTTTTTGCCATTTTATAGATATCATAAGCAGTTTATCTACAGGCCCATTAGATAGATTCCAAACTTCATTTGTTTGTTTCCCGAATATTTCGAACATACTTTTAGCGAAAAGACAATGTAAAAATAGAGCTGCGAGTAAAACATGAGTCTGACTATATCTGCTACTTGGGTCGAGTCTATAATGTGGTACAAACTCATGCACAGGCCTGATTTCATTCTAATATCGGTATCTATTATATACGGTGTCGCTACATCTTATTCAGAGAACGATGATGCATTTTACTCAACCAAGAAAGAAGCAATTTCACTCGCTGAAATGCCGAAAGGACGGGTCGAAGGCTTTGTAGCTCTCGGGAGCGGCTTCCGGGATGTCGACGCCGTACGAGTCGCCTGGATGGATCTTGCCCTTCCCCATCTTCTTGCGCTTCAGGAGGAAGTAGACGAGCGAGGCGAGCCCGGCGAGACCCAGCACGGCCGGCACGGTGCAGCCGACGATCAGGCCGATGTTCGCGCTCGCTTCTGGCTGGTTGATGCTCACTGTTGTATTGACACCGACCGCTGCTGTTGTCGATGTGACTGCAGGTGGTTGTGACGATGCAGTGGCATCCGAATTTGTTGTCGCTGTAGCGAGAGTTTGAAAAATATGTTATCGTCAAAAGTGGGTAGAAGGACGCCATCAATGGTAGTTTTGGGTAAGTGTGGTTAGAATAAAAGTAGAAGTTCACCGTGGATTGATAGTTACGGTTAAGGGTAGTGGAATGACTGCAGTGTAGACGCGAAGAGTGCTGCATGAGAGCTTGCATGCAAGAGAGGCCATGCTACTGTCACCGCGGCTATCTGCTGGATACTTTAAGATATATCGTTTACGGGTATACGAATAAGCTGTGGCTAATGGGTATTTAAGGGTGTTACTAATACATTTTCGGGGTGTACTGTATATACATCGCTAAGCATAGACACAAAGTGCTCTCATACTCTCGCACTGATCAGCAACCGACTAGTTTGCGGTACCTGTATTAGCTTCTGCGATGGACGAAGACGATTGTCCATATCCTTCAGAACCTTGCCCTGACCCTTCTGTGGTGACCCCTGACCCTCCTGTTGCCTGGTTCGGTCCTTCTGTGGTGACCCCTGACCCTCCTGTAGCCTGGGTTGCTCCTTCTGTGGTGACCCCTGACCCTCCTGTTGCCTGGGTCGGTCCTTCTGTGGTGACCCCTGACCCTCCTGTAGCTTGTGTCGGCCCTTCTGTGGTGACCCCTGACCCTCCTGTAGCCTGGGTCGATCCTTCTGTGGTGACCCCTGACCCTCCTGTAGCCTGGGTCGGCCCTTCTGTAGTGACCCCTGACCCTCCTGTAGCCTGGGTCGGCCCTTCTGTGGTGACCCCTGACCCTCCTGTAGCCTGGGTCGATCCTTCTGTGGTGACCCCTGACCCTCCTGTAGCCTGGGTCGGTCCTTCTGTGGTGACCCCTGACCCTCCTGTAGCCTGGGTCGCTCCTTCTGTGGTGACCCCTGACCCTCCTGTAGCCTGGGTCGGTCCTTCTGTGGTGATCCCTGACCCTCCTGTAGCCTGGGTCGGTCCTTCTGTGGTGACCCCTGTCCCTTCTGTAGCCTGGGTTGCTCCTTCTGTGGTGACCCCTGTCCCTTCTGTAGCCTGGGTCGGTCCTTCTGTGGAAAACCCTGTCCCGAGTGTGGTGGTCAGATCTGTATGGAAAGAAGTTTGAACAGATAACTTTATGTCACTGCCAACGTCAAACAAAAGCAGCTGTCAAAAGTGGATGTGGTGGTAGTAATTTGAGTGTGGTTATGGTTATTAGTGTGAAGGTGATTGCTGGTCAAGACTAGTTGAGGGTTTGGTGACTACTGAGGTAGATAGTGGCGGTATGTTTATCAACTTTATTTCTAAAGGGTAGGGTGGATGCTATGCTTTTGTGGTGTTATATATACTACGACACAATAAACAGTGACACCAAAGCCAGTGATACCTAAGGGTGACGTCTTTGGTAGTTCCGTGGACCGGAACTCTATCGTTGTCGACTCCAGTCCTTCCTCTGAGGTGGCTTCATTTTGCTGGTTTGGGGTGGTGTCATATTGTGTCATGGACAAAAGTGTAGTACCAGTGATGCCTGTTATTATTTCAGGCGAGGTTGTTGCCAGATCAGACGACTCTTCTGTCGTCATCTCTGACGTTTCTGGGTTGGTTGCTGATTCGGTCGTCGGTAGGGTTTCGGGCGGGGGAGATCGGGGTGGGGTCGTTACCAGGGTGGCTAGTTCTGTTTGTTCGTCTGTTGTGGTGGTGTCATACTGTGTCATACTTAAGACAGGCGTACTGAGATCTGTAGTACCTGTTGTTAGTCCTGTTCCTTGGGTGTAGAGCGTGGTTTCTTCTGTTGCGAGTGCTAGGCCTTCAGTGTTAGGCGTGGTTTCGTCTGTCGTGACTCTTGAGACTTCTGTATAGAGCGTGGTTTCTTCTGTCGTGAATGCTGGGTCTTCTGTGTTTAACGTCGTTTCGTCTGTCGTGAATCCGGAGTCTTCCGTGTTTAACGTTGTTTCCTCTGTCGTGAATGCTGGGTCTTCTGCATAGAGCGTGGTTTCTTCTGACGTGAATCCGGAGTCTTCTGTGTAGAGCGTGGTTTCTTCTGTCGTGAATCCTGAGTCTTCGGTGTAGGGTGTGGTTTCTTCTGTCGTGAATGCTGGGTCTTCTGTGTTTAACGTGGTTTCGTCTGTCGTGAATCCTGAGTCTTCTGTGTAGAGCGTGGTTTCGGTCGTTTCTATGGTAGATAGCTCAGTCATCACTAGTGTTTCGAATGGGGTGGTTACATCAGTTTGTTGGTCTACGGTTGTGTCCTCTTCTGTCACGGATAAGAGTGTGGTACCAAAATCGGTCGCTTCTGTGTTAGCTCCTGTCTCTGTCACCACCATGGTTTCGGTTGGAATGGTTTCGGTGATTGGTTCGTCTGTGGTGGCATCAAATTGTGTCATTGCTAAGAATGTAGTACCGAGGTCGGTGGTGTCTGTAGTCATCGGGTCTGTTCCCTCTAACTCCGTGACAAACATCGTTTCTGTGCCGTCAACTGTGGTCAGCTCCGTTTCTTCTGTGCCTAGCGTAGTGTCGGTTGCTTCTACAGTAGATAGCTCGGTCATCACTTCTGTTTCGAGTGACGTTGCTCCGTCGGTTTGCTGGTCCATTGTGGTGTCATATTCGGTCATGGTTAAGAAAGTGGTACCTAGGTCTGTGGTGTCTGTAGTCATTGAGTCCAGTTCCTCTGTGACGAGCGTCGTTTCGGTCGCTTCAACTGTGTATTCTTCTGTGTTGGGTGTGGTTTCTGTTGATTCTATCATAGTAGAGAACTCGGTCACCGCTAGTGTTTCGTATTGGGTTGTTCCGTCGGTTTCTTGGTCTATTGTGGTGTCATACTCAGTCATGGATAGAAGTGTAGTACCAATGTCGGTGGCGTCTGTACTTTCGGTCGCTTCTATGGTAGACAGCTCTGTCATCATAAGGGTTTCGTATTGGGTTGTTCCGTCGGTTTGTTGATCTCTAATTGTGGTGCCATACTCAGTCACGGATATAACTGTTGTACCGATGTCGGTGGCGTCTGTAATTTCGGTCGCTTCTATGGTAAACAGCTCTGTCATCATAAGTGTTTCTTGTTCGGTGGCTACATCGGTTTGTAGGTCTATTGTGGTGTCATATTCAGTCACGGATAGAAGTGTGGTGCCAATGTCGGTGGCGTCAGTAGGTTCGGTCGCTTCTATGGTAAACAGCTCTGTCATGGCTAAGAATGTAGTACCAATGTCGTCTGTACCTGTCGGTTCGAGCGTAGTGTCTACGGTAGGTCCTGGTTCGGTCGGCAGAAGGGTAGGTTGGGGTGGGGTTGTCACTAGAGTGGTCTCCGTGGTGGTGGGAGGTACCGTGGTCGGCACGAAGCTGGCGTTGTTGCACAGGGTGTCGTTACAGCACTGCGACTGGACTGTAAAATAAAGCATAAACGTTAGGGTGTGAATTTTCCGAGGGTGATCGATGGTGAATGATACCCTGGCTTGCACATGCAACTATCAAACACAGCAAGAGTCATCGCTAATACTCTAACGAGGGCCATACGGACAGCAACCGCGAAAATGGAACTGTATGTAGGAATGAAATGTACACAAACGATATTTATAGACAATTCAATCGCTAGAACTGGATATTGAAAAAAAAAACCCGGAGATTTACTTCAGTACGTTTCGAATGACATCCATAACTCTTCTTCACTGTCACTAGAATGAACTGACAGAATAATTCAAAACAAGTACATATAACTGAAAAAAGGTTGAACATGTCAAATTCACTAACTTCTAAGGATCACTCGAAACGCCGGAAGTAAATCTCGAGCTCCGTTTTTCATCAGGTTGTAGAGATTGAAATGTCTTTAGACATTATTTACCGGGATGTCTAACCTACATCAACGTACCGGAAATGTTTGTGTGCTTATCCACTTTAAACTAAAAACCTAAAACTTCTAACAGTTTTCAATTTTCTTTGCAAAAGATTGCGGTCTTTCTTTCATTGAATATCCGTTAAAAAGAGCAAAAATAAGAAATATTTGACTTTATGTAATACAAGATGGCAATGTATACAACAATTATTCTACTCTACAAAATACAATGTAGTACAATCTTCTAACTGCCTCATGCGTCGCACGACGTGGGAGCTACTAAGTCTAAGTCTAAATAAGTACAATTCTCAAAGTAGAGGTTCTTTTGCCGTCTTTTTGATTTTAGGTGTGTATATCGGGCTATTTTGTCAGGTTTCCCTTTCTTCCGGCAGCCCAAACCATAAGAAAACCTGACAAAATGGAAAACACGTAAAAAACGCCTAAAAGACGTCCAAACCAAGCATAGGCCTAACCTCTACTAGGAGTGTGATTCAGTACTGGGAGACACTACGCAACTGCATAGTCTTTGGTGTAACTTTCTAATAGCTATTCAAGAACAACTTGCCTGCTGTTGCTTGGTTAGTGGAACATGTGTCTTCGGCTGCACATCCTCTCAACATTAGAAAGACGACGGGACCGGGGTTCAACAGGTTGGCCTGAAAAAAACAAGAAAGTGTTACTAGAAGGTGATGTTAACACCGGCGGTGTTATTTTGGGCCTAAAATATTTCATCATTAGTTTTAGCTTGCAATATGAAGTGTTGTCGTTTTTTTCGCGTCTAATTCGTCGTTTTGTACTTCCTTTTTTATATGTTTTTTACTCACTAGTGACCTGCGAAAATAACATATCATCTTAACAGAATATGAAAACGTGCGAACGATAGTACAGATTTTGCAGTTCACATATTACTGCCATGCAGTCTTAACAATTACGATGACCCACTATTTGTTTTAAACCCTAGCAAAACGCACTCCTATTGGTGATGTATTTCAAAAGGACACATCTGTCTTCACGCAAAAAATGTCCTTGCCTTTTGTTAAAATTTCTTTGGACATAAAGTGTTCAATCCTATTGCAATTGTGAGAGGTAGTATTTGTTCGCTCTTTTGGATACTATTAGAGACAGGGGAAAGGTGTAGGCGGAAGCCTGAAGAGTCAAACATCTGTATCTGTATCTATATATCCGGTATAACCGCCGTTCGGCGTAACACACCAGCTTCACAGGCACGCAGCGCGGCAGCAGTTGGTTATATTACACCGAACGACCCGTCACATCTAACTTTTGCACATCTATCTGCAAGCGTTCTTTAAAGCTATCCAGAGAAGATGCCCCTACTGTGCTTGGTGATAACAAATTCCACTCTACGATAGTTCTGGGAAAATACTTATTTTTGAACACATCAATCCTAGGTTGGTAACTCTGGTACTTGAAGTCATGATCTGTACACAAAAGAAGCAAACCCACTTGTAGGGACGGAGCAAAGTAGGGAGTGACCAGCGTGATAGGCCAGTGGCGAGTAGCCTCCATAGCAGGCTCTCTAGGGCCTTTTTTTGCTCATAATACACTTTTGCTGGCCATTTCTTTTTGTACTGGGATGCTGATTGCTGGCCTTTTCTGACTGCCGGCCCTGCACAGAGCCAGCAATCAGCGACCCAGTACAAAAAGAAATGGCCAGCAAAAGTGTATTATGAGCCAAAAAAGGCCCTAGAGAGTCTGCTATGGAGGCTAAGTGGCGAGCTGCATTGCACTAAAAATGCCGTTACGCGTTGCTCCATCCCGAGTGCGGTCACCTTCCCGCAGGAAGGGATTATGAATAATGTGTTTAAGTTACAGTTAGGTAGTCACCGATTTGGCATTTCACATTATCCTGTGGGTGCGACTATAATAATACTTATCGACAATATACTGACCCAGAAACCCAGCCATAACCGCCCAATAGGTAGGTAAAAAGTAGAAGGATAATGTTTTCTTATGTTTGACAAGCGATGATAGACTGCGTTTCTTTACAGTTCCGTGTTGCTGACTTTATCAAGCAAGCGTGAAAGACTACAATGAGGTGTTGTCATTGCTTTGGCAGGTTGACTGGTGGCGTACAGTGACGCGACACCACTCCGTTCTGCCGTTTGTTTCCCCTTTGTGTAAAAGGTATCCATTATGACATGTTGTGTCAGACTGCTATGGTGATTGGTGACGAAATGTTATGTAAGCTCGAAGCAGAGGTAGGGTATGGGCTAGCTTTTACGCCGCCGCGCTCATGTTGTACTTCCTCTACACCTGTTTCACAAGTTACCTTGGCGATAGGACGCCGAATAGGTGACACACAAAACAGAAATAAGACGTAAAAAATAGGCGCCGAAACCAAGAATGAAGACCTTAATGTTACCTACATGACTAACAACTGTCGCAAACTGCCAAACCAACTCTAGTTTTAACTTAACACCCTTCTGGAAGGCCCTGATTACACGTGGATATCCGCACTGAGATTTGCACCGTATACGTACTCACAGAAAAGATACCACGATGAAACAGGGAAAACGATAAAAAGTATAGTTATCTACTTACTGCATCGAAAAATCACATCATAGATGTAAATGTGCGTAAAGTACTACGATTATCAGCAATTGTCAAAAATTTGAATTCATAGGTTATTAGCAGATATAGTAGAAATAAATTTCAAATACTTCAAAAGTTTCAACTTTCTCACCTGGCATATCTGGTCCCCCTCGCATGTTTCGTTGCCGATTGAAGAGAATGCGGGGCCGGCCAGACAGTCGTCGTACCCGGAGAGAGATACCCCGTTAACCTGCGTCCCCGTACAGGTGTAGCACGTCAAGGCGTTAATATATCCTGAGATCAAACATTCAAAACACACTGAATTATTTGGAAAGTCGAGAAGTAAAAAGTACACACCACTTATCATCGTGTCTTAAAAACTGATGCTCTTCCAAGATTGCTGTGACAGGAGAACGCAGTGGACTACTTCGACTAATGGTACATTACTTCGTTTCATTTCCGCACTTAACTTTACTATTGAAATGGCAACAATTCTATTTTCGCACTTGGAGCGATTACTAGACGACGCCACTTTCTTGTAGATTTAAAGTTTTTCCTGCTTTCCGTATCGTCTTAGATCTATAATTCTTACCAGTTCTCATGCTCTGAAAAACACATCAACCTTTTACTCTGGTTGCGTGAAATCAACGTTGAAGCATATTAACTTTTACTTTTCTTACTTATATTTCCATCTACCACCCTTTCCACACAGTCAGATTTAAAAAAAAAAAGAAGAAACTTACCAATAAGCAGAGCTATGACCAAGCAGCCGATAACTCTGAGCGCCATCTTTCATCTGACAAATGCTGACGCGGTCGCAACAACAGAACAAAACAGACGCTGCGTAACATTACCAATCATGCTCTATCTTTAGTAGAGCCACATACCTGGCTTTTGAACTGGCGTGTTACGGCTAATTGTGGCGCATAATAAAACGTATTGCTTATTTTTGCGTGGGAAAACATTAAGACAATGGCCAACGGAATGGGTCAAAAAAGCACGGGAGAGGTCAGAAAAATAAGTGCACTCTTTCATGCAGGTTGTCCGTTCGTGCGCCAACTTTCATCAATACACATCTACACGTTTAGATAGAAACTTAAATGCATGATTTGTGAACTTCAAAAACATTGCTGTGTCCGGTAAAGAATGTCCTTGATTCCATGTGAAAGAAATCTAACTCAACTGCTCTTAGTCTTGCTTTATTTTGTAGCAATTAAAAACTCTTAGAGTCTACCATTAGAAACTCAAATGCTGTTATCTTAGTCAAAGTCCCTTATTATATAAGGATGCTGCGATGTCAACATATCATACTTTCAGTTTCATAGTTTGCCAAAATAAACCTAGTGCCCATAGCAACTTTAACCCTATACGATACAATGATAACACATGTTGCAGAGGTAAGAACACTTGGTTTACTTGGACTCACTACTCAGAGAATACAGCACCAGGGATAGCATGAAGGACAGTTAAAAACAATGTGTACATCCTAAAGAAGGTTCTAGTACAAAAAGGCAATGAAGTAAAGACGAATGACACAATGTCACTAACACATAGCAAACATACAACCAAAAGGGTACATGTACAACATACTGTAGGTTACTCACAGATGCATAAACTGACAAACTCTTAATTTTTGCACTGTGTCAAAGCTTTCCACTAGTATAATATCATATTAGCTTGTAGGCAAATTCTATCGGTCTGACATTTACCTGTAATGTATGGCACTGCAAAATGCAATGTTTGCCTAGGTTTGTACAGGTATATCTGTGTATAGATAACATGCTTATGGTTTGATGAAAAGGGAGAAAGCTTCACTTATCTATTCTTACACAACTGTTACTAACTGAATGTACACCTACTATCAAAATGGAATCACCTTCCTCTAAAAACAAATCTAAACTTTATTTAATGATAGTCTACCTAAACCTATAGTCAGCTAAATCTATTTCACAATGTTACTTCTAAACATCAGCATACAATCTTGCTCACAACACAGTTTAACATGACGTTAACAAGTTCATTGGCTTTTGAAAAACATCAAATGATGCCAGTCTTTGGAATATACAAAATGACATTAGTGAAATTGATTGTTCTTTCCCATATAAACATACACACACACACACACACACACACACACACACACACACATGCAGACAGACAGACACACACAAGCGGAGACACACAGACACAATGTATTACATGATGAGATCATGTATAGGTATTGGTGAAGGAGGTAGCAATACTAACATATTAACAAAGAATCATCAGGACACTATTTGGTCACATCTGTCTTGTTTCCCTTCTTCTAAGAATGACTACATCGTGGACATCATCGAGTTATCTGGAGAAAGAAAAAAATATAACAGAAATACATAATCAAAGTTGAGAAACATATAGAACATTTTATTCAACCATACATGAACAAACATGCAATGTACATGAACACTGCCAGAAGAAGATGTATCTAGAAAATTGATTACAATTACATTAAGTTCTACTAAAACCACAAACCGACTTATCATAAAAACATTGAACTATTCATTTGCCACTGACTCCAAAGAAGTTAAACCCCTCCTGTAATGTAATTCTATGTAGAAACATACAAGCGTTACTCAAAACGTAACCTTCTTCGCGAAGGTAAATATCAGAGAGATCTATAGAATATTTTTTACCTTTTTTTTAAGTTTTATGTTATCATGTCTGTGTTCCCTTGCAATTACATCTTAGATCTCATTTTCTCAAATGTAGTTTTAGTTTTTTGACTGTTTGAATTGTGTTTGTTTAAGGGCCATGGGCCTGATGCAAATAGATCAATCGATAAATTGGCCTTTCGGTAGTTTGCAATAAAAAGCTATACATGTAATAACAAAATCCTTACCTGCTGCAGGGTCTGCATTCTCCTTGTGTTGGGAGGCTTTAGAAGGGTCGAACCTGCGCACGCCCTGCTGCCTGTTCAACTTGTCCTGCAGTTTCTGGGTCTGACGCTTGTGTTTGGTCGACTCCTCACGCAACTTGGTCACTTCCTGAGGGAGAAATAACCAAAACATATCTCTGAGTAAATTCATTTTTATGTATCTTATCCTCTTAGATGAAGCAGTCTGCAATTTGAAAGGAGGTTCTAAAATTGACTGGCTTGCAAACAGTGTAGGTCAATATTAGTTACAGCGACTCACACACATACACACCCACTCACACTCACACATATACTTTTCCTGCTGGCTTCAGTTTCCCAATTGTTGTAACACATGTTTCTGATGGCCTTGCAGATTCAAATATGGATTCAAGTGCATTCCCATACAAACAAACAAACAGGCAGGCAGGTAGACATACACACACACAGACAGACAGACACACACACAGACACACACACACACAGACGGACAGACACACACACAGACAGGCAGACACACAGACAGACAAACAAACACACACAAATCCTCTCCTACCTGTTTCAGTTTGACATTTTCCTGCTGAAGTTTCTGGACGTGGCGGATCTTCTGTTTCTGATGACCCAGCAGGTTGGCCTAAACACACACAGACACGCAAACAGACAGACAGACAAGACACACTGATATCCTATCCCACCTGTTTCAGTTTGACATTTTCCTGCTGAAGTTTCTGGACGTGGCGGATCTTCTGTTTCTGATGACCCAGCAGGTTGGCGTAAACACACACAGACACGCAAACAAGAAGACAGACAAGACACACACACAAAGACAGACAGACACACACACATCCTATCGTACCTGTTTCAGTTTGACATTTTCCTGCTGAAGTTTCTGGACATGGCGGATTTTCTGTTTCTGGTTCTGATGACCCAGCAGGTTGGCGTACTGGTCAGCCAGCCGCTTCATCTCTCCCTGCGCTACCGTCGTCTGGCTCAAGAGGGCGTTCTTCTCCGCCTCGAAGGCATCCAGCTGGTCCTGGAAGGGCTCCACTTTGGCCTGCAGCTCTTCGTAGAGGGTCTGCCACCTGCGGAAAAGTGTTGAATAGCAATTACTCAAGCAAATGGATATGATCTTTGGAAAAGGTCAGACATTTCATGTAGAATACACTACCTTTTTATGAGAAATGGCGTATCTTACTACCTGGATGACATGTCTAACCTTCATTGACGTAATCTAATGTTATTTTTAGGCAGTGAGCCCCCAAAAAATGTTATTCAAAAAACTGTAATTGAGAAAGACGGCAGGAAGTTTGCACTTTTTGAAATCCGATAATGTACCTGTCAGATTCTTCCTGAAGCCTGCTCAGTTCCTCAGGATCAGCTGTGGCTCTGAAAAAACAACACAGCGATGATAAATGATGAACACTTTGTATATTCATGCCCTTCAGTCCACCCCCAACAGTAGAGCTCATAGCCATTTTTACCAAGTCTCTACAGTCAAACTTACAGAGTTAACTTAAAGACAGGATTTTAAAATGCCAGCGGGAGTCAGATAGACTTTGTAGAAAACCAAACCAATGTTTTTCCCATTCGCAAGTTTTCGCAGACAATCAGGTCTAGGTTCAGGTCCAGACCCTGACCTGATCCTCTAGACCTGAACTGTACCTGTACCTGAATTTTCTGTACCGGTACCAACCTCTAGTGGCTTGTGTTTCTTAAACAATGGTTTATCTTCTGAAATCAGTCTAGTGGTGATGTGTTAAAATCCATCACTTAACAAACCAACCTTTCTTCCTCTCGAAGAGCTCTCAGTTCTTCCTGATGTTCTTCTTCTTTTCTGGAAGAGAAACCCAAACTATTCACTCACATTCAAACATTGTCTTGGATATTAATGTATGTCGTAAATTACAAAATGATTCCATCTCTTCATATGCATAATGAACTGATACTAGAAGATGAACTTAACTTTAACATTAAGCCTGGTATTAAAATGCTTAAGCTCTTGTAGCTACAAAGTCAGTTTTGTCCTCTTCGAAAGAGACTCGACAATTGTAATAGTTTACTTAGGGACACCAAGCTGTCTTTGACTTACCTCTGCAGTTCTTCTTGCAAGTTGGATATCTTAGCACTGGTCTCTTCCTTATGTCTACAAGGAGAGAGAATGAGATACAGAAGATCATGTAACTTGGAATGCTAAAAGTGTTTTGGAATATTGTTTTAATTCTGTTTTCATTGGTCCGTTAACCTACAGCATGTACATAAAATTCAATCTAACCTTCAAGAAACTTGTTTGTCAATAGACTGTGCAGTTGTATTTACTTCTTTCCTTGGACATCAAACTATTAATAAAAGGGTATTATCCAAACAAAGAAAGAAACTAAAACCAGAAAAATCGGGTTTGCCATTAAGAAAGATAACCAATCAAATGTTATGCTGATTCAAATTTTTCCAAGTTCTTTTCTTCAACTATCAATGAGGCATAGTTACCTCTGTAAGTCCATCTCTACATTGGCAGTTCTTGTATGGGCATCGATCAACCGTCTGCAACAAAACAGGCATGACACTTACAAGATGTTACCCTTCAGTGAAATATTTCTCCTGTATCTTATTTAATTGTAGTTCATTACTTATTGAAGGTTTTGATTGACATTTTATCTGTCCATTGATCACTTCCTGTCACACTATGGCCACTTCTATGTGCAAAGTGCATTGTTGTAAGATGTAGTTTCATTCCTTTTTTTCTGACAGGCTTTCCTGGCAGTTCTCTTCACCTCTGTAACATTTAAGTAACTATGGATACACACAATGACAGAGAAGACAACAGGCGTATCTGGTGGATAATACGGAAAGAGCATGAACTGATCAAGACAAAACAGTGCAGATGCTTAAGACGACTAACTTGCTGAACTGATGGAGGGAAGGAATGAATGGGAAAGAGATGACCCACTTGCTAAACTGATGGAGGGAATGAATGAATGGGAAAGAGACGACTCACTTGCTGAACTCCTCCCGTGCCCGGGTGTACTCAGCCTCCTTCTCCTTCAGCAACTTCTCCAGCTCCTTCACCTGTTGCCTAGCAACAGCCTTCTCCTGGGCGATCGTCTTGAGCTGCTGCATGGTCTCCTGCTGCTCCTTCAAGGAGGACTCCTTGTACCTGGGGAGACAGCAGGTGTGATAAGTGCACCCCCTATCAATTACTTGCAGAATTGCAGAACAGGAGTCTATGGAAGCTGGTACAATGAACCTGTAGATACTGTACATAGCTTCTGTCTTCTATGTCATGACCAGTGGAAGACTAGCCCTTCAGTGAGCTAAACTGGATCGAGGCCATTTTCACTCTTTCACAACATATTCATCTGGCTTCCATAGACGGCAGGTGTGATAAGGTCTAAGGAAAAAATGCTGCGTTTCCTGTTTCATCCCTGAAAAAATTAGGGTCGGTAGGTAGGGTTTATCTTTTTTTCTTTAAATCTTTTTTTTTAAAAAGACTTAAGGCCAAAACACCCTCTTTGCAGCCTCTTCTTTAACATGCTCGAGGTGTAGCTCTCCTCAAACAGAGGACCTCTATGTAAAGTGAAGTTGAACATATTCCTGTAAGGTGCCCACCTCTGTGAATAGGTAGGTATGTCACAGAATAAAGGGACTCTTTTTTTTTACACAACCATTGGTTTATTCTAAACAATGTTTTGCAGTACAATGTGAACCAGTCAGAATTACCTTGAAGGTGACAGACGGTCACCGAAATGTCGGTAAGAATAAACCAATGGTTGTGTAAAAAAAAATCCCTTTATTCAAGATTCCCACCTGTCGAACTCCTGCGCCATGCTGCTGAGTTTGTCCAGTGTCGTCTTGTTCTGTTCCTTCATCTTATCAGACATCTCCTGATTCAGGTGCAGCAGGTTCTCTAGCTTCTTCTTCTTCCTGTAAACAAGAATATCAACAACAACAACAAACGGATGTAGCTTGTCATGTATTCATCACTGAAGGCTATATATCCAGATAGAACATTATGTTAAGACAAAATGAACTAGATGGTCCAAACTTGCATTGTATGTCAATTATTTCCAATCACAAGAGCTATGCAACAACCAAAAATCGTGAACATCAGCTTGATCATAACAAGAGATCTCAAAACATTAAGCTCTGCTACAGTACCATGGCAAGCTGCTAGGGGTCTATTCATTTCCAGATCTTATCCAAGACCTACTTGCATTCAAAGTATCAAGACAATCCATCTACGCATTCTTGAGTTATTGTGTTGACAGTCAGATAAACACTAACAAAAACTTTAATGTTTCAGGTGGCATTCACCACCTTTCCTCAGTTACTGAGAAAGTTTGTACTACATCTTATCAATAGCTGAGAAGCCCTTACATCGTTCACATGTTTATTTACTAGAAGACATTAATGGAGCATTTCTATCTCTATTCTGATCATGTAGTCATCACATATTTTATGTAAGGAGATAGTTCACTTAAAAACTTGATCAGAACAACTTACTTATCCAGCTGCTCTTGAAGAGACGACTTTTCCTCCCCCTGCTCCTGAATGGTACGTTCCAACTGTTCCACCTCTGACCTCAGCTCTTCGACCTAGTGGCGAAAATGTGCGTTCAGTCAGTGACCAGTAGTCAGTGACTTATCATATTTGAATTTATGACAGTGAATTCCGTTTCTTTGTATCCACAGCTATTAAGCTTTGCCAAGGTACCAACAGTAATTGTAATTTTGTTGTAAATATGAACTGAGTATACATGTATCTATGGACATGTATGTCTGAGGTGGTACTAAATTTTCAATTGTCATTATACTGTTGATCATGAAATGTACCTGTCCTTGATGCCAATTAGACAGGAATCCTGGTTTTGTATCTGTCCTTGGTGCTGATTGGGCAATCAGCCTGGTTTCAAACCTGTCCTTGGTGCTGATTGGACAGTCAGCATGTTTTTAAACCTGTCCTTGATGCTGATTGGCCAATCAGCATGGTTTTGAACCTGTCCTTGGTGCTGATTGGCCAATCAGTCTGGTTTTGAACCTGTCCTTGGCCCTAATTGGACAATCAGCATAGTTCTGTATCTAACCTTGGTACTGATTGGATAATCAGCCAGGTTTTAAACCTGTCTTTGTCATTGATTGGACAATCGGCCTATTTTTGAAACTTTTCCTTGCTGCTGATTGGACAATTAGCATGGTTGTGAACCTATCATTGTTCCTGGTTGGACAAGGAAAAGTCCCCCCAAATTGCAGACATACCTTTGTCAGTAAGGTGTCCATTTCCGTTGTCAACTCGTCCAGTTTGGACTCTTTCTCCTCGTCTGTTTTCTTGAACTCTTCCCGAAGCTTCGACAGATCACGCTGAGCGGAGTCTTTCCTCTCCTGGTCACAACAAACACACAACAACATGTCAACATTTTTACCTTTCTGTTGTTTTTTCTTCTTTCTTTTAAGTTTAACAGAGTGGCTCACCCAATATGAAAGCATGGCTTTTGTACACGTATCTTGGATGAGGTACTAAATGGCACTATATATACTAGGACTTGAGGCTGAAGGGAAAGTCTCCCCATGCAATTCAATTCCTCCCTTTCATTAGATCACATGATAAAATGCAGTTAGAGGTGCTTGTCAATGTTAAACACAGATTGCTTTACAGTTACATTCAAATACAATTCAATCTCTACAACAGGATAAAAAACAGAGATTTACTTCCGGACGTCCATCCCTCTTCTTCAGCATCATTGAAATGAACTGGCAGAAACAATTCAATACAAGTGCATCTTACTAGAAAAACGGTTGAACATGTAACTACGTAAGGATCGTATGAAAACATAACTCATAATTATGTTGCAATCTTAAACTTAACATCTGTACACAAAATAAAGCGCTTACCAACAAGCTTTGGATCAATCCTCTGATCCTTTTCAAGTTGAAATGACCTATGTGAGTATGTCACACATCCGGAAGTGTTATGTCAGCAAAAGGTCAAAGGCGCTTTATTTTGTGTTGATTACTGTCACAGATGAACTTACATTCATGTAACTCATAATGTAAATCATAACAGTCCATGTACCTTCTCAGTGTTAACCTGCTGTATAAGGCTGAGGTTGTTAGTCTGTAGTGTGTGACACTCCTCTTCCCGTGAGCTCAGTGCCGTTCTCGTGTTCTGGAGCTCGGTCTGAAGCTGCTGCTCTCTCTGGTCATGCTCGGTATTTGCTGTTGCTGAAGAAACGTACACAAGGCAATCAGGGATGGCAGACTTCAACCCTTTAAGACACTGCACACCTCCCCACAAATTAGCTCCCGATCGCTCCCAAAAAGGTTGATGCTGGGTTGGGATTAGCCTGTGGGTTCACCCCTGTTAGACCGCATGTCTTGATGTCCCTCCTAACACATTCCATCTAGGATTTGGAGTGATCTCAGCATATGACTCTCAAGAATATGACTTTCCCAATTTTGAATTTTCAAAATCTAAGTCAGCTTGCACAGACAACTTTTACAGACTAGTTGGCTACCTTGCTGATCAAGTCCCAACTACATGACATTGTGTACATTTAGATTTACTCTAACTCCCACCATGGTCTGGCTGTCATGGCTGCCTAGTATGTATGGCACCTGTGCTTTACTACCCTTCAGACTAAAGCAGCAGCACTGAGAATGTAGTGCAGTTCTGCATTGTGTTTATGGAAAATCACAGAACTACAAAAAGACAAAACAATAATTCATTCCACTACAGGAGTACAATGTCAACATACCAAAGGCTGTCTCCAGAGTTTGGTACTTTTCTGTGATGTTCCTGATGTTGTTGGTCATCAATTCTTCATTCCTGAGAAAACAAATCAAAAGAAGAAATATTATGCAGAGAATACATTTTGAGATGACCTACTGAAACCTTGTGAAAGTACCATTATTTGCAAGTATATTCCAGCAAAGCATCCATACATTGTGTATTCAGGCTTATGACACTCATTAGCACTTTAAACTGTATCTGTGTTATGTACGTTGCAGGCCGATTTGAGCTTTCATGAATAAACAAAGGTTCAAACAAACAAACAATACAAAGCTAAAATGATTTGGGACTTATTTTTCTCCTTTCGCTGTCTCTTACACTACAAGGTTTCTATCAAACTTTTATCCTGAAGCCAAATCAAGGCTTGTACAATGTACTTACTCGCTGATCTGTTCCTGCAGCTGTTTGATGCTGTCCTGTGCCTGTGACAGCTGCTGTTCCGCTGCTGTCACAGCCTCTGTCTTCTGTTGAACAGCAGCCTCCAGCTCACTTCAGCAACAACAAAAAACATTTCTTCAATCAACATTCTACATTCCGGATCAGAGGTAAACTATAACTTCAAAGACAAAATATTACACTTTTTGGGTTGAAAATTACAGTTTAACTTGAACTTTATCTAAAATGACTTTTACCAACAAAGGAGAATTTTTAAATGAATACTCTTCATCTAGGTATGAACTTTCTTGCCATTACTAAAAAAAAATGTTATTTTTAGATATATTAAGCAAGCTTGTCTAGAATCTATAGTGATCACTAAATGAACTTGATAGAAAATGTTCACAAGACAGGTAGACACTAGGACTGTTTATGCTTGGGTCAATGGGAAAAAACTATCCAAGAGACCACCAAAATGTGGTCCCATTGTCCAGGTGGTCCTTATCATGTAGAGGTCATATCCTGGTACTGGTTTTATAATATTTTTTGTTAATACTATGTATACAGCATGACTTGACTGATGCTTGAGGTTCTAAGATGAACCCATACCTGATGTGGGTCTGGTAACTCTGTTCCTTCTCACCACCAACCTGAGCTGAGGCCTCCATGTACGAGACTTTGTCCTCAAGTGTTCGCCTGTAAAACGACAACCATGTTGTATATACATGTAATGTGTACTACTTTCTTAGCCAGGCTTTCGAGGCTGTTCTTGTATTGGTCACATCAGGAAGGATGGATATTATACAAGGCTCGAAATTCATTTTTGGGATTAGGTGCACTGGTGCACCCAGCTTGAAAAAATTGGGTGCACCAAAAAATTTTTGGATGCACCACTTAAATCTAAGTAGAATGTCAGAAAACCCTAATAATAAAACTGAGTTACAAGCTGTCAAATTCTTAAACAAGTACCATGGCAGATATTTTTATTATCTTTCTAACACCAAGTCAAGAATATAATGTGTACTAGAATACTTTGATATCTTTACATACATAAGCCTATGAAAATATTTGGGTGCACCCTGTGCACCTGGGTGCTCATGCACCCAGTATTTCGAGCCCTGTTATAGTATTGTGTGTAAAGGTTTAATGCAAAGTAGAAATTCCACAACAAAACAGCATTCTATGATAAACCATTCTGTAATCATATGAGAGTGTGCAAAGTCTCAAGTGAAGTAGGCATTTTCAGGTTTGTTGGTGACTATGTTTTCTTCCAGCTAGTAAAAGATGTTTCTCTTACTTCTCTTCCTCCAGTGTTCTCAGAGTCTCTGCTGTTTCTTTAAGGTTGTCCCCAGCTGTCTTCAGAGCAGCTTCCAGCTTCTCCTGACGTTCTACAGCATTCTGTAGAGACAGGGGAACATGGAGTTTTCTTGCACAATTTGATAGAAATATTAACAGTAAAAAGTAGCATGGCATTTGCAGCAATCTTAGGGCTCAAAATACTTCATTTCTGTGGCAGTGTATGTGTTGGCTTTTAGCCAGGCATGCGTCCAGGCATTATTTGGATGCGCTGTTCTAAAAACGATAGGAAATTGGACACACAGAGGTCCTTACACTGGGGAGCAGGTCCCCTGACAAGCATAAAATTGACCATGGACCCTACTGGTACTGTACTACTACTAGGTCACTTGTGGTCACAGTCTTCAACTGTATTGAACATAGATGCAGGACTCGAAATACTTTTTTCTCCATACCTGCACTGGTGCATGTAACATTGTAAATTACCTGCACCTGATAGATTTTACCTGCACCACTCTGAATTTACATGTAGGAAGTTTGGATCATACTAAAATTGATCAGGAACCATTGCTATTTTTTCTTTTATACTTTATAGGTGGTAACAGTCAATGTAGCTAATAACAATCCACATACACCTACATCATAGGACATTTATGTATAAAACCCAGTACATGGACCAGTGCAGCTCCAATTTTACCTGCACTAACCTGCAGGTGGTATTTTGAGCCCTGAGATGCTTCTTACCTGATATTTTTCTGTCAGACTGTCAGATATCTGCTGAATCCTTCTCTCCGACTCCTGTATGGCCTCCTGCAGTTTCTTCTGGAGAGACTGACTTTCCTCCTTCTCCTGTACCACAGCCTCCTCCAGGGACCTGTTCTCAGATCTCAGCTGGTCTGTCAGCACTGGTGGGGAGGAATCAATAAAGAATTAAAGATATGATACTAAGACATGTCACTACTTGGAGATCGATTTCTGGTAAATATTATAGAATTCCTGCACTCAAGGCCACATAATCTGTGTTTGTTGTTACCTGTAAAATGTAAAAAAAAATCTAAAAAAAGAGTAACATTATGTTTCTTGAAAAATTCAACTTCTTTAAATCTTGAAAATGCAATTTTTTGGCCTGCAGTTCTATATCCTACACTGTACTAGAGTAGCAGTATCCAGTATCCCTGACATGGGAACGCAGCAGTTGGTTAGTCTTTACACCGCGCTTCCAAGCGGCTCTATCCAGCGGGCTCACCCTATTTAGACCACATACTGTAAATGCAGAAATATTCGCGGTGGATTAATGTTGGCGGTTTTCGCGGCGGCCGCTTCACCGCGAATTTAAAACCACCGCGAACATTTTTCCATAACAGTAAGGGACTGCAGTGCATGGTGCAACCGCGAAATTAAAACCACCGCGAAAAGTCCATTTTCCCGCTACCGCGAAATTAAATCCCCGCGAACTTAAATGCATTTACAGTACCTTGATGTCTCTTCTAACACAGAGACCAACTAACAAATAGTAGCATACAGTACATTTGTTTACTACAGCAAGAATAGTTACGCACTCTGCAACTGGGACACCTCATTCTCTGTCTGCTCGCTCAGAACCTGGATCTCCTGGTTGGTTTTGGCTGGAAGGCAAAATTGTGAACAAAGTCAGTATAGACTCATTCATTCAGACACACAGAACAAGTCCTTCCTGACTTCCGGAACATCAGTGCAGCGAATCTTCTATCTGAAGAAGGTTGGAGTACTCTACCAAACATTTATGGTGAGTCTTTCTGTTGTGTTGGAACAAAGATTAAACTTTTTCACTAAAGAACAAGTCCCTCTTTACTTCTTGAAACTCTTTCCATTTTCTGTAGTTGTATTGCAATTTTTTCTATTGAAGATCACCTCCAACGGAATATCTATCGAGTTGAAATAAAGGCACTTACAAACAAACCACTAGGCAAACCGAGAAAACATCCCAGTGTCTTCTGAAAAGAAGAGTGCAGTACTGACCCAGTGCATCATTCCTCTCCCTGAGTGCAGCGATGTTTGCCCTGGCAGCGTCCAGATCTGCCTGTAGGCTCCTCACCTGTGCCTCTCGCTCTGTCTGTAGGCTGGACAACTCCTGAGGAAACAGGGCAATGTTTAACTGTGCATACTGGCCAGGAGCAAATTAAAATGTAACCAGGCCATATCAAATATTTACAAAATTGTACAGTGATACTGCTATCTCTGCTAGCACTTATGTCTGAAGAGTATGGAGTACCTTAAATGAAAAAGATAAGAAGAGTTAATAAATAAAAATCACACTCCACTATCAGACCACTGCTGTAGTGACTTGCACAAATGTGTGGCCCTAGGTCTATAGAAAATTAGAAACGGTTATGTGTAGGTATCATTTGGAGGCTTGATACAGACATGCAGAGATGAATAAAGCCCACACAAATGTACCTGTTGCTTTGCCTGTAGTTTAGCCCTGGTATCAGCCAGGTCCTGGTGAGCACTCTCATGTCTTTGTCTGCTGCCCTCCATACTCGAGACCTGGATAGGTGGTAAACAATTCTTAACATAACACTTTGTAACACTGATATACATGGCCCATTTGCTCAGTATTGACTATGGCAAAATCCTACTTAATTGATATCAACCCTAAAGCTTTGACCATTGGCTAAACAGTCCTATACGAGAACAACAGTCTCTGCCACATAGGGCACATCTATAAACTGACTCAGGTCTGTCACAAAGCTCTTTTTCTCCGGATCCGCTTTTATCTCGCCATGCGCAACAGTCTGGTTTCTCTGGACTGATTTTAGCTGCCTGGACAGTGTGCAAGATTTCCATCAGATCTGCAACATACCTTTGTCTTGAGTAGATCATTTGCCTTGTTGAGCTCCTTGCTCTGCCTCTCGAGCTGTGCCACGTTGGTGGTGAGCGTGTTCTTCTCGGCGAGCGCAGCCTTCAGCTTCCCCTCAGTTTTCTGCAGCTCCTCTTTAGCTGCAGTCAGCTGGGCATCGTGCTCGGTACGCTGCTGTAGCAGACGGCGAAGCTAAAGGGGAACAAGTTAGTATTGTACATTTGCTGCCATGTGACTACGACTATGTCTATGATACAGGAGATTGTGTCACATTGTTAATCAGGGCTCGAAATATACTGGGTGCATGTGCACCCAAAATTGGAGCTGTGCACCCAATTTTTTTCTTAGGTTTATGTATGGAAAGATGTCGAGTATACTGCTAGTATACATCATATTCTTGATATCTAAGTGTTATAAAGATAATAAAAATGTCTGTCATGTTACTTGTTAAAGAATTTGATAGCTTGTAACTAAGTTTTGTTATTAGGTTTTTTCGACATTCTACTTAAATTTAAATTCAAGTGGTGCACCCAAAATTTTTTGGTGCATCCAGTCTTTAAAGCTGGGTACACCAGTGCACCTAATCCCAAAAATGAATTTCAGGCCTTGTTAATGGTGAAATTTTGCTGTTGTTTTATTTTTGTGATGTCCTCTCAACCCCACAACTGTACAGCACAAATACAAAATGTATGCTTCCAATGTACTAGCATTACTGCTGTACTACAGCATTGTTTCAACCATTGCACAAGTTTCCAGTTTTGTCAAAACATCTTACCTCTCGTTCAAGACGATCCTTCTCTTTTTTTAGCTCAGCAGAGGGCTGGTCGGGTGTCTTCCCTTTGGCTGCAGACTGTGGGACAGGAAAAACGTAAATGTTATACTTCAAATTCAAATATAACTTATGTACTATCTATGAAAAGAGGCTGTAGAAATTTTGGAACTCAGAAACAGACCGTAATACATCTTGTAACTGCAATTGTCAGGAGGAGGTTTAATCACACCAATCACCAACTGGTTAGTGTGAAGATGTATTTAAACTAAAGAGATCGTTATTACATACTCAACCTCTCAGTCTAGGAACCCAAGTGTGATACGTTCAAGTTCAACATTCACAAGACAGCAAAGTTTGACCCAGTCACATTGGGAAGGACCCATTCTCTTTTCAACAAGTGCAGCGGCTCCCCAACATGCAAACATGTTTTGCAGGGTTTAACAAGTGAAGTTTTCTAAAATTCATTTGGCCTATCGGACAAGTACATGCAAAGTTTACTTGCCCGAACCAGCTTTCTGCTTGCCCCAAAATTTAACTAACACTTTTCACTATGTATTTTGATGTGCAGCGATGGAATTCTTTTATTATTGGCTCTATTTTTCTGTGTTGACCAATGCTTGATGCGGTAACTGTGATAAGCAGCAAGTATATCAAAATCTCATGGAAAAGTCTTACTTGCCTGATCGGACAAGTGGGGTAGGACATGCACTTGCCCGGTGGAAACTTTTACTTGCCCGGGACAATTGGTCTAGTGGACTTGTCCAACCCTGTTTCGCCGTGCGGCTTTTGATGATGATGATGATTGGTTTATTGAAAATGAAGATATCTGGCAGCCCAATGGCTGAATTATGTATCATCTTACAGAAATCACAATCTCAATCATTGAATTAAAATTACTGAGTAACATGCGGATGAAGCAATTGAACTATAATTTTAAAATCGTACATTCACAGATAAAATCAAGTACAAATATATATCTCTTTGCTGTTACCTGGTAATCAAACAAGGTATTTGAAGGCGACACAATCACGAATAACGCAAGGTAGAAAGAATGTAAGAATACATTGTTTCCTGGTAATTGAAAGCGTCGTATTGCAGCACAAAATAAGAGGATTACATTACTCTAAAACATCGCAGTAATTACTTTACATCGTCGTTGAGTAATCGCACAAGGTAGGGTATAGAGGAGTCCCTGTATCTGTTTGTTCTACATTTAACCAGTCTGAGTTTGTCAGAGTTTCTGGTGTTTCGTCCATGGAGCTGACCTGTCTTCTGTGGGAGCATGTCTGGGCCCAGTTTCATTGCGAATTTTCTGCACATTTATAAACTACTATATAGAGATCTGTCTCTTCATTTGAATGTGTCTCTGAGTGTGTCTCATGACGTATCTAGCTTCTTGGAATTTGGGCATTTTCAGTGCTTTGGGCTTAAATGAGGGCAGAACATGAGGATACTCACCCCAGGGGTCCCTCCAGGGAAGAGTTTCTTGGCCAGTCCGTCGCCAGATGCGCTCAGGTTATTGGTGGAGCTGCTCTTGGTCCGGTTCATCTTCCCGGATGATGGGGGAGGAGGGGGATCTGCTGGGACAATAAAGAGTTTTAGTTACTTTTAAATATAATCTATTCAGTATTCAGCTGTATGTTTTCTGTCTAATACACAAGTATCACCTCTACAATAATTATCATCCTTTTCATATTCCTTCTTTTACACTCACACAGTTCATCCTCTAGTACTAGTACAGTAGCTAGTTAGCCAAGCAAGTTCATTATTCACACTTTTGTCATGATATCTCCATTTAACTATTAGGTACAAATTTACCACCACCACCAGTAACATAACGATTATCTATATACATCTAAAAACCTACCACTGTGTATTCTACATGATATTTATATTACTAGTATTGTTATTTGCATCTATTCTTTTAGCAGTGATACAACTATTCCAAGAAGCTAGATACGTCATGAGACACACTCAGAGACACATTCAAATGAAGAGACAGATCTCTATATAGTAGTTTATAAATGTACAGGTAGGTTGTGACTGGTTGTGCTTCACCTTTTGGCACCTTGAAGCGCTCAGACTTGGTGATGACTGCTCCGTGAGCTCCGTTCTCCGGCTGCTGCACCTCGTAGTGTCCGGGGGGAGGGGCACAACCTGGGGAAACACATCAGGTATAAATGTAATATTATGAGGGTCTGTAAACTCTGCATTATTTACTAGGGGTTTCAATATCCTAAGGTAACGTTTCCATTTAGGTACAGGGTTAAAATACCGGATGTCAATGCCCCAATTACTGTACCTACTAGTAGTTATAGACTTGCACATAATGGGTATTAAACAGTTTCTGCACATGTACAACAACAGTTTCCATTTCGTATATAAAAATAGTGCTTTGATTGACCATTGGTTGGTGAACAGGCTTTTATTTATTTATTTTTTCCCTGGCAGGCTCTAGCTCAGAGCTGTGGTTATAAACTATGTTTCAGCAAGGAGGGTGGTTTCAGAGACAAAAATCAGCTGCCCATAGTAAAGTAAACACAGTACTGCAGCCCAAACTGGAGAGGACACTCCTACCGGGCTGGAACAACTCTACTCTAAAGTTTTTGCCATGACTCGAGTCATGACTGATTCGGAACCCTTCAACACAAACAAAAATGTATGGAATGAAGCCAACGAAAAAACCCTATATGCACCTGTGGTGAGTGTGTGTGTGTATTTATCAGTCAGGCACTATCATAATTCAGATTCAAAACGTTCAAATTATGAGAGAAAATCGTTGCAAAACATCGCCCCCTCCCCCAAATTGTTGGGCCATAAATTATTTAGGTTTCATGCTCTTGTCAGTGTGACAGCGTAACAAATAATATGAATTTTCTTACCAGCATCGTCGTAATATCGCTTGATCTTCGCCTTAGAGAAAGACATTCTCGGCTTTTCTGTGCTGCAATATACCTTTCGGTGACCAAAACTACGAGATAAACGAAGCAGCTGGCGAGAAAAGACGACGGGAACTGAAAATCGCTGCACAAAACAACTTCGTAAAAGGGCGGCCGTTTCGAGCTGACCAATCACAGCGAGGGACTTTTGAACTATGACCTTTGTGCACTATCATATAACAATTTTTCGCAGAGTGGTTTTCGGTTTAATATCTGCCGCAATGATCGGAACCCTCCAATTTTAACTGCAAAAATACTGCTACGTAATTAAATATGAAATTGAAGAAAAATCCCGTGAATAGTTGACCGACACCGTCGCGCAGCGCCATCTATCGATTATTATCAGAACCGCACGTCACCGACCCCCGTTGATTAGTAAATTTGAGTGCCCATGGTATTCGCACTTTCATTAATTGTTTCCCTAGTTTAGGAAAAGATATTCAACCCATAGTTGGAGAAATGTAATAAATGTGTCAATTTTCTCTCTGCCTTTTTTTTTTACAACTGTCAGCTCGTGCTCTGGCTCGTGCCTTTCCTTGTCACTTTTGTCAGTTCAATCTCAGGAAACTAATGTTGTTCTTGCACCACTGGATGAGGTTAACGTTATCTCCGTTCTGGCTTATAAGTCAACTCCTTGAGTTGTTGACAGCTTATAACTACAGCAGCTACTCTTCCATGTGCAATGATTACACATAAAACGTGGACATATAACACACACAACATATATATTAATATATATGTTATAAATGATAATTATCATTTATTGCTTACCCAATTACTGTACTTTGATGTCTATAAACCCTATAAATCTTATTAAGTCTTCTCTATTTTGTCCTAAAAAAGGAGACTTTGCATTGAAACCTCAACTTTTTTTTATTCAATTGAAACAGAAATGGTACAAATGCAACAGTGAACATAACTGGATACAATTTCTTTTATTACAATGTCAATGACAGAAAGCAATCAAAACATGTTGCTATTATATAGCTGTGATACAGAGTCAATTGACATAGTGATATAGAAATTACAATCATATAACATGTCATACATAATATCAAGGACGATAGAACATCCTTGATAATATGATATCCACCAAAAATATGAGACTACACCTCCAAAGTTACAAATTGAAATTCCAGATTGTTGCTGCACCATCTAACTCTTTAGTTTTACAATTGCATACCAGCAAAACCAAGTACATGTGTGTAGAGTCATCATACATCAAATACATGTACCGGTACGTGTTAACACAGCTGTTGCCTAAGTACTGTTTTTCCTGAGTACATGTCATAATCACAGGAGGTACTTTTTACAGTCTTTTGCCTTCCACCATTATATGGTTACGTACCTTTAATGCCTTCATGTGTTTTCTAAACCACTTGAGAAAGATCTTTGTAGTTTCTTAATTTGGTCCAAGGAGGTTGTCCCTTTCTCAACCTCCTTGTTTGGTCATATTTTACATTGTATGTGGTGCCCTGCCTTCATCAGTCACCATTACAGACTGTTCCATATACCACATGGATATCTTAGCACAAGCCTCTGTGGTTTCTTATTGTTGTTGTCAATCTCTGTTGTTCAGCCTTCCTTATTGCACCATTATGGTGATGTTTTCAATGAGCTACTTGTATGTATATCACTAACAACATATTTTGACAGAGGCCTCTGTTGCTTGTATTCAATCAGTAATAATCATTGAGGTATTTTCTAAGGTTTTTTACCATGTCTACATTTCCCAACAGCATAGTCACCATTATTCTGTTGCCATGATGTGTTCTGTGAACCTCTAACTTGAATGTACGTACCTAATTGTGAGTTCATGGATACAAGAACCACTTGTACATTTGTATACTAGTACTATTACTAGTATCTTGATGAAGGCTTTTGTGATTGCTTAGTTCAATTGTTCTGTGGACTTCTGTTTTCCATAATTGCTCAGTCACCGTTACCCTGTTGCCATGTGTTCTATGAACCACTTGTAGATGTTGACAAAGGTCTTTGTGGTTGTGTTTTTCAATTGTTCTGTAGTCTTCTGATTTCTAGCCATTTTATAGCTCCCGAGTC
Organism: Branchiostoma floridae x Branchiostoma belcheri; assembly: GCA_019207045.1. NCBI lineage: Eukaryota > Metazoa > Chordata > Leptocardii > Amphioxiformes > Branchiostomatidae > Branchiostoma > Branchiostoma floridae x Branchiostoma belcheri. Next base: position 3,193,553 of record CM033029.1, on the reverse strand, counting down.
TCTTCTATCCTCTCTAGAAGTACTAGCGTGGTATCCAGCCGTATTATAGCTCCTGAGTCTCTTCTGTCCTCTCCGCAAATGTTTACAGAGAGGACAGAAGAGACTCGGGAGCTATACTATGGCTGGATACCAGGCTACTGGTTTCCCTAATTACCTATAGTCACCATTATGCTGTTGCTTTGTGAACCACTCGTAGATGTTCCTGAAGCTCTAAGAGTGTGGTTTTTAATTGTTCTGTACTCTTCTACTTCTTTTAATTGCCCAGTCATCATTATGCTGTTGCTTTGTGAACCACTCGTAGATGTTCCTGAAGCTCTAAGAGTGTGGTTTTCAATTGTTCTGTACTCTTCTACTTTTTCTAATTGCCCAGTCATCATTATGCTGTTGCCATGTGTTCTGTGAACCACTTGTAGATGTTGACGAAGGCATCTGCCTCAGCGTCCACCTTGGAGATGGGATGATTGTTGTCAGGATAGACCAGCAGCCTGGCAGGCACTCCCCTGGTCTTCAGCAGCCGGTACAGTTCCTTCCCCTGGGTGTGGGGGACTCTCCTGTCTACCTCTCCCAACATGATCATCGTGGGCGCCTTAATCTTGTTGGCGTGAAACATGGGGGACTTGGTCAGCATGGCGGTGTATACGTCCGGGGAGGGGGGCATGTTGTAGTCAGGTTCTACCCCAGCTTCTACACAACACCAGTCGGGTATGTCCGTTATACCGAACATGCTCGCGATGTTTATCACCGGATTCCGCGCCACGCACGCCTTGTACGTGTCCGGGAACTGCCCGATGAGATGGGTGACCAGGAACCCCCCGTGAGACCCTCCACAGACAAACAGCTGGTCCTTGTTAACCCCTTCGGTCCCCACGATCGTCTCGACAGCGTGCTGTACGTCCGAGACATCTTGAGTGCCGACCTTCCCCGGCAAACTCTCCACAAAGTCTTGCCCAAACCCGAGCGATCCGCGGTAGTTCACTAAGAGAGCCGCAAATCCCAACTGGCATAGCCCAACTGTGTAGGGGAGGAACTCTGATGAAAACACGCTGTGCGGTCCGCCATGTGGCCACACAATCATCGGCGGGGACTCTACCCCTCTCTTCCTCATCAGGATTGCTTCATACTCCATCCCACCGTCAGCAGGAGTGAGGGTGATCACCTTGTGGTCCAGAGGAGGAGTGAGGGTGGGGACTTCGTCATCCAGAGTTTCCCACTTCACGAGGTGTTCCTGGCCTGCGGGCGGTAGCACGGCACAGCGGAGGTGTTGGGTTGTGTTTGGTGCGCTGCAGGCAGCAACGATGAGGTTGTCGCGAATGTCCAGAAGTCTCCAAGCAGCAGCCGTGTCGTCCCCTTCTGCCGAAAGCTTCTTCACCTGGTGGTAGACAATACATGAGTGTTATTGACAAAAGGTAGTGGATGCAACCTAAAACATCTGACCATTTCCAAAATCATATCCAGTTACTTCAGCAACAGCATTTTGGCATATTTTATTACCTGAACGTCTAACCTTCATCATGTAATACATGTTTTGAGTAAACTATTGTAACACCTCTGACCTATGATATACAGGCTTTTGATTTGAGTTGTCAAGTTATGTGTAATGTCCTTTTTGTTGTAATTTTCATGTACTATGCACTTTTGTGAAATGAATCCAGGAAGATTAGAATACCATGTGCTAAATGTATTAGCAATGGTGATCTTCAATAAACAAACAAATCACACCAAATTCCACCGTCTTACTCAAGCAATAGGGTATGATTTTCAGGTTCCTTTAGTAACTGCTCTTTGGCATATGTTATTACCTGGATGTCTAACCTTCATCAATGAAACAAACAAACCAACAAACCTCTTTAGTGTCAGTGTTGATGATGATAAGCGCCATCCTGCTCCTCCAGTTGGTGTGTAAGACGACCCTCCTGCTGTCTGCTGCCCAGCACTGCAGGAACCCGATATCCCAGGTGTACACGCCAGGGAAACTGTCACCCGACACCTGCCTAACGATGTCCGTCACTACCACTGCGGTCCTCTCCTTCCACAGGTACATGGACACCTGTGGGAAAGGTGCGAAACTGTTTGTTTATTTGTTTATTTGTTTGTTTCTTAAGGAATCTCCGTGTCCCAGGTATACACGCCGGGGAAACTGTCATCCGACACCTGCCGGACAATGTCCGTCACCACCACTGCCGTCCTCTCCTTCCACAGGTACATGGCCACCTGGGGGGAAATGTGTGTTTGTTTGTTTGTTGTTTATTAAGGAATCTCCGAACTGTCACCCGACATCTGCTTCACGATGTCCGTCACCACCACTGCCGTCCTCTCCTTCCACAGGTACATGGCCACCTGGGGGGAAATGTGTGTTTGTTTGTTTGTTTGTTTATTAAGGAATCTCCGAACTGTCACCCGACATCTGCTTCACGATGTCCGTCACCACCACTGCCGTCCTCTCCTTCCACAGGTACATGGCCACCTGTGGGAAATGTGTAAGACTGTTATTTGTTTGTTTGTTTATTAAGGAATCTCCGTGTCCCAGGTATACACGCCAGGGAAACTGTCACCTGACACCTGTCGTACAATGTCCGTCACTACCACTGCAGTCATCTCCTTCCACTGGTACATGGCCACCTGTAGAAAGTGGTTAACATGTTGCTATAACACTGATGCAGTATAAGTTGAGGCCACACCAATTTAATTTCTTGGTTCACGGATTTTTTCATAAAAAATTTTGAGCGAGAGGGCAAAATAAAAATAAAAATTGTAAAATGGTTAGGGTAAAGGTAAGGGCTAATCCAAAACATAAAGAATAAAAAGTTTTCAGCTTGAAAAAAGTACAAAAACACCATGACTGTACAGTACGGCACCTGTTCATTGAAAATTACAAAAGTAGTGTCAGTTTTTATGTTTGCTACACCAGAAAGTTGGTGAATGGTTTCATTAAATGGTGAAAATTTGCTGCGTGGTAAGTTTTATTTTTATTTTTTTTTTCCAAAAAATAGGAGCGAGCGAATCCGTGAACCAAGAAATTAAATTGGTGTGGCCTGACATACAGTGATATAGAAATTACAACTATATAATATGTAATACATAGTAATATGATGTTCAGCAAAAATATGAAATATTACTCTACAAAGTTCCAATTAGAAATTCAAGCTAGCTACCTGACTGCAGCTGCTGTGTGGTCCCCCTGGCGGATTCTGCAGGTACACCAGCCTGCTGCCGTCTGGGCTGAACCTCGGACATCGCACGGACAGGTCATCACCTAAGTGTAGGACAGATCGACTAAAGAATTCCCATATGGCCTACATTGTGCGCCTTTTAAATGATTCATTTTTTCTAAGGAGTGTTGTTTCACAAACTTGACATATGGTTTTATCTAATTGAATGTCAACAAGAAGTTTAGCGTCTATGTAATTTTCTTAAGATACATGGATTTATCATTTTGAATGATAAAATACTTTTCAATCATATTGATAGTAAGAACTACTACACCATTTTATTCAATTATTGTAATGGGATCTGCAATGCAGTCTATGGGTTGCAAGAGATTCTTCATTGCACAATTCATCATCATCATCATCATCATCATCTTCACCTGTCAGCTGGTCGCACGTCTGTCCGTCCAGGTCCAGATGGAACAGGGCGCTCCTCCGGTTGGTGCAGTAGATGATGCCCAGTCGGAAGGGGACGTGCCACCAACCAACGAACACAACGCCTTTCCCGTCAGGACACCACACTGCCTGGCCGGGGGACACCTGAGGGAGGATATGATATATAAGATTGTGTTTAATGTTTGTAATTGCTTCTTAGGTTCTGCGTACATGTATTTGTTGTGTGAACTTGTAAATGTGTGACCCAACAGTTGTGTATATTGAACCACGAACTCCATGCCTTTCCTGTCAGGACACCACACCGCCTGGCCTGGCGACACCTGAGAGAGTATGTGACAATAAGACTGTATCAAATGTTTGTTTAAGCTTCATAGTTATTCTGTGTATTATGTTTTGACTATGTGTCTATGTGTGGATCACAGCGACAGCAATAGCTGCCTGTATTGTCGTGTAGGTTCCAATAAAGTTCCTAAACTGGGAAGTGTCTTTTCTGAGTAAGTGTGTACTGAGTAAGTTGACCGAGCTTATCTACTCCCATTTACTCCATGTATTGTAAATTGTTACTCAATCAATCAAACAATAAATCAATCAATTACCTCGTCAGGAACGTTCTCTAACACCTGCGTTGTTTCTTCCTCTATATCAAAGACGCAGAGAACAGGGTGATGTTTGGCCACCAGCCCTTCTCCCCAGTCCTCCTGATACACAAACTCCTCCCCCTGTACCGGGGCATCGCCAGACTCCGCCTTCCCCTTCTCTTTCCTCTTAAAGAAAGACTCCATCTTGGGTATCTTCTTCTCAGCGATGTACAGGAGGTACCTTTAAAGATTCAACAATGACTTAATAATTGGTTAAATGTCACAATTAATTAAAAACTGAGTCAAAAAGCACTTAATCCCGACATTTAACACAGACAATGTGATAAATATGTGATACACAATACTCTAAATGCAGAAATTTTTGCGGTGGTTTTATGTTCGCAGTTTTCGCGTTGCAAATTTACAGCAAACTTAAAACCACTGAGACCATTTTTCCATGACAGTAAGAGACTACTGTCACAGTGTATGGTGCTATGGCAAACTTAAAACCACCGCAAACATTGCTTTTTTTCGTAAATTTTCCCGCTACCATGGAAATAAATCCCTGCGAATTTAACTACATTTACAGTACTAGTATCATTTCTTGATACGTGATGTTAAAATCCACCAGTGTACCTCTCGCATGGGGACCACTGGAAACACCCGAAGGTCCCATCATCATACACCTTGCCGTGCTTCTCCAAGGCTTGCAGTTCTACGTTCTTCAGCTTACAGGTGTGGTTCCAGACCTCCAGGTACTGTTTGTCGGAGAGAAGACGTACGACCGCCGACAGTTTTCCCGAGGGAGACGTCTGCTGCAGCTGGCAGGTGCTGGTGTCGACAGGAGCGCCGCTGACCTCTGAACTTGCCACGCCCCTGTCTGTAATGGCTATCCTGTGACTCCTGAGGAACAAAAACAAATGCAATAATGTGGCATTACGTGTGGTGTAACTTGTGTGGCATAACTGGTGTGGCCTTGTGTGTGGTGTATCTGGTAAGGTCAGGACTCCATCAAGAGGTAGTGTTAAGGTTAGGGCCCCACTTAGGCATTGTGTTTGACTTTGACTTTATTCGGATTGTTTACAGTACAATACAAATTACATTGTGGGTCACAGTCAGTGAATGCTGGTGCTGTGACCCATACTTTGAGTGTAGGGTTAGTATGTAGGGTGTACTTATAGGGTTAAGGTTCAGGATAGGTCTTCGTCTAGGTGTTGGTCCGACTTAGCCAGATTATAGCCATGGTCTGAGTTGGTAGTGGTAACCAGCCCAACTGTACATTCAAGTCTGCAAGAAGACAAGTCAACTCTTTGGCATTGATAGAAATACAACAACAACTTGCCTGATGAACTTGGCAGTCTTAGACGTTTCGATGTCCCTCTGAGCCCAGAGCGAGCAGACCTCGACATGTTTCCTGTCCGTTGTTCCCACATCCAAAGCAGCAGGGTTGATCCACGCGCGAGCCACGCTGGGCCGCCGTGCCAGGTCCCTGTAAACCCGTACTGCTTCTGTAGCACTGCTGGAGGTCTGCATGTCTGGATGGGATGTACGGGAGAACGAAATAAAAAGGAGAAGTGCTAGTGCCATTAAATTATACTTAGACATATGCCCACATTTGTAATGTATGTATGTCGCATGTATTCTTAAGAGGTTTTCAACAATCATAAAAAGTTCTTACAAATGATGTTAGATTCAACAGCGGACTTGGGCATACGAATAGCATTACATGTATAGAACAAATTTTATTTTATTTTCTGTTTTATTGAAATTGCAACAAAATACAGAGGTCAACTGAGGTAGCATTCACCAGGTGATTTGGGTGCCACCTAGTAGTTGTACAAGTAACCAATGCCCCAACAGTCCCTTAATTACCTGCCTGGCCACCTTTTCCTGTCCGAATCCTCTTCTTTCTTAAGTTTCTGGGGCCTTGTGGTGGGTTCTGCTGCTGTGACAAAGTCCTAGGCCATTTGCCAACTTTGTAATGTGCCTTCTTGGCCCTGACCTGTTTTACACATGCCAGGCAAAGGAAGGCGTCTGGGTTTGGAGTGGTACCGAACACAGACTTATATCCACTTGGACTTGTGACTGTACTAATTTTTCTCCTGCTATACCCCTTTGGAGTTTTGACAAAAACTGCTCCACAATGGTTACAGTTCATTATTACACCAAAATTTGACAGATGAATGATTCAAATATGAAGAAATGCCTCTGGAAATATAGAAGACAAAACTCTATATCAGATGTACGGGAGGAAAATATCCTTACACGTGTCCTGGAAACTCTGAATCGAACTGAAGAAACCGCAATGGACGAATGAGCTGCTGTTTTTTTTCCCAAACTGGAACTGGGGGTCAGGTCAGGGTCATGTCGGGGTCAGCCTCTAGTAGATCTCTGCGTTTATATATCGTAAATTTAAGTCTACTTTTAATACACCAAAAGACGCAAGACGTACCTGTTGCTGTGCTTTTCTACTTTCCGGAGCGAGCTAGAGAAGGGGAGGGGGGCCGGTAGCGTGGCGAAACTACTGCGAACTTTGACATCTAGTATCCCACTAGGCTGTTCGGTCCAAGATGGCGGCGCCCATGTTTTTCTGCGTTGTTGTGACAGTTACTATCGTCAAATTGCTTCTCATCCCCAGCTAGTGAGTATATTGCAACTTGGTCATGTAGACATGTGTCTGTACAACGTAGGTAAGCATTGAGAGGCCGGTATTCCGAGAAAAACGTGTTGAACTGAGAATGAATGGTGATTGAACTTTGACCCGCAGGGGGCGTCTGCTGGAAAATATTGCCCACTTTTTGGATACTAGTAACTCAAACTGGTGTGGGTTTACAACAGTATTATTGTGATTTTATTGTGATGTTAAGCATCCTTTAGCACTGCATAGGAATTGGGACAGTAATACAAATCAAAATAGACAAGCACAAATAGACTTTCTTGGGCACACTTAGTGCTTTGAAAGTGAAAGTGATTAGTCTCTACCAGACTCCGGATCGCTGGAAAATCGTTAGTCTCTACCAGGCTCCGGATCGCTGGAAAATCGTAGAAATGGAACAAATAGAGAGGAATATAACCGGCCAGGGAACAGCTCGCGATCCCACGATCGCGTGCTGTTCCCTGGCCGGTTATATTCCTCTGGCCGGCTTTATACTCCTCTGATTTGTTCCATTTCTACGATTTTTCCAGCGATCCGTAGTCTGGTAGAGACTAGAAAATCGTAGAAATAGAACAAATAGAGGAGTAAGCGGAGCTGTTCCCTGGCTGGTTATATTCCTCTCTATTTGTTCCATTTCTACGATTTTCCAGCGATCCGGAGTCTGGTAGAGACTAGAAAGTGATCATGGAACAACTACATGCTGCCACTTTCACATGTCTGATGATAGCACCAAAGGTGTGACAATGTCATTAAACAATGTAATACCACTAAATTCTGATACGTTTTTGAGAAGCATGTGTCACTATTAAATGTTATCAATTCTCATAAATGGCTGCAATATTATACACCTGGGTGAAGAAAGTAGTGCATTGCACCACTTTGTTCACCTGCAGGTGTATAAATATTGAGATCCTGACTGGGGAGGTATATAAAAAAGGTGGTGGAAGAAGAGGGATGGGCTCTGCCTTCCAATAGTTTTAGTTAGTAGTATAATACTTATAAGTAGTATACCATATTGCCCTAAGACACATTTGATAACATTACCCATTGCGCCCCCTACAATCTCAAAAAGGACATGGGACTTCTCAACCGTTATCTTTTATTCAATACCAGTTGACCTGCAATGCAGTTTGTTTCTGTTTTTTTCTGCAGTCGTTCGACAGACTTCGAGGTCCACAGGAACTGGCTGGCCATCACCCACAGCAGGCCTGTATCACAGTGGTACTATGAGGTCTGGAGCATTACGTTTCATCATTGTCTTCCAGTTCTTATATCTTCTTCTTCTGTACTGCCCTAAGCCTCTTTGCAGAGATTAACGGCAGATCGTGCATGGGTTAGTTAGGACACATGTGCCTGATTGTGCCCGGTACAATTAGACAAGGGAAAACGAATAAAAAACGCTAAGAAAAATGATTTTGTGTGTAAATATCTACTAGTAATCGTGTTTAGAATTTGTCAGTTCTTTTACATGTTTATTAAGGTTAGACATCCAGGTAAACAGTATTTAATTTTGAAGGCAATTCAATCTCTGTCACCCAGTTAAATATCTGTCATCAGTTCATATAAACTGTATGGAAACTGGCACTATACACTGTATAAGTTTGTTTTAATTTCATACCCATTTGTCCAGGAATCTACTATCACAATGACTTACTTTTCTTTTATTTATATGAAAGTTTCAGAGATTTTTCATATCAATTTTATACATGTAACATAGTTCATATGGTAGAAGCAATTGTATAAACTATAATTTGTATCTACAAAATATCATAGTCAACATCTTGAAAACTATAAGCCCATATCTGCTATGTAGAGTATCCTTTATATATAATACATGTATATTGCCAAAGATGTTATAATCAACCATAGTTGACTCAATGTTATCTACAATGTACCTTTGATTTGATTTAAGTACCTTCAAGCAAGGAGGTTATAACGATAAGGTTCTACTTTCTACCACAGGACACCTCGGAGTGGACCCTTGACTACCCTCCCCTGTTCGCCTGGTTCGAGTTCCTCCTGTCTCATGTAGCGAAGTACTTCGACCCTGCCATGCTGAAGGTCACGAACCTGAACTACGCCAGCTTCGCTACCGTTCTGTTCCAGCGCCTGTCAGTCATCGTGTCTGATCTGCTGCTGGTGTACGCAGTGTACCAGTAAGTTTGTCTGGGTCAATATATACATGTATCTCTTGCATTACATTGACGAAGATTAGATTAGTGTCACTGAACTGACTGAAGAAAGATAGTGGATACTATCTGAATTCTGATACATCTGCTTGACTGTTTCCAAAATCATATCCAGCTAGTTGCTTGAGTAACTGCTTTTTCGCATAATCTCTCTTGCACTGTCATTAGTAATCAAGCCAAATTGTTCACAACATTTTCAGGGTTGGAAATTCTCGCTTGTGACCCTAAATTTGCAGGTAATACTAATTGATAGGCTTCTGTAGTAGGGTAGGAACAATGTCTTAGGTATTTAGAAATTCTGAAATCTCTCCAAATTACAAGTAAGATTTTTGACTTTATTGTATTGCTGATAACAGAAGAAATTGTTTCAGCCCAACCCTTTTTACTTTTAGTAATGGAAATGGGGTTTGTAAAGATTAAAAGAAGTGAACACAATACTTAGAGATCGTGATCAGGTTATACAAGACTTTAAAGCATTCTCAACTATTTCAATGTAATACCTTTTCAGCATTCTGATTCTACTCTTTTGTTTCTAAATGTGTCCAGGTGTTGCCAGTATGTGCAGGTGGTTGGTAAGAAGAATTCCCCCCAGCTTCTGTCCCAGCCCATGTTTGTACTGGCAGTGCTGCTCCTGTGGAACTTTGGGCTGCTCATCGTGGATCGTATCTTTTCAGTTAGGGTTCAATCAATTAATCAGTTATTAAGCCAATTAATCAATTAAAAATCTAATTATCAAAAACATGATGCATAACACTTGGTTCAATACAGATTTGGCAGAGTGGAATATCTCGATTAGTATTTTTGTTATGACAAACCAAAATACCAAAATGTAATATAGAGAAATGATATATTTGTCCACATGGATGTTTTTTTAAATGACGTGAGCATTTGCTGTACTTACCATTGCACATATAAATCCTATGGTAGTAATTAAGATTATCCAGGTTTTTAGTAAACCTGAAGTTATAATTATCAATGAAGGTGGGTCATACAGGTACTCTAGTATACCAAGTAGCTGTTACTCATGCAACTTCCCAAGTCGTATCCAAAACTTTGCTGGTGTAACTCCTATTTGGTGAATTAGTCACCATTCATCCACTCGATAAGAGCACAGTCTGTGGTGTGATAACTTAACAGCTGTTCCAGACATCCATTTCCAGTACAACGGTTTCCTGACTGGACTCAAGCTCTTATCCATCGCTAGGATTCTACAGGTTGGTTGTCATACTGTCTGGGGTTTATAAAGCATTATCGTTAAGTTATGGGTAGCATGACAGACTAGTAAAATGTACTACATAAGATAATATAACAAAGCTTTATTTGGTTTTTGCCAGTTTACAAACAACTGAAATGCAAACCAAATTACAATGGTTGACAGAAACAGTGCTACGATGCAAATGTCAGCATTTAAAATCATTTACGCAATGCGCATGAGAAAGAACAAACCGACAAATTTAGGGGGAAAATGTGCAATGTGAGAAAAGTTAGAAGAGTGTGTTGTATCATCATCATGGCACTATCAGAGAACTTTCTAATTTCTGTGGTGTTACTTATTGGTTTTCACAGATCGGTAGAATAATAGTTTCTCTTCATTCAAATAAAAGGCATTTTGTGACTTGACATCTATGCCACATGACTCCCATGAGGACATTTTTTGTATGTTTTCTAGAGGAGACATCTGGAAGGAGCATTTTGGTTCTCCTTGCTGCTGAACTTTAAGCACATCTACCTGTACATCGCACCTGCCTACTTCATCTACCTGCTGAGGGCTCACTGTTTCACAAGGTCAAATAGAGGTCAAGACAACATATCTCTTGTGACATGAATGTCACCTTAAGAAAAGATGGACTGATTCAGTTTAATTAATGTATGTCAAAAAAACAATGTGTGATAATATCATGTGAAAATACTAGTAGTACAATAGATACACTATGTTTACTCAGCAGACCAATAAAATTTTGTCTATGTGGACACTCAGGTGGTCATTATAGACAGGATTTTTAATTCTTCTATTAATGGAACAAAGGGAGCAGCCAAAAGTGGTCACATTGGCCAGGTTGTCCTCATACAATTGTGGTCACTTGTACAGCTGTAACTGGGAAACACTCACAGCTAACATGTAAAACTTACCATACCTTCATCAACAAGTTTATATGTAAGATACAGACGTTGTCCAAACTGCTTTTTTTTTCTTTCTAAATCAGTATTTCACAAAATTGAATGTGTTCTCAGACGGCCGTGTCCAGTGGACCAGTCTATCCCTGCTGAACCTGTTTGGGCTGGGGGTGGTCGTACTGGAGGTCTTCGCCATCTCATTTGGACCCTTCATTGCAATGGTACGGTCCGTGGTGTGATACCCTTGTATTTTCAGTATGGATGTATGTGTGTATGGTATTGTGTGAATTGTGAAAACATTTTCTGGCCTAGAAATTCACTGTCATGATTTACCTTGTTCGTACAAAAATTGTGTCCCTGACTATGTGCTATTTTTGTTTTAAATTATCTGTTTTCTTGTCCATGAAGGGAGAATGTGGCATTTCTTTGCATTCTTCTGTGTGTTTTTCTTGGGCCAGTTAGCTTAGCTCCTATTGCGACTATTTTAATGTTAAGTGAAGCTGGTCCACACCTACTTTACATCAAAGTTCTGTACCCTGTACAACATACAATGTACAACAATGTAGCTGTGTCTTTATCTATTTTTGTTTCCCAGGGCCAGCTGGGCCAGGTTCTATCCCGACTGTTCCCCGTGAAGCGAGGGTTGGTTCATGCCTACTGGGCTCCCAACTTCTGGGCTCTGTACAACGTCGCTGACAAGGCCGTCACTGCAGTAGGTACTGGAACTACTAAACACATTCAATGTCGTTGCTTTATTCTTAGGCCACATTAATTTCCTTGTTTTTTTGGCATTTCAAAACAAATTCAACAATTTTTTCGAAAAGAGGTCAGGATAAGAACAGGGGGTTGGAAGGTGGATATGACACGCACCTGTTTCTCTCTCGCGTACCTTTTTCTCACTAGCGCACCTGTTTCTGTCTTGCGCATCTGTTTCTCTCTCCCGCATCTGTTTCTCTCTCGCCCACCTGATTCTCTCTCGCGCATGTGTTTCTCTCTTGCGCATCTGTTTCTCTCCCGCTCATCTGTTTCTCTCTTGCGCATCTGTTTCTCTCCCGCTCATCTGTTTCTCTCTTGCGCACCTGTTTCTCTCTCTCGTATCTGTTTCTCTCTCGCGCATCTGTTTCTGTCTTGCGCATGTGTTTCTCTCTTGCGCATCTGTTTCTCTCTTGCGCATCTGTTTCTCTCTCGCGCATCTGTTTCTCTCTCGCGCATCTGTTTCTCTCTCACGCATCTGTTTCTCTCTCTTGCATCCGTTTCTGTCTTGCGCATCTGTTTCTCTCTTGCGCATCTGTTTCTCTCTGACTCGCACACCTGTTTCTCACGCACCTGTTTCTCCCTCGTGCATCTGTTTCTCTCTCCTGCATCTGTTTCTCTCTTGCGCATCTGTTTCTCTCTTGCGCATCTGTTTCTCTCTCACGCGCATCTGTTTCTCTCTCACGCATCTGTTTCTCTTTCGCGCATCTGTTTCTCTTTCACGCACCTGTTTCTCTCTCGCGCATCTGTTTCTCTCTCGCGCATCTGTTTCTCTCTCGCTCATCTGTTTCCCTCACGCGCATCTGTTTCTCTCTCAAGCATCTGTTTCTCTCTTGCGCATCTGTTTCTCTCTTGCGCATCTGTTTCTCTCTTGCGCATCTGTTTCTCTCTCGCACACCTGTTTCTCACGCACCTGTTTCTCCCTCGCGCATCTGTTTCTCTCTCCTGCATCTGTTTCTCTCTTGCGCATCTGTTTCTCTCTTTCGCATCTGTTTCTCTCTCTCGTACCTATTTCTCTCTCCCGCATCTGTTTCTCTTTCGCGCATCTGTTTCTCTTTCACGCACCTGTTTCTCTCTCGAGCATCTGTTTCTTTCTCGCGCATCTGTTTCTCTCTCGCGCATCTGTTTCTCTCTCGAGCACCTGTTTCTCTCTAGCCCACCTGTTTCTCTCTCGCGCACCTGTTTCTCCCTCGAGCATCTGTTTCACTCTCGCGCATCTGTTTCACTCTCACGAAACTGTTTCTCTCTTACGCAGCTGTTTCTCTCTCGCGCATCTGTTTCTCTCTCGCGCATCTGTTTCACTCTCGCGCATCTGTTTCTCTCTCACGCATCTGTTTCTCTCTCGCGCATCTGTTTCTCTCTTGCGCATCTGTTTCTCTCTTGCGCATCTGGTTCTCTCTCGCGCACCTGTTTCTCATGCACCTGTTTCTCCCTGACGCATCTGTTTCTGTCTCGCGCATCTGTTTCTGTCTCGCGCACCTGTTTCTCTCTCGAGCATCTGTTTCTCTCTCGAGCATCTGTTTCTCTCTCGCGCATCTGTTTCTCTCTCGCGCACCTGTTAGTCTCTTACACACCTGATTATCTCTCGCGCATCTGTTTCTCTCTCGCGCATCTGTTTCTCTTTTGCGCACCTGTTTCTCTCTCGAGCATCTGTTTCTCTCTCGCGCATCTGTTTCTCTCTCGCGCATCTGTTTCTCTCTCGCGCACCTGTTTTTCTCTCTCGCACCTGTTTCTCTCTCGTGCATCTGTTTTTCTCTCTCGCACCTGTTTCTCTCTCGCGCATCTGTTTCTCTCTCACGCGCATCTGTTTCTCTCTCACGCATCTGTTTCTCTTTCGCGCATCTGTTTCTCTTTCACGCACCTGTTTCTCTCTCGCGCATCTGTTTCTCTTTCACGCACCTGTTTCTCTCATGCGCATCTGTTTCTCTCTCGCGCATCTGTTTCTCTTTTGCGCATCTGTTTCTCTTTCACGCACCTGTTTCTCTCTCGCGCATCTGTTTCTCTCTCGCGCATCTGTTTCTCTTTCGCGCATCTGTTTCTCTCTCGTGCATCTGTTTCTCTCTCGCGCATCTGTTTCTCTCTCGCGCATCTGTTTCTGTCTTGCACATCTGTTTCTCTCTTGCGCATCTGTTTCTGTCTTGCGCATCTGTTTCTCTCTCGCGCATCTGTTTTTCTCTCTCGCACCTGTTTCTCTCTCGCGCATCTGTTTCTCTCTCGCACATCTGTTTTTCTCTTGCGCATCTGTTTCTCTCTCGTGCATCTGTTTTTCTCTCTCGCACCTGTTTCTCTCTCGCGCATCTGTTTCTCTCTCTCGCGCATCTGTTTCTCTCTCACGCATCTGTTTCTCTTTCGCGCATCTGTTTCTCTTTCACGCATCTGTTTCTCTTTCACGCACCTGTTTCTCTCTCGCGCATCTGTTTCTCTTTCACGCACCTGTTTCTCTCACGCGCATCTGTTTCTCTCTCACGCATCTGTTTCTCTTTCGCGCATCTGTTTCTCTTTCACGCACCTGTTTCTGTCTCGCGCATCTGTTTCTCTCTCGCGCATCTGTTTCTCTTTCGCGCATCTGTTTCTCTCTCGTGCATCTGTTTCTCTCTCGCGCATCTGTTTCTCTCTCATGCATCTGTTTCTCTCTCGCGCATCTGTTTCTGTCTTGCGCATCTGTTTCTCTCTTGCGCATCTGTTTCTCTCTCGCGCATCTGTTTCTCTCTCGCGCATCTGTTTCTCTCTCGCGCATCTGTTTCTCTCTCGCGCACCTGTTTCTCTCTCACGCATCTGTTTCTTTGTGTGCACTTTGTGTGCAATCACTACAGCAGGGGGCTTGTGCCATTTGTTGAAATTCCCAAATCAGCAAAGTCTGCAAAGGAGGCTACTGGTTACCATCTCTGCATGTAATTACCTTGTCGTTGTTGTTTTCTGCCCCACAGCTGTTCGAGCAAAGCTCCTGTCCCCTGATGACATCACCCAGGCCACCATGACGGGAGGGCTGGTACAGGAGTATACCCACAATGCACTGCCCACCATCACCCCGCTGGTCACAGTCATACTCACACTGGCAGCCATGATGGTGAGGTCAGGGGGCAGAGGTCATGGTGTGTGTGTGTGTGTGCATGTGTGCATGTGTCTGTATGTGTGTCACTTATACATACATGTATATGCCTTGCCTTGCCTTGCCTAGTCGACCCCCGGAGGGGACGGGGTAAGTCCATGCACTACTTCAGCCCACGCCTTCCTGTCTGACATGACCGCTGCCAGGTCCTCCTCCGCTAGCCCGGTATCCCTCGAAAGCAGTCTCGGGAAGGTCAGCTTCCGGGAGTGAGTTTTTCCTCGAGGCCTCCACAAGAGGAGTGAGGAAACTACCTCTTCACTAGCCCGAAGGCAGTGTCCAGCAAACTGTGCCCGTCTCTGTCTGAGTCTGTGAGAGACCCTCGGAAGATCTCCATAAATGTCCCCTATAGATGGGTGCTGCTTCCAACAAATGTTCTGTGCTTTGCGCAGGAGTAGTGTGTACGTACCATCAAGTTTCCTCTCCAGACGAGTTGTTAAGGTCCAAGTTTCAGCACCATACAGGAGAATGGGCTCTATTACTGCGCGGAAGACTTGTACCTTAAGTTTGTTGTTTATGCTGGAGCGCCAGATCTTATCCAGTTTGTTACAAGCATTCCAGGCCATGGCTTTCCTAATGCTTAAGTCCTTTTCTGAGTTCATGATGTATGACCCGAGATACTTAAAGTCCTCGACTTCTTTTAGGCAAGTTCCAGATAGGGATTTGAGATCAGTTGGTGCAATAGTAATACTTGTACTTGTTTTTATGAATTCAGTTTTTGCTGCATTACAATAGAGTCCAACTTGAGCCGCTGCTTTCTCGAGAGACTGCAGAAGATCTTCAGCATCCTTGACTAGGTGTGTTAACAGTGCTAGATCGTCTGCAAAATCTAGGTCTGTAAGATTCACAGCTAAGTGTCGACTGCTTCTTCTAGGTTGAATTTCTATACCCTTTTCCTGCATGTTGTCCAATGAGAGACGTAGTACATAGTCTAGCACTATGATGAAAAGAAAAGGTGCTAATGTGTCTCCTTGCAGGACACCGGCTGTGACCTCAAACGGGCTTGTATACATGTATATATGTGTGTGTGTGTGTTTGTGTGTGTGTGTGTGTGTGTGTGTGTGTGCGTGTGTGTGTGTGTGTGTGTGCGTGCGTGCGTGTGTGCGTGTGTGCGTGTTTGTGCAAGTAAACTTCAGTGCTAATGTTATGTCAGTTGAGGCAACATACATGTAACAAGTTGAAAGAAGATGTTTCTGACTTAGGCAGTAGAGACGCTGTTACACGTACAATGTAACCTGTATGCTAAATAGCAATTACTCATTGACAAGCAACTGGATATGATTTTGGAAACAGTCAGATAATTCAGATAACATCCGTAATCCTCCGTCAGTGACACTGGAGAGATCTAGTGTATCTTATTACCTGGATCTCCAACGGTTGAACCTTCATCGAGGTATAATGTAACCTGGCCATAACCTTGGAGTCTTGCTTATGTGGTGACCATTAAGTAAAAAAAGGCTTAAATTTGACACCATTTCTCCTGTTCCTCCCAGCCTGCCCTGGTGCACCTGTGGAGACGACCGTGCACGCCGCGGGACTTCCTTCGCTGCCTCGTCCTCTGTGCCTTCGCCTCCTTCCTCTTTGGGTACCACGTGCACGAGAAGGCTATCATCCTCATCATCATTCCTCTTAGGTATGTTTTGACTGCAAAGCACACACACACACACACACACCTCTTACTGTAAATGCAGAAATGTTCGCGGTTTTCGTGGTGGGCACTTCACCGTGAACTTAACACTACTGCGAACATTTTTTCCATGGCATTAAGAGACTACAGTGCATGGTGCTGCCACGAACTTAAAACCACCGCGAAAAGTCCTTTTTCCCGCTACAGAGAAATGAAATCCCCGCGAACTTAAATGCATTTACAGTATTCTGTTATGTTATACCTGGGCTCTGATAACGTTTGATACAGGTGTTTGGGTACCACGTGCACAAGAAGGCCATCATTCTCATCATCATTCCTCTCAGGTATATTCTTTTGTGTCATCCCTGTGCCCCGATAATGTTTGATACGGGTGTTTTGGATAGGATGATTACTTGGGTTACTGTAAATGCATTTAAGTTCGCGGGGATTTAATTTCACGGTAGCTGGAATTCGAAAAGGGACTTTTCATGTTGGTTTTAAGTTCGCAGTAGCACCATGCACTGTAGTCTCTTACTGCCAAGGAAAAATGTTTGTGGTGCTATTAAGATCGCGGTGATGTGGCCACCGTGAAAACCGCGAACATTAAAACTTAAAGTTTAAACTACCACGAAAGTTGCTGCATTTGCCAGTAATACATGGGGCTCTATTGTTATCACATGGGCTTCCATAGAATAACTATGTTTCCTCCCCTGTAGTTTGCTGCAGTAGAAGGTCGTCAGGATGGCCAGTTGTTCCATTTGTACTGAATGTTGTGCTATGTTTACCGGTACTGAATGTTGTGCTATGTTTACTGGTACTGAATGTTGTGCTATGTTTCCTCCCCTGTAGTTTGCTGGCAGTAGAAAGTCGTCAGGACGGCCAGTTGTTCCATTTGTACTGAATGTTGTGCTATGTTTACTGGTACTGAATGTTGTGCTATGTTTCTTCCCTGTAGTTTGCTGGCAGTAGAAAGTCGTCAGGACGGCCAGGTGTTCCTCGTACTCAGCACCTGCGGACACCTGTCGCTATTCCCACTTCTCTTCACTCAGGCAGGTCAGAAATCCCAGTCATTTTTTGTAATGAAAAATTTCATTGCAAAAAAATGTGCAATGTTGCTGTTCAACTGCATGTAACAATATTACTTAGTAAACATTTGTAGAAATTGCATGCTAACATTAAGAAGAAGCGAAAGACATGTTGTCATCCACTTCTACTGCTTAAGTGAAACGTAACAAAGATCCATCCTATCATCATTTAGCATAGAAAGATACAATAGTTTTTATGTACTTCGAATGTCAAGTAGCCATAGTTTTTTGTGAATGTCAAGTAACAAGTAGCCATATTTAATCAAACTCTGGATACTGTATTCCCCCCAGAGACCCCCAGTAAAGTGTGCCTGATGCTGATGTTCTCACTGTTTGCCTTCATGGCCCTGGGGAGTCTGCATGGGTGAGTCTGTGTGACCTTACTACAACTGTTTATTTATCTGTGTCATAACAAAAACTTTTCAATCGAAGAGGACATCTAAGCTAAGAAACCATTTTAGCCCCTTTAAAGATGCTGGGAATTCATTGATTTGCCTAAAATCCAAATTTTAAAGTTAGCATAGTATTAAAAGCTTGTTCCTTAATGGTGCAAAATGCAACACATTGTAAACAAAGCACCAAAAAGTAATGAAATTGAATGACCAAGATGTCAAGTGTTTTTTTATTTTTTTTTATTCACTACTGTAAATGCAGAAATGTTCACGGTGGTTTTATGTTCGCGGTTTGCACGGTGGCCGCTTCAACGCGAACTTAGAACCACCGCGAATATTTTTCCATGATAGTATGTGACTACAGTATATGGTGCCAACGCAAACTTAAAATCACCACGAACACTCTATTCTCCCATTGCCACAAAATTAAATCCCCGCATTTACATGCATTTACAGTATTTGAACCCTCTCTGTTCGCAGGTCCAGTAAGAGACGCCCGTACTGCCTGCCACTCCTGTCTCCCGTGGAAACTGCGTACATCGTTGGGCTGGTATTACTCCAGCTGTACTGTAGCCTGGGACATCACGCCCTAGGTCTCACCACCCGCCTACCGTTCCTCCCACTCATGCTCACATCAGTCTACTGCGCCCTGGGGGTTATGGGGTCTTGGCTCAAATTTTACCTCAGGACTTTGACAAGCGTGCAGCATTTAAAACAGTCATAGGGTGATTTCTATTCCATGCCCTTTACTCTCAATACAATAAACATTTTCATTATAAGCTTGCAAGAACTTAGTTTCACAAAAGAAGGATAAAGGAGGCATTTACGTATACATGTAGGTATTTTTCTTTTCATGTAGGTAAGTTGAAACAACTGCAGTAACAAAAATGCAGGACAGAGCACATGCAAAGAGTGATCAATAAGTTCACAGCCTCACTCAGAAATAGGGTGCACAACTCAAATTTTGGGGCATAATCATTTAAGAAGCAGAAAGAAATTGGCCAGATTATAAACTATGGAACATGAAAATGTTACCCATTAGCACCTGACAGTGAAAGATTGTAAACATCGGCTTTACATAACGATTCTTCAGATAATGTCTGATACTGAAATATGTAGTGCAAATCCATAACGTGAAGGCCATGTAAAAGAATGTCTGATACGATAGCCATATCATACATGAAATTAATTGTTGCATGCCAAATTGCAAAGATGAAGGCTACCCAATGTGCAATATATAATCATTGAATAATGATCTGATTTTATATTTTGTGGTATACCTTGATATAGCAATCGTGATTTGTATACTGAGTTGTTAAATCTGAGTATTTTGCCATAAATGGTCAACGATAAGATGTTTTGAATTTCTGTACTTGTTTTTACTGCAGGTGGCTTACAACTTATTCCCACATTAGAATTAGCCTGGTGTCCATCTGTAGTTAGTTACTATTAATTAAAATAAAGATCCATTTGCAACTTTGTGCTACGAGGCCTAAACGCACACCACTTGCTCTGCCCAAAGTGATTTTGTCACGACCTTTAGAGTGACATTTGTCCGGCCGTTGTTTTCATTGCATGTTTCTAATGGTCTACGTAGCCTTCGGCACAACTGGACATTGTATAATACCAGCCGGTCGTGTACAGGAAATTTACTGTGTATTTTTTCCAAGAAAACCAGCCGGTTCAGGTGCTTGTAGACATTTTATTTATAGTCCACATCGCAGCTCGGAGAATTTTACACAAGATCTTACTCTTCTACTCAAGACGGTTTGGTGGGTGAAGAGGAGCATCAAGACCACGCTGGTGACACAAGAAATCCCCGAGGTAAAGCGTTGGTGACACAAGAAATCGCCGAGCTTAGGTAAAGCATCACATATTCGAGTAGCGTCCAGGACAAAGAAGGCGTGAGAGCGAATCCCGGCTGTGTCGCTCACACGGCATTCACGTTACTGGAAAGGGCCACTGTCCTTAGTACGGGACGATAAGGCACGGTCAACTAGCACTGTTCGTTGTGCTTATCGAAAAGGGCTAGGGGATTTTCCTTGGTACAATGAACCTGTAAATACTGTACATAGCGTCTGTCTCCTCAGTCACGAACAGTGGAAGAATAGGTCTTCAGTGAGCTCTATTGGTTCGAGATCAATCATTTTTCCGAAGATTTCGCAAATTGACAGGCTGACCAGTAGCGAGATCACCGCAAAACTACACTTGTATACTTTTCTAAACCTTACACCTGCGGGTGGCTCGTTTAAAGAATTGTATTTGCAGTCGCTGTTGATGTTTTGATACGGAAGGAACACGATATGACGATCCTTAGCCTTGTTTTTTTGGGGCTGCTTATCGTTGTTGGTTTTGCGGGCTGCTCCGCCTCGCGTTCCGACCTGGAACGCTGCAGCAAGAGATTCGGCAATCCTCCCACGGCGATCACCTGCACCCGGTCCGGGGCCCTTCGCGACATCCCCGCCGAGCTGCCCGAAGCGCTCCGGTCCCTGGTGATCAAGTTTCAGACCATCAACACCATCGGAAGAGGGAAGCTG
Source organism: Branchiostoma floridae x Branchiostoma belcheri (assembly GCA_019207045.1). Taxonomy (NCBI): domain Eukaryota; kingdom Metazoa; phylum Chordata; class Leptocardii; order Amphioxiformes; family Branchiostomatidae; genus Branchiostoma; species Branchiostoma floridae x Branchiostoma belcheri. Next base: position 3,172,913 of record CM033029.1, on the reverse strand, counting down.
CCCGGCCTCCCAAATCTCCGCGTTCTAACCATCCATAGCAGCAGTGTGGTGGAAGTAGAGGTGGGGTGTTTCGATACGGTGCCTAATTTGACAAACCTCGATCTTAGTATGAACAAGATTCGGAAACTCGAGGTAGGAACATTTCGAGGGCTTCGTCAGCTCAAATATCTGAATCTTGCTTTGAACCACTTAGTATCGATCGACAATGGTACCTTTTCTGAGCTACAAAAAATAGAGACCCTCGACCTTTCCATTAACTGCCTTCAACGCATCCCTTCAGACATTTGGCGCCTCAAGTCCCTTCAAGAATTCACTATTATGGATAATATCATACAACAACTGTCACTGGGAGACCTGGTAAAATTCCAGCATAACGAAGGCATGAACATGTTTGGAGGACGGTTAATTTGTGACTGCAGGTTGCGAGAAATAAAGAAGTGGATAACGAGACTGGGGCGGTCGCGCTTGGACGTTATGTGTACGGATGAGAATAGAAAGGGTAAATGGCTCAGTAGTTTTCCGTTGGACAGACTGACCTGCCCACCGCCCTTAGTCTCTGTTTCGAGAACGAACGCTGTGGGGATACCGGGGAAAGGATTTCTCACTTGCCAGGCGAACTGTCTGGAAAAGCTCCACTTTTCTTGGCTTCTTCCGAACGGAGAAAAACACCCATCCACCTCCGAATACTCGAGACAGCGCGCCAGCGAGAGAATGCTGCACTGCAGGCGGATAGGGTCCGATGTGAGAGTGTTCGAGGAAACAACAACCTGCTACTCCGTGTTGAACCTAACAGCGTCTCAAAATGGTACCTACACATGCATGGTGACAGGAAACCATGCAAAAAGTGCAAATGCATCAGCCATTCTAAATCTTGGGCACATCCAGGTGCCCGATGTAGTCCAGTACCAGACTACGCCCCAGGAAGGCATCAAAACAACACCTCGCAGCATGGTCGTGTTCTCGGAGAGGACAACTTTGCCCGGGCAGCTCGACAGTAATGTTTCCATCTATGAAGGGATAGCAGCAGCATCTGGCGCCGGTGTGGTTTTGGTTCTAGCCGCCCTCATCAGAAAGATCAGAATGCGAAACGAAGAGGAACCCGCGCGCCGTAGGAGAGGTCAAGACAAAGATGTCCGACACGTTTCGAACCAAGGAGATGACAGTAACATTGATGGACTTGACCATTCCTCACGTCCTTATGAAAATGACGATGAAACCTTGAATGAAGAAGATGGCGCGAGAGCAACTTATGAAAATGACGACCAGTGTCCAGACTCTTATGAGAATGACGGTGCCGAGAAAGTGTCTTACGAAATTGACGACCAGTTCTCAAATCAAGACATGAGGAGCTGTAATAAGCGTCGGCGTCATAAGACGTGTGGTAGCGAATGTACACCTGATCTTGGAAAAACATCGAAAACATTCGATGCTGTCGAAGCAGAGAATCTTCCCAAGCCGAGAACCCGGAAGGAACTGAGAGCTTCAATGTGCAGGGTCACGGTAAGGGGAGAGGGTCTCGGAGGGGGAGAGTATGACAATGAAAAACGGACAAGTCATCAAGGAAGAGCAAGCAAGTCTAGGAGGCAAGAACTGTGCGACAGCGTAGCGTTTGCGGTGCCCGGTAGAGTAGGGCACTACGACAATGAAGGGCAGTTAGTGGAATTTTTGAAACGCACGCAAGAGACCCATGATGTGGTCACTAGCAGCCACGATTCCAAAAAACATGTTCTGAAGAAGCATCGTCACGACACGTCTGGATTAGAGGCTGGCACAGAAGACACTGAAGGCTATATCACAGTTAGAGGCGACGATACATCCGAGCCTGGCTTCCCGTACAAACGGAGAACTAGTAACCCACACATCACAAAGGCATCGGCAGACAACGCGAGCGACGAAAACGACGCTGCTGGACACGAATGCTGTTCTTTTCCCGACGATTTCAAGACGGACCATTACTACGTCACCCTCCCCGCAGACATAGACTACGTCACCTTTCCTTCGGACATCGACCACAAAACCGATGACTACCAGGCTCTCAAATTTCCTGAACATTCGAAACCAAACGACTATCAATTTCTTACCGTTCCTGAAAGTCCCAAGCCAAACGACTACCAGCCTCTTAAATTTCCTGAAAATTCAAAGCCAAACGACTATCAGTCTCTTACTGTTCCTGAGAGTCCCAAGCCAAACGACTATCAGTCTCTTAAATTTCCTGAAAATCCTAAGTCAGGCGACTATCAGGCTCTCAAATTTCCTGAACATTCGAAACCAGACGACTATCAATTTCTTTCCGATCGTGAAGGTTCCAAGCCAGACGACTATCAGGCTCTTAAATTTCCTGAAAATTCCAAGCCAAACTACTATCAATTTCTTACAGGTCCTGAAAATCCCAAGCCAGACGACTATCAGCCTCTTAGATTTCCTAAAAATTCAAAGCCAAACGACTATCAGTCTCTTACTGTTCATGAAAGTCCCAAGCCAAACGACTATCAGCCTCTTAAATTTCCTAAAAATTCCAAGCCAAACGACTATCAGTCTCTTACTGTTCCTGAAAGTCCCAAGCCAAACGACTATCAGTCTCTTACTGTTCATGAAAGTCCCAAGACAGACGACTATCAGCCTCTTAGATTTCCTAAAAGTTCTAAGCAAAACGACTATCAGTCTCTTACTGTTCCTGAAAGTTCCAAACCAGACGACTATCAATATCTCAAATGTCCTGAAAATTCAAAACCAAACGACTAACAATTTCTTACCGCTCCTGAAAATTCCAAGACAGGCGAATGTCGATTTCTTACAGTAGTTCCTGAAAATTCCAAGCCAGACGACAAGAAGGGTCTGAACTTTCTTGAAAGTTCCAAGCCAAACGGCTATCAATGTCTTACAGTTCCTGAACGTTCCAAGACAGACAATCAGTTCCCTAAATTTTCTGAAAACTCCAAGCTACAAAACTATCAGGCACTCACATTTCCCAAAAATCTCCAGCATCTCAAGCATACAAAAAAGAGCAACAACAAAATCCTTGAACCGAGCACCCAAAATGGACCCAAATGGCATCTTCCGTTTCCATAGCAACGTGACAGACTAATTCTGTTTGTCCCTGAAAGGTACGCCTTAAGGGAAATTAGTCTGGGGCTGAACAGACGCATTAAGTCTGTTGATTGGTATATATTTTGGGACCAGACGCAATTCTCTACTCTCCAAGCAGAGGTTCAACTCAGGGTGTCTTTGACGTGTTTTTTTTGCGTTTGTCTAGGTCTTGATATTTTGTCCTATTTTCTTCATGTCCTCCAGCCGAACGCCGAGTGTGTGCAGACTAAGCTATGTATATACATGTATATAATGATGGGAACTATCAGTCAAACAAGTGTATTGTCATCATCTCTTTCCAACATTAATTGTACATCAACAGCAACTCAATGACAGCACATTATGCCCGTTACTACTACTAGGATACACTTTATTTAACTGCTCACAAAACGGTGATATTTTCGACAATTATTGTTTATATTATTATGGATTGTACATGTAGGTTTTAATTTTCGTAATTGATTGAACACCAACTTGTCTTTCTTCATGTGTTGCATCTTAATTTATCCGCTTACTTACTATAATTGTTTTATATAGTAGGGAATAAGACATAAGTGCCACTAAGTTATAATCTTAATTGATGTTATTTGTAAGGTCATGGTAAGAAACATTTAACAGCCGCTTCTGACTTCTTTTACTTTGGTAAGTTTGGCAATAGTTCCATTAGTAAAATGTCTTACTGGGTCTTCTTACATTACGAATTATTACTAAGATATATGATAGATATTCCAACATGACTTAACCAATACCTTTTCCTGTTACCACTAAAATATGAGATATGAAAGATTAAAATGAAGAATCTATTTGTTCGGTATGGTATAGTCTTTGTTTCTAGTCCAATATTCAAACTACCTGACTAGTAAAAGGTCTTACTGGGTCTTCTAACATTACGAATTATTACTAAAATATATAATAGATATTCAAACATACCTTAACCAATACCTTTTCCTGTTACCACTAAAATATGAAATATGAAAGATTAAAAATGAAGAATCTATTGTTCGGTATGGTATAGTCTTTGTTTCTAGTCCAATATTCAAACTACCTGACTATCTAGCTTTCATGATGAAGGCAATTTTTTTTACAGATAATTTTCCTTTTAACGCGCTCGCATCAGTGTTGTGATTCGCACAGGATGTCATCCATATCATCAAATCAACATGGTCTGAAGGAAAATATATTTTTTTTAAACATTTTTTTTTTACTTTTAGCACGCTCGCATTAGTTTTTGGATTCCCAGAAGATATTATCCATATAAACGAATCAACATGGTCTTAATCCTGTTCTGGAATTTGCTGGCTCACTTCGACTATAATCTATCTTCATGGGATGAGAATCGTTACGAAGACAATCATTATAGCAATGAGCAAGATGTACATGTAGGCTTTTGCGATGTTCTGTAAGGCATGTACTTCCTCATGCAATGTGATTTTTAGTGTGTACAGATTGTAGTGTACGATGTAAGTTTGTATTGTTTCTAAGCTAATGTTACTGATTTAATACGTAACATGTATTTTCTCCCCTAGGGTTAGCCCTTGGCAATAAATGAATAAAACCATTACTTCTCAGGCTAAAAAATACTAGAAAGACTAAGAAATATTTTCATCAGATGAGCGTCGTTAGGACGACCATAGCAATCAGGAAAATGTAGACCTTAACCACGTTCTGTAACCCATGACTACTCACTCCTACTATAAACTTCTCATTAGATCATGATGAGTATCTTTACGAAGACCATAGCGATGAGGAAGATGTAGACCTTAGCTATGTTCTGTAAACCGTGGCTACTCATTCCGACTATGAACATCTCATCAGATGAGCATCGTTACGGAGACCATAGCAATGAGCAAGATGTAGACCTTAGCTATGTTCTGTAAAGCGTCGCTACTCACTCCGACTAGCATGTCCCTGACCACCTCCAGGGAGCCGTTATTCGGCGCAGGTTCCACCCCGAGGACCGCGCACATGAGAGGGTAGATGTGGACGGAGTCGAACGGGTCGGGTCGCGCGTAGCCCCGCCGGAAGTTCGGCCCCCACGCCCGGAACAGCGCCCGCATGGCCGGGTCGCGGTTGTCGTATCCGTGCTCTCCGCGAAATGAGTAAACCCGGTACGTTCCTGGGTAGCGCTGTGTACAGGGTGAACAATATAAACGGGTTGTTTATTTGAAATGTTAAAAACCATAACAATTCTCATCAGATCATCTCCTTCTTGGATCATTTCCAAAGGCTTAAGCAAAATCAGCCCCTGTAGCTTTAAAAGAAGCAACTAGGAGGTCCTAACCTACACCATGTACTCTCTGCCCGAATAAGTATCAACCACCCAAAAGACACGGCCCATAGAATGTACGAAAGTACTAATATGACTGTTAAAAGAATTCACCACAACCTTCCTCAACTTTCCAGCATTTATGGAAGAGCTGATTACCATTAATATCACTGAATTTGTAAATCATAGAAAATGTCTTTTTCGTCTTCCCATACTTGAATAAAAATTCAGAAGAAGTCATCCAAGAGTACGTACCGAGTATACGACGTACCCGGGGTCCGCCATGGCCAGGATGTCCGTCATGCGGGGATGGTTGGCGTAGTGGAATCTGGTCGGGAAGTCCTCCTTGTAGTAAACTGTCATGTTGGGGTGGCTGCCGGCCAGCGCGGCGTACACTTCCTCCCTTCAAATCAAATCAAATCAAATCAAATCTCTGTCAATGTAACATCAAATCTTTTCCCAGCCTTTGATGCTTAAAAAAAGGCAATCTACGGTTTCTTCGCAAGTTAATAGTTTCACTGTTATCTTAATCAAATTAGAGGATTATGTACGTTTCCTTTAATCTTGTAATCTGTATGTCCGTAAGTTTATTATTGGCTATTTGTTCGAACCATTAAAGGTTAGTCCTAATAGGGCGAAAGGGTATCTTAATAAATATTACTGCTACTGTCAGTCAATCTATGCAGAGTATGTCATTGAACTTGATAAACAAATAAACCAACCTCCGGCCCGGGGCGGGTTGGATCAGGGCCAGCGGCCCGAAGTCTGCGATCAGCATCTGCAGAGACGAGGCGTTCACGTAGCGCAGAATCTCGATCGGGTCGGGGACGGCGTAGACTTGCCGCATGCCGTGATCGGCCACGAGGATTATGTTCAGGTCCGCCAGTCCTCGTTTTTTGACTTGTTGAAGCAGGTAACCTATGGCAGTATCTATTTCCTTTAACGATCTTCGTGCGGCAGGGGACTCGGGCCCGTATATGTGCGACATGGTGTCCAGCTTGGCGATGTAAAGAACAGCAAAGTCAGCATCCCCTGTCGAAAACCAGTCCAGCGCAGCGTCCATGCCAGCAACGATCTCATGGTACGTTTCGTTGATACTGATCAAAGGCACGTAGACGTCAGGTAGCATGCCAGGGGCGGGATTTGCATTGTACACCCCTGTGCGCCGACCCTGTTGACTCGCCGTAAGCCAGATCGGGACCACCCCGGGACTGACAGCCTCCGTTAACTTTGCGGCATCTTCTAGAAAAGAGCCCTGGATAGCTGATCGGTTGAAAAGTAAGTTGTGCAGCACACCGTGGCTTTCTGGGTAGAGTCCTGGGGGAACGTAAGTAAGATTGTTATTTTAGTCATATTTGGAGGCAAACGAAAAGGGCAATCCGTAATGGTCACTCCATTTACCAGATATGGCAGCACTAGGGATGTCACACACACACACACACGCGCGCGCACACACACACACACACACACACACACACACACACACACACTCACACACACTCACACACACACACACACACACACACACACACACACACACAAACACACACACACACACGCACGCACACACACACACACACACACACGCACATAGACACACGCACAAAGCAACACACACAGACACGCACACACTAAGACATACACACACATATACAGAAACACACACACACACACACACACACACACACAGACAGTCACACACACACACACACAGAAATAAAACTAAAACTCACCTGTCATAATGGTGAAGAGATTGGGCATTGTCAACGTGACGTACGCAGGTGTGATGTACGGCACGTTCACCCCCTCTGCTGAGAAGGCGGCCAGGTGCGGCAAGTCTTCCAGCCGGTCCAGGTCCCAGCGGAATCCGTCCAGAAAGACCACCAGGAGTTTTCGTCTTTCTTCCGTGGCGGAGGTTGTTAGAATAGTGATACAAAACAACGGGAGGCAAAGCGCAGCAAAACGAGGTGTTGCCATGATGAAGAATGTGGACCTTATGAGCGCGGCTCTGCTGTAAATGGTGTCAATTGGTGGTTACGGTGGGAAAAGACCACTGGATTAAGATATCAGATTCGTTCAACAGTTTAACCACTCACCAAATAGATATACTATTGCATACATGGGTAAGCCTGCGTGGAACTTTTTTTGAAATGGAACATGCAAAAGGTATTAATGACGTCCAATGGGCATACATACAACCAAGGCACCACTGTACCAAAATCCAGGTCCTTTGGTTGTAATACCACGGCACGGGAGTCCAATATGCACTTTTGGGGATAAAACAACAGCAAAGTATATCGAGTCCGGACTAAACAGTAAGCCGATCGATAAAGCCAAGACAAGGAAAGGATTTTGGACATTCTATTGTATTATGGGTCAGTCTCACTAAATACCGAAAACAACCGAAAACAACCGAAAACAACTTGAAATACACCGAAAACAACCGAAAACAACTCGACAAATACCGAAAACAACTCGAAGCCACCTAAAAACTAGAGTTCGGCGACCTCATACCTCCATGAAAATTTAAAGCTTTCGTAAATTTCATGCAATTGACTAAGACATTAACATAATGTATGCATGGTGTTGTTAATCATTGACTAACGTTCACATGTTACAATTATAAAATTCCCATTATTAATCATAAAGAGGTTTTGCAGTTTTTACATAAATTATGCAAATAAGTTCCTCATTACCATATTTGGTATCTGCTTATATTCCACCTATCATAATTAACATGTGTTACATGTATTGAGGTCCAGTTATTGAAAACAATGGAACTGTACAATTTCCTCATTAATTATGCAAATTCAGTCATCATTTGCATAACATGTATATCATTATGAACATCTTTGCCTAAGCTACCTGCATGCCTAAAATGCAGGCAATCAGTCGTTCCTTTCTGCAGTTATCCTCTTTGGAGTGTCTTGACAAAAACGCCCCTGCAGTTCCACAATTGAATGTTAGGGGACTGAAACTTGCCCCACTTTGTCATGACGCTAAAAGCTATCTACCACCCAAATGTCACGACCATATCACGTACGGAACAAGAGATACATTGAAAAAACTGCTATGATAGAATATTCTCATTAATTATGCAAATGTACTTCTATTTTGCATAATTAGTATTTTATCTTGTACAACATTGTCTAAGGTACCTACATACCAAAAATCATGAAAATCCGTTATTCCCTTCTGGAGTTATCCTCGTCAGAAGTTTTTGACAAAAATGCCCCTGCTATCCCAAAACTAGACGCTAGGGGGCCCAAACTAATGTCATTTTTTCCTGAGCACAAGAGCTATCTAATACTTAAAAATCTTGACCATAGCATGTTCAGAACACCGAGATAGCAAAACCGGAAGTTGCGCTGCAGTACCAAGGTCACACACCAGGGGGCCCAAAATTGACCTTGACCTTCGTCTTCCCAACCCCTACCCACATACCAAATATCATCGTAGTCCATCAAGAGATTCTCAAGTTATGCTGACCACAATATGCGGACACACAGACACACACACAGACACACACACACACACAGACACACACACAGACACACTCAAAACTATACCTCCATTTTTTCATGGAGGAAAACTATACCTCCATTTTTTCATGGAGGTAAATATCAAAGCAATCATGAAAAACCTATCAGAACCCGAAAAAAGCCGGAAAACAACTCGTAAACAACAGGAACCGAAACAACAACAATGTCTATTTTATCTTCATCTACTGGTTACTCTCCCTTTATTTTCTCCAAGGCCGAGGGAGAGAATGGAGTGATTCTGAAGGAAGGATTCTTTCAGCAAAGGGGAAAGCACCGGTGAAAACACCTTTCCATCGATCACACGCTGTAAAGCAGAATCCTTATTTTGATCATTTAGTTTAATCTGGGGCCTCTGTGGTAATACACGTTTGTGGTTTTTCCATATAAATCGATTTGTTATGGCAGCGGAAATGCGTTATAATTGAGCAAGAAATATACTAGATTGTTTTGGTTGCTAGAAAAAAAAGGAAGTACACATTAGCTGAATAGGCAGCAGAATTTGCCAGCAGTAATTAATAAGCAAACCTATTTTCCAAGCAGAGGTTTCGCCGGGGGATAGCAGTGACTGCTATTTCTTGTTGTGGCCAATACTACACCCCGCCCCTACCGTTACCTCTGCTTGGAGTTACACAATAGATGCCAAGTAATATAGATATCCATTGATGAGTTTGCGAGTTGACCAAGCAGTCCCGTTTATAACGTACAGGGTCCGTGAATCTGAATGCAAACATTAATATATTCGAAAAGGCAAAGGAGATCGTTGACTTTATTATTACTAATATTGTATTAATATCAGGGGGGGCTCACTAAATACCGAAAACAACAGAAAACAACCGAAAACAACCGAAAACTACCGAAAACAACCGAAAACTACCGAAAACAACCGAAAACAACTTTCACTAAATACCGAAAACAACCGAAAACAACTTTCACTAATTACCGAAAACAACCGAAAACAACTTTCACTAATTACCGAAAACAACTCGACACAACCATAAACAACAGACAATCATTTCAGTGGGCTACTATTTAATAATTTTGACTTTATTTTGGACAGGAGTTAGGCTACGATCGATGGATTTATTTGTTGGACGACCCCTGTTATTAATACAATATTAGTAAAGTCAACGATCTCCTTTGCCTGTTCGAATATATTAATGTTCGCATTCAGATTCACGGACCCTGTACGTTATAAACGGGGACTGCTTGGTCAACTCGCAAACTCATCAATGGATATCTAGATTACTTGGCATCTATTGTGTAACTCCAAGCAGAGGTAACGGTAGGGGCGGGGAGTAGTATTGGCCACAACAAGAAATAGTAGTCACTGCTATCCCCCGACGAAAGCTCTGCTTGGAAAATATGTTTGCTTATTAATTACTGCTGGCAAATTCTGCTGCCTATTTAGCTAATTAGCTAATACTACATTTTTTTCTAGCAACCGAAACAATCTAGTATATTTCTTGCTCAATTATAACGCATTTCCGCTGCCATAACAAATCGATTTAAATGGAAAAACCGCAAACGTGTATTACCACAGAGGCCCCAGATTAAGCTAAATGATCAAAATAAAGATTCTGCTTTACACCATAAAACAGCGTGTGATCGATGGAAAGGTGTTTTCACCGGCTACATCCCCTTTGCTGAAAGAATCCTTCCTTCAGAATCACTCCATTCTCTCCCTCGGCCGTGGAGAAAATAATTCAAGGGATAGTAATCAGTAGATGAAGATAATATAGACATTGTTGTAGTTTACGAGTTGTTTTCCAGCTTTTTTTCGGGTTCTGATAGGTTGTTCATGATTGCTTTGACATTCTTTAGGCGGCTTCGAGTTGTTTTCGGTATTTGTCGAGTTGTTTTCGGTTGTTTTCGGTATATTTCAAGTTGTTTTCGGTTGTTTTCGGTTGTTTTCGGTTGTTTTCGGTATTTAGTGAGACCGTATCAGGGGTCGTCAAACAAATAAATCCATCGTAGCCTAACTCCCGGTCTCACTAAATACCGAAAACAACCGAAAACAACCGAAAACAACTTGACATCTACCGAAAACAACCGAAAACAACCCGTAAAATACGGAAAACAATGAAAACAATTTGATATCTACCGAAAACAACTCCATAAATACCGAAAACACCTCAATAAATACCGAAAGCAACTCAACAAATACCGAAAACAACTCGAAACCTCCTAAAACACGCATGAACAACCGATCAGAACTCCAAAACAGCCGGAAAATGACTCTTAAACAACTACTTATTGCTTTTTTATTTTCATCTACTCGTTACTATCCCTTGCATTATTTTCTCCTTGGCCGAGGGAGAGAATGGGGTGATTCTGGAGGATTTTTGCAGCAAAGGGGAAGTAGACTGTGGAAACACCTTTCTATCACACACTGTTTTATTTTGATCATTTAGTTTAATCCAGAATAAGGGGCCTCTGTGGTAATACACGTTTGCCGTTTGTCCATTTAAACCGATTTGTTGTGATAGCGGAATGCGTTAAAATTGAGCAAGAAATGTACTAGATTGTTTTGGTTGCTAGAAGAAAATGTAGTACACATGAGGTAAATGCACAGCAGGCAGATTCAACAATAATTGATAAGCAAACCCATTTTCGAAGCAGTTTTGTCGGGGGATAGTAGTGACTGCGATTTCATGTTGGGGCCACTACTACACCCCCGCTCCACCGTAACCTCTGCTTGGAGTTACACAATAGATGCCAAGTAGTATAGATATCCATTGATGAGTTTGCGAGTTAACCAAGCAGTCCCCGTTTATAACATACAGGATACTTACAGGATCCGTGAATCTGAATTCGAACATTAATGTATTCCAAAAGGCAAAGGAGATCGTTGACTCTATTATTACTAATATTGTATTAATAACATGGGTCGTCCTAGCCTAACTTCTGTCCAAAATAAAATCAAAATTATTAAATAATAACCCATTGAAATGATTGTCTGTTGTTTATGGTTGTGTCGAGTTGTTTTCGGTAGTTAAAAGTTGTTTTCGGTTGTTTTCGGTAGTTACAAGTTGTTTTCGGTTGTTTTCGGTATTTAGTGAAAGTTGTTTTCGGTTGTTTTCGGTATTTAGTGAAAGTTGTTTTCGGTTGTTTTCGGTATTTAGTGAAAGTTGTTTTCGGTTGTTTTCGGTTGTTTTCGGTTGTTTTTGGTTGTTTTCGGTTGTTTTCGGTTGTTTTCGGTATTTAGTGAGACCCCTAACTCCTGTCCAAAATAAAGTCAAAATTATTAAATAATAGCCCACTGAAATGATTGTCTGTTGTTTATGGTTGTGTCGAGTTGTTTTCGGTAATTAGTGAAAGTTGTTTTCGGTTGTTTTTGGTAATTAGTGAAAGTTGTTTTCGGTTGTTTTCGGTATTTAGTGAAAGTTGTTTTCGGTTGTTTTCGGTATTTAGTGAAAGTTGTTTTCGGTTGTTTTCGGTATTTAGTGAGACCCAGATGGGTAGCTGCCACACAGCGTTAGCCACCCGCACCCGTTAACTGAACCCGCAAGCCACATTATAAGCTTAACCATTTTACATGCAGTTAAAGCCATAGGGCCGTGTCCATTTCAATAACCCTTGGGCCATACAACTTTCCAAAATTGAGTGTTAAAAAGTTGAGAATGGACTTTTCCGACGGCACTTTCACTTTAAAAAAATTATTGGACCAGTTTAAAACACTTCAGCACAAAAGTGGATGACATATATAATAGTACAGGGAGGAATAAACGCAAAACAAATCTAAATGGATACAAACAACAAGAGATGGAAGATCTCACCACTCGTGAAATATTTTCCGTGTGAGTTATTTGATTAATTTAATTAAGTTCCGAACAGCAGGGTATATAATAATATTCAATTCATATGTAATGTTAATGATCAATGATTCAAATAAGGTTTTCATTAACATTACATATGTCCATTTATGTCCAAACGTCACTTAACGGTGAACGTGACATATGACGATGCACGTGAGGAATAAATTCCAGTGAAAACAGACAGACCAAAACAATACCCACCCGTGAATCAGTGGCCTCTTCCGTGAACTGTCTATCATATCTGACTAGCGACGAGTTAAAAAAACTCTGAGTTGTACTTCCTGCGAATCCGGCAAGTCTGATCCGGCAAAAAATTTCGTTTATTTTGACGAAACCCTAATCTTCAAGCAGATCCTGCGGTAGTATATGAATTTGTATCAAAAGCTGACAGAGGAGTGAAGCCGGCTTTAATAGGAGTGTGTTTCGCTACATGGCAAATGGACACCTCTTGACTGACTGCACTCCTTGGCCAGTTTGGTACTATCTTATGCCATCGTAGGATCTGCTTGGAGATTAATGAAATCCGACCATAAGCCTACTAGTAATTTTATTTCAATTAGCTCGATCGCTAATTTCACTACGCGTGTGCGGGCGACAGGAATTCTGTCCTTGCTTTGACCATTGTTTCGATTTGCATACCAATGTCCGAAGGGTTTCGCTTTCTTTTACGGTGAGTTATTACCTTTGACATAATGCCTAGAATTCCTGTTGCCGCACATACATTCTGATTTCTGGTTAAAGAGCTATAAGCCCTCACAAAGATCACAACGCATGTGCGGCGACGGAAAGTCTAGGTAATATGTCAACGGTAGAGGTCTCGAAAAAGAAAACAAGTCCTTGTATCGACCATTGTTTCGATTTTGCATAACAACGCCCAAACGAGTTTTCTTTTTTATTACGGGGCCTTTACCTTTGACATATTACCTAGAATTCCTGTTGCCGCACATGCGTTCTGACCTCTGTGAGAGGGCTTTTTGCAAGCACTTGTCAACATGGGGTCGTCCCGTCTAGCAGCAGTCTTCCCTCCGCTGTTCCTGATGATCTCTATGTTATCGGCCGTTCCCGTGCCGGAGAGCAGCGACGGGAAGCTCCTGCTGGTCCTTCTAGACGGTTTCCGCTGGGACATGGACCGGCTGGAGGACTTGCCGCACCTGGCCGCCTTCTCAGCAGAGGGGGTGAACGTGCCGTACGTTACACCTGCCTACGTCACGTTAACAGTGCCCAATATCTTCACCATTTTGACAGGTGAGTTCTAGTTTTGAAATAGCATTGAAATTTACGATCGAACACTGTTGTGGTCGTGTTTGTTTGTTTGTTTGAACCTTTGTTTATTAATGGCAGCTCAAATCGGCCCGCAGGTCGCTTTTCATTGAGGTCATTCGTGACAAGTGATGATTAATTGGTGAACTGTTTCTGTGATTTTATCATGTATTTCTAGGTTAGTATGCTTTGTTCTGCGACATATTTTTATGCCAATATTGGGTGTATGTCGTAATGACTTATGCAGTTATGTATTTTATCTATAATGGAGTGAATGGGGAAATGGTTTAGCTTTTTAAAAATAGGCCGTTTCACAAAGATCAGAACGCATATGCGGCGACACGGGTTTTGTTTATTAATTTTTTCGGGGCCTTTATCTTTGACATATTACCTAGACTTCCTGTCGCCAGACATGTGTTCTCATATCTGTGAAAGGGCTTATTCTATGCAAATATCCGACTTATACCATTAACCGTAATACAATTAGCGTGTGTCTACTGTAACAGCACCCCGTTTGCATGACGTCATCAATGGGTCCTACGTTTGTTTCTCCAGGCTGTCACCCGGAAACTCACGGAGTTCTACATAACGTGTTTTTCGACAAGTCCACCGGACAATTCCTCCTTCCAGAAGAGGTGGATAATTCTACCCAGATTCTGGACCCCGGCGTCGAACCGCTTATCGTCACGGCCAGCCGACAGGGGAAGCGCACAGGTACCTACATGCTGACTCCCATCCCGGGCATGCTGCCCGACATCTACTACTACCAGCCTCTGTCTACTCTGAACGAAACGTACGGCGGGTTCTTGGAAGGAGTGGACACCGTGCTGCGTTGGTTTACGGACGATGACATCGACTTCACGACCTTTTACATCGCCAAGCTGGACGCCGTGTCACATATCTACGGGCCCGAATCCCCTGCCGCCCGAAGTGTGTTGAAGGAAATAGACGGTGTCATCGGCTACCTACTCGAACAGGTACTTGGATACTTTATTTATTATTGTGTGGCATGTTAATGGTATTGACTTGGAGAGGAACTTGGACGGATACTTGAAGTACTCTTCTAGCTTCTTTAATTCCAGATGGTTAGTAGAGAGATGACATACACGTGCCCAGTGCAGGTCTCCGGATGTGTCATTACGGAAGATGCTGAGCTACTTATCATGCAGATATGGACTAATACATCGAAGTAGAGGGGGTGATATTACTGATATAACTGATGATATTACTGATATCACTACACATTAACTAACATACAAAATTTGCAGGCAGCTTATCTTCCTGTACATAAAACGTATGGACATAAGACAAACTACATACTCCTTACAGTTAGTATTTACAAATGTTCACTCTACAACTAATCAGATTGACTGATGCATATACATGAGAAGCTCCTGTCAACACTAAGACTTATTGTCAAATTGAACGCTTATGCGGCAAACCGTCCCATATAGATATGGGCCTGTATATGAATGTCGTTAACGTGGCAGTAGTTTTTGTTATTTCAGACCGGTGCAATGGCCGATTGAGTATAGTGCTCGCCTTGCATTCAGTAGGTCGTGAGTCAACAAAGACTTTAAAAAATGGTACATTCTGCTTTCACTGCTTTGCACTCATCACTAAAGTGGAAGAGTGTGGGAGTTTAAGACACACCACATAGCCATAAACCATTACGCATAGTGGACTAGCCCCCTGCTGTAGTGACTTACACAAATCTGTGGCACAAGGGCTACAGAAATGGAGATGAGCGCCAACCCTACGTATCAGTTACAGATGCACGGGCAACCTTAACTTTATCTATTTTTGTTTGTCTCAATAGTTTGTATGTGTTACAGGTAAAACAACGAGGACTGGCGGACCTTAACATCATCCTTGTGGCCGATCACGGCATGCGGCAAGTCTACGCCGTCCCCGACCCGATCGAGATCCTGCGCCACGTGAACGCTTCGTCTCTGCAGATGCTGATCGCGGACTACGGCCCGCTGGCCCTGATCCAGCCCGCCCCGGGCCGCAGGTTAGTTTATCTGTTATACCGTAGAACCAAGAGTGTAAATGACATGCTAGACTACTCTCCAAGCAGAGGTTAGGCTCCGGCTGTTTTTTCAACGTTAAGTTAGGTTGGACACAGCAAAAAGAATGACAAAATAGAAAGCCCGATAAAAACGACTAAAAAAAACGTTGAAAAAACAGCCGGAGCCTAACCTCTGCTTGGAGAGTAATGCTAGACCCAATATGTTGATTTATTCATACCTATAGATATCCATATTTATCTGTTTAGTTGTTCTGTAAGTAGTTGTTATACATGTAGACCTTAGGAAAGTCGCTGTACTTTTATCGTGTCAATGAAGATTTCTTTTTGTTTATTTTACTGTCAGTCTTAAAAGGCACATTGACTGACAAGACTGTAGTAGCAGTAAGATTTATCAAGATGCCCTTTAGCCCTATTTGGATTAACCATCAATGGGTCGAACAAATACCCAATGATAAACTTACGGACCTACAGATTACAAGACTAAAGGAAACATACATAATCTTCTCATATGATACAGATAACAGTGAAACTATTAACTTGCGAAGAAATGGTAGATTGCCTTTTTGAAGCTTCAAAGACTGGAAGGGATTTGATGTTAAATTGACAGAGATTTGATTTGATTTGGAGGGAGGAGGTGTACGCCGCGCTGGCCGGCAGCCACCCCAACATGACGGTTTACCACAAGGAGGACTTCCCGACCAGATTCCACTACGCCAACCATCCCCGCATGACGGACATCCTGGCCATGGCGGACCCTGGGTACGTCATCTACTCGGTAGGTATTTCTAGTCTCTTTTTTGCCTTGTTTATGTATGTCGAAAAAAACAATCATATTCTTCTTACCAATTGAGTCTGGCTTTCTCCATGTGCTTCTCCGATTCTTTAAGATATACCCAAAAGGATATTGATAATGACAAGTATGGTAAATTTGGTTTAAAAAAAAAAAAAAAAAAACACATCGCACTTCACCTACCACGAAAAATTGTATTGGCGCACAGCACAGCACATTACACATGACCTTCGACAAGAAGGTTATGCTTTAGGTGCGTTTGTCTGTGTATGTGTGCATAACTCTAAAAGCTGTTGATTGGATTGAGTTTGATAGAAGAACCCCTAGCGGTTTTCCAAAGTAATGCAGCTTCAGGTTTTTGTATCTCTTCTAACGATCCTTTTCTACCACAGCGGTATTCAGGCGCCTTACAATACCAAGGAGAGCACGGGTACGACAACCGCGACCCGGCCATGCGGGCGCTGTTCCGGGCGTGGGGGCCGAACTTCCGGCGGGGCTACGCGCGACCCGACCCGTTCGACTCCGTCCACATCTACCCTCTCATGTGCGCGGTCCTCGGGGTGGAAACTGCGCCGAATAACGGCTCTCTGGCAGAAGTAGCAGATATGCTAGCTTCAGTGGGTTGCCAGGGGACTAGAGAATATGACTGACACGTTTCGTAGCTACTGACAGATGTCCTGATGCTATGTGTGCAATATACATAAGAACATTGTGAAGTCTTATAGACTTGTTTGTCTATCTTATAGATCTTGAATAATCATCAACTTTGATTACTTGTTTCTTAAATTCCACCACAGAGGTGGATGGGTTGTAAGAACAGGTATAATCACCTTTACTGACTCTCACCTTATAATGGACAATAAATCTAGCTATTTATTATGGCAATATGATGAGTTCAAATTTTGATTTTCTATTTCAAATATTTCATGACAAAATAAGGGGCACCTCTCAGCCACATAAGGCCTAGGTCACATTTGCAAACTGGGGCCCGGCCGGGATGTTTTAAGAAACAAATCATTAAAATTTATACCTACAAATATGCACAAATCATGCCCATGAATCTTATATTGACATTATATGTATTTTGAAGTCTTTTATATCATTATTTTTGCTCCTGTAAGCTACCCGGTCGGGCCCCGGTTTGGAAATGTGACCTAAGCCTAACACGACCGTTTATGGTCCCACCCTCCCAATGCTTATCAGTTACTCCCCAGTTGATTATTCCTCTACATTGTGTGTGAATGTGTAGGTGTGTGAGTGAGTGAATGAGTGAGTAAGAAAGCGATGGAGTAAAGGAATGGATACGTTCGTGTCATATCGTAGTATATTTCATGGTATAATGAGGGAGTGAAGACTCAGCTACATGAAACCGAGTTTGATAGAAACTGTGTGTAAAAAATTAATAGAACTGATATTTCATACTTCCTAGCGCTTGTTGAGGGGGTTAATGCGGTGGTCATGTGAAAATAAGGTCCTCTTATTCTTTTGCAATACCAACGAACACCCCAGTCGAGACTGTGTATGCGCTAGAGTAGGTCACTTGGCACTCAGATAACGGTATGGTCTCCAATTCAAACACCTGCTTGGAGATTTTTTTCACACACATTGCAAAGTCGCAAGACTGTGCATATTACGTATAACTAATGGAAACAGTCACAGAGGCTATCACAGTGGTCCGTCGATGTAGGTTAGACATCCAGGTAATAAGATACGCCCAAAAGTCAGTGAGTTACTCAAGAAACTGTATAGGGTTTGTGAAACGGTCCTTGGTCAGACGTTTCAACCGGCATCCACCAGTTTTCGTTATACCCTAACTATAAATGAAGAGATTTTTGGATGTCCAATAGAAAAGGTTGTATTGTCAGACAATTTAGGCTGAGGACAATTTGGATTCCAATAGAAAAGCAAAGTCAAGCTGAATACAATCTTGGACGTCCATAGGAAACAAAGCCAATACACAGTTGATGCAAATGAGTCAGTTAGCTCCTGTTGTCAACTGGGGCATAGGTCGTGTTGTTTTTGTGCAATACCAACAGACATTTATTCTAGTCGACATGGCCGGCGCTCGGTGTCTCCGTCCGTTTGTCGCCTGTACGGTGGTTATTCTGCTGGTTCTTCCGCGTAAATCAGGTGAGGCAATTTTCATACACACAAAACTAAGGCTTAGGTCTCAATTCCCAATCCGGGGTCCGGTCGGGTACCTTTCGGAAACGAGTAATATGATTAAAAAAAAGGCAACAAAACAAAGAGAACGTAAACAAAATTAGCCATGAGCGTAATTTGTGCATATTCCTTGGTAAATTTTTCGTTTCCTTAAACATCCCGGTCGGGCCCCGGTTTGAATTGGACCTGGGCCAAACAAGGCCGATTCAGCTATGAACTAGACATTTTCAAGTTGGAAATTTAGATACCAGTAGACACGTTGATACTAATGAACTTTGACAGGGCTGATTTAGTAATGTAAGTTGAAATTTGAACAAGGTTTATTAGTATTTTACGAAGACTGAAATTTACAGATAGCATTGTCTTGATCATGCAAGGAGGTAACTCAAACTGTATGACTGAACCATTTTGGACTTTGTAACACTCTTCCGATTATCTGGGTCATTCTATATGGTCTGAAATGAGTACAGACAAATATTTGAATCTTACGCTAATCTGTGATCATTTGTTCCCACCATTGTTTCTGGCTACCAGACAGACTAGGTTGTTTATGTAGTCCGGTGGGGGTGGGGGGGTCAACTGCTGGGTCCAGGATAAGAAACTGGGGTCTTTCAGAACCCCTAGATGGATTGCGAGGACATTTGGTTCATGGGTGTTGTGAACCCTGTAATTTTAATGTGTTTTGGGGTCCTCTGGTGGTTCACCTGGGTACTGCAACAGGACGTCCTGGTTTTGCATCCTTTGTGTGTGCTGCCGTGTTGATCTATAAGTGACAGATATGACGAGGGAATACTGTATGTGTATGCTCGAACCCACCTAGCAGATTGCTGTGGAACTGACTTTCTAAAAATATTCATGACCCTTGATGCTATATAGTAATAGTTCTATATAGAACAATAGACTCTGTAGTTTGGTTGTTTCAGATTTTCTTCTTTGACATTGAAATTAATTTTGGTATTCTATGAGATGTCATCCGTATAATAGGTGGCATCATGGCGTAAAGCCAAAAAAAGGGCATTTTAAAGCTCCTACCGTTACGCGGGAAACATAATCTGGTGGTGATAAACTGGACATTCTACAGCTTTGAGCGTCCTTTTAGTAGCCATTTTGTAACGTTACATCGTTATCTTTTCTCGTCAAAAAGGATAGCATGAGTAGTCAGTGAGTACCATCCTACGTAGTGACCTCTGGTTCAATACTTTCACTTGCCGTGGTTAGCAAGCAAAAGGATTGAGCCAGCGGTCACTACGTAGGATGGTACTCACTGACTACTCAGGCTATCCTTTTTGACGAGAAAAGATAACGATGCATATGTAACGTTATATGGGTACACACTTTTCCAGATGCCGTTGTCGTCTCCACCACTCATGGCGACGTGAGAGGTTCAGAGTCCCTGACCTCCTCTGTTGTCGGAAATGCCGTCTTTGACCGCGTCTTCACCTTCAAGGGGATTCCTTACGCCGCTCCGCCTGTGGGGGACCTCAGGTGGGTGCTAGGTTGAGGAAAGAAAGAACAAATGAATACGCAGTGAAGAATACCGAAAGGAATCGATGAACTCCACGACCTCATAACTTTGCGAAATGATAGCAACCTTTTCGTATCATAAATATTTCTCATTAATTTTTCAAGACAGGTCCTTATTTGCCTAAATCATATCATCTGGTCATCTTTTATTCCACAAAAGTTGTCTAAAGTATGAAAGTCACTGCGCCGAAAACATAACCTTCTTGGCGAGGGTAATAGATGAATGATCGTTTGAATTTACTGTGTGATATCGCGCAGCGTTTACGAATGCGTACAAATGCCAGTGAGGATTTTCTGTTGAACGTTCCTCTTGCTACCGCTAGGTGGCGCCCTCCGCAGGACCCGGGCAGCTGGACAGGTGTCCGTGACGTCACGGAGTTCGGGTCCAGATGCCCTCAGTACGAGTTTCCCCTGCCTGGTCCGGTCCACATCGAGGTCATGGGATCCGGCGGTATCTTCATCAGCGAGGACTGCCTGTTCCTGAACGTGTACACTCCAGACGTGTCCGCTACTGCAAACCTGCCTGTGAGATATCTTTACCTTTAATACAATGATAAAAGTATGCCCTGATGTCCATTAGAATTGTTACAACTGATGTTTATATTGGCAAGGGATACTGGATTTTTTGCAAAGTACTTTTAGCTTCATGACTTTTCTTATTGTTTTGACCTTGCTTATTTCATGCCAGCATATGACGCTATGCGACTACCCCAGTCGTATCTATATGGAATTACAATGGATGTGTAATGTCCCGTTTGTTTCAGGTGATGGTGTGGATCCCTGGTGGAGGTTGGATGGGTGGCAGTGGTGCAACCTACCCGGCAGAGATCCCCACGTCACTCCATAACGTCGTCATGGTAACCATCAACTACCGGCTGGGTAACCTGGGCTTCCTGCCGGCCCGGGACGATGACGCACCCGGCAACTTTGGGCTTCTGGATGCGGTTAGATTATTTTCTCCCAATAAAAGCATTGTTTGGCTTGCTTGAATTCCTATCTATTTGTGTGCCTGTCTTTCTGTCTCTACCTCTCTCTCTCCATTTCTCTCCCCCTCTCATGTGTCTGCCAGCTTTAATAATTATCAAACTAGTTAAACTGTAATTCCAACACAAAAATTGGACTCACCCGGATTTTCGACTGAACCCCATAGACTTCCTGCAACGTATGATCCACTGCTTACTGAGTCACGTGTTCTATCTGCATAACGTGACGTCACGACAGTAGTGGATTGTTCATTCCTTGACAGAGACTTATGGTGTTCAGTCGAAAATTTGGGTGAGTCCAATTTTGGTGTTGGATATTACAGAGTTTAACTAGTTTAATAATGACTTCTACCAACACAGATGAACATTCAAGCTAAACTCTAATAATTTCTTTGTTCACTATTTACTTATTGTATTCATATTTTACCAGACAGCATCCACTATATTGTACGACTGACTTTGATTATGAATGATATGTCCTATAATACATGTAGATAAAGGCCCTCGAGTGGGTTCAGGCGAACATCCGGAACTTCGGAGGAGATCCCGACAGAGTCACCATATTTGGGGAGTCAGCTGGTGGCTATACTGTCTCCCTGCTCGTCATGTCTCCCATGGCAACGGGACTGTTCCACCGGGCCATCTCTCAGAGCGGCGTGGCGGGAGTTCCAGTCATACAGAAAGGCGACATCACACAAACACAAAACCTCGCTGTCAGCTTGAACTGCAGCACAGACTCCTACGATGACATGATGAGCTGTCTGCGGGGGTATGTACAATTCTGTACATCATGAACAAATGATAACTGAAGGTTCATCTGCGCTGCTAGATGTCATTCTCAACAGAGACGGGGGGCACTACAGACTCTCTGAAACTTATGATTCACTGCTCGACAAGTCACATGCTCTATCTGCATAACGTGACGTCACAGAAGCAGAGGATTGCTCATATACTTATTTGGCCATGACGCCTGTGTTGATTAGTCGAAAATTTGAGGATGTCAATTCTTTGTGTTAAAAATTACAGTACAACGTTGAACGTTGATCCAGATCTTGAATAACTTGGAAGTTAGATTTTCTGTCACAGTGTAAGTTTTTATATCAGAGTAATTGCAACGAAATAGACTCGAAGAGTTTGTCAAGACTACGGATGGGCTTTACAGGATATATTTTTGCTTGCGCTATAGTGTGACGAAAAGGGCTATGTTTGTTCTTGCATTTTATTTTCAATCACACGGGTGTTAAGAATTACTGGGAAAGCAAGTTTTTGTATTCACAACCAGGATCTACATGTATGTACAATGAAAATCTATTCCAGTCATGATCAATGCTGAAGGGATGATATAGATCCAGACACGGCTGGGACCACATTCTTAAGAAGTAACTAATAATTGTGTAACTTCTTTAGTAATTGCAGTGGACAATATCTAAGTTTGTGTATACGATAACAGGTATCCTTGTATGCGACAATGCTTTACGTTAAGCTAAGGGCGCAACCCGCCGTACCTGCAATTTGTCCGTACGTTTTTTTGGTAGGCCACGTCCGCCACGTATTTCTGAAAACGTTCAGGCTGTACAGGACAGGCGCGTCGCCCGTACTGGCACGTACGGGGGGCGAATCCGCACACAAAGTTTTGCCTGCACGTAAAGTTCTACGGCGTGTCTGCGTGCTCCAAAATCCGTCGAATTCCCTTCGAGTTCGTACGGAGGCGGTACTTACCACGTACGGATCCCAAAAGATTGCCCACGTTGTGGCACGTACACAGCACGTATTTGCACGTACGGCGGGTTGTTCCCTTAGCTTAAGGGGCCGCATATAGGGTAATACTTGACGTTTGAGACCGCATTGTTGACAGCGACACCTAGCTGCAGTATGGATTATGACCAATCAGCATTGCCCTGAGTAAGGTGACAAACAGGCACAGAAACTTAAGCTTTGTCTGTTTATTGTATATTGATAGTTCCTGGTTGTTAGTAAACAACCTTGTTATGTAGCAATTTTCCACCCTGATATAATGGTTTAGAAATATCGTTTGCTCCTGACAGGCTTTCGAGTGAGGACCTCTTGACGCTGATGATTCCGTCAGTGGTCATCGACGGCAGGTTCCTCTTACAGAGTCCTTGGGTAAGATTAAGGATGGTTCTTGACGGATCTTTTAAAGATCACCACTTACCACATCTAGAACTATCTTAGAGTGGAATTTGTTATCACCAAGCACAGTAGGGGCATCTGGGTAGTTTCAAAAAACGCTTGCAGATAGATGTGTAAGGTGTGACGGGTCTTTCAGTGTAATATAACCAGCTGCTACCGCGCCGCGTGCCTGCGGAGCTGGTGTGTTACGCCGAACGGCGGTTATACCGGCTATATAGATACAGATATCATAACGTGTCGATTATAATTCTGTTAATGGATAAGAACATCTGTTGTGACTTTGGCAATGATTGTGTTGTATCTGTTCATGCTGTTGATAGCGTTTCCGGAATAACATCACTCTGATGGTAACTATGACGACTGTATGTGCATGACGACCTTACGGCCGTCCGCCCATGACATACATACTGAAACTGATAATGTAGATCATTGATAGCGGAATTAGACATCAATGTGACATCGCGTTCGGCTATAGCAGTATTAACCATGATCGAGACAATGCCTGACGTATTTTGAAAGAAATTCAAAATGCCAAAGACCGTCCGCAGCTAATCCTCTGCCAGTTCTCTACTCGTATAAAAAAAAGTGGTCAAAGAAAACCAGAGGACTCGAGAGCCACAATACACATGTCAGTCTATTGTGTTTTTTCTATGAAATGTAGGACCTGATGCACAAGAAGCAGGTTAAAGAGGTGGACTACCTTCTAGGCACCAACAACGACGAGTTCGGGTTCTCCCTTTCAGAACGACACCATTTGAAATACGTTGATGAAGATGGGATGACCAGGTCGGAGTTGGAAACTGTCCTGCCGTTTGAACTGCACCAAGTTGCTGGCCAGTACCCGGTAAGGAGAATATAATTCCTACTTAGCGATTCATTTATTCTATGTACCATAGCCGATAGTTCCGTGGTACAATTGCGAAGAACTATGTACGTATTATCTAGTAACTACACACATTATCAGAAATGATAAGAAATACAATATATTTGCAATTCAATGATTCTTAGATGAACTTTCAGGCTACAATAGTATTGACCATGATCGAGACTTTTGTATAGTCTTCTTCTCTCTTATCCTTCAGGGCGGCAGTGTCGCCAGACCTTGACCCCGACATGGCGGACGATCCGATCTATCTGCGTGACCAGTACCTCCGACTCCTGACGGACGCCTGGTTCGCTGCACAGACAGTCATGATGGCGCAGGCACAGTCAGGTATGCCAGCTAGGGGTGGGTACCAGTACTGAAAATTCAGGTACAGGTACGGACCTGGACCTTATCTGTGAAAATCTGTGAAAACCTTTGAGCGGGTGAAACGGGGTTGACGGTCGAATCTTAAATTGGTTTTACAGTTACTTTACCTTATTCAGATTGTGACATAACAATTATCAGTTCTACAGTTATCTCTCTAGTAGAGAGCAAAGAGTTGTAATCGATGGAGGATGTTCGGATTGGAGTTATGTTGGCGCAGGTGTACCTCAGGATTTGGTACTAGACCCCTTTTGTTTCTTGGATTAATGTTGAATTGTTTCCCTACGCAGCCTCCAGTCGAGTGTACCAGTACGAGCTGCAGCACAGCGCGTCGGTCTTCTCTTACCGCCCGCCGTACGTAAACGTTTGCTTGGAAATTGTTATATTGATATTTCCACTAACAAGTGATTTCATATGTACGTACTTCGGTATTCTTACCGGAGCCCTCCCTACATGATACTTTTTAAGATACGCAGTGCGTTTTGATATCAATATTAACTAAACTTTACAAAAAGGTAAAAAATCGTTTTACGAGATTCTCTTGCATAACATGAAGCAACATATTCCCATTATCCAGCTGGCCTTTTCCAGACTCCGTGAAGCAAGGGTCAGCTAGTGAGGAGGGTGATAAGTTCAAGCGCGCATGCGTGCACCGGGGAATTGCTAGCATGTCCTAGGTGCACCGCCTTGGGTCACCCAGGGTAGCACCTTGAACCTTGAACGTGAACATCAGGGATGCCATCGGGGTCACAATGGATTCTTCTTCCCAGGGTAGAAGTAACACGAAGAAGATAAAAAATCGCTTCAGACGTCTTAGATATAAAAGATACAGTTTTACTCCTATACTGTTTCTACCTGTAGGTACGTAAAGGTTGACCACGGTGATGACGTGTTCCTCATGTTCGGCATCCCGCTCCTGCGTGACGTCACCGGCAACTCCTGGAAGTACAGCTTCACCCAGGAGGAGAGGGACCTGAGTCTGGACATGATGGCGTACTGGGTCAACTTCGCCACTAACGGGTAAGTGGGTGTATCTTATATGCTGCAGTGAGTATATGCTCACGTATTTCTTAGAAATAACTACAGTTCTAGATCTACAACTGACATGCTATTCTGGTTTCTTCAATGCAAAGAGGTACCAATATCTTCTGATTCTCGCTGTATTCCTCTGTCACTCACACTCTCTGTTTCTGTATATCTGTCTTTCTCTCTCCTCCTTTTTTTACAGAGACCCCAATGACTCGACGGGAGCGGCGCGCATGCGTGACATGGTCCACTGGCCCCGTTACACTTCTTCATCCCAAGAGTACCTCCGGCTGGACGTGACGTCATCTGCTGACGTCAGGCTGCGGGAGTCCCGGATGAAGTTTTGGAACGAGGAGGTGCCGAGGCTGATGGGAAGGGAGGTTCGAATCGCCGGGTCGGATGAACTTTGAACCTTTGGCTACTTTCGTCACTGCAGCGATAGTCTCCAAAGACTCTATAATCACAAATTCTAGTTTGCCTAAGATGTGTACCCCAGTGTTAGGTCTGGTAGCCTTTGTGCAGTTATTTTGTTGTAGCTAGGGTTCAAGCTTGTTGCCTCTTTGCCTAATTCGATTAGTTGACATTACTAATCGTAGGGCAGGTTTAGGACTGCCAGTTTACGACATCATTCAGTCTTGGGACGGTAGTGAATGTGACGAATGAAATTCGGCCTTGTTCAATCCCGTCCACATCTACCCTCTTGTGAGCGCGATCCGCGGAATTGAGCATTTTGTTTACTTATCATTTATCATAGATTTAAAGAATGAGATCTGTCAGGCATGCATCATTGACAAGGCCGACGTGCAGCAAGGACGTTGTGTCTCATTTAAAGTCCATGGGTACAGTTATAAATGAATAAGTAAAAATGATACAAATAACAAATAGTAACGAAATACATTATGACAAGGGATAACAATATAGGAATTAGATTTAATTAAATATACAAAACTAACGGAGAAAGCATGTACCTAATAACGGAACCCTATCAGAAGTAGCAGATCTGCTAGCTTCAGTGCGTTTCCAGGAAACTACAGAATATGACTAATGATTCGTAATGTCAAACATCAATGGTATTGATTTCACAGTGCGCAACACGCACAGTTGCATTGTGACTTCTTCTTGACTTGTTATTCAATCTTCTAGATCTTGTACAACGTATTATAAAGACAAATTAACGTTAGATCTGGTTATGAGCTCACATATGGATTTTTTTGTTTTGACTTCAATAAAAGTAACATGCAAGGTTGAAAACAGTTAGTACCTATTTTAAGTAGAAAGTATGTCCTTTTCTCAGACATAACACGAATGCTGCGTTACAACTAACCCATCGGCATGACAACTACGAGAATAACTGTAAAGAAAGGCAACTGGCTGTATATGCCTGGTTAAATAAATAAAGTGAAAGTGAAAGTGGGAATTGATTTCAATTGATTCTCCGAAAACCCAATGCATTATAATCACAAATCAGTCCTTGCTGTGTCATAAGATAGTATCCTAAGCTTGGGATGGAGCCCGGTGTATATAGCTCCTTCTGATTGGCCAGAATGAATCGACACCAGTGTCGATGCAAATACACCTCTGGGCGGGTCATTAACCATTAATTAGCTCGCACCAGTAAAAACCCAATGCTCTTTCCAATAAGCGTGGTTGGACGTGCTCCATGTGCGGCTCTACTCCAAGACATCTACAGGACGTCTGTTTAACTAATCTCCAAGCAGATCCTACAATCTCATAAGATAGTACCAAACTGGCCAAGGAGTCTAGTCAGCCAAGAGGTGTCCATTTGCCATTTGCATGCTCCTCCCTGTTTCAGTGGAGGCAGATCCCCGGTAGCAAAACACACTCCTAAGCCGGCTTCACTCCTCTGCCAGCTTTTGATACTATCTTATGCTACCGAAGTATCTGCTTGGAGATTACGTTTAACGTCCCATCCGAGAGGACATCCCTAACCGAAGCTAGGTACTCATTTTCACCTGAGTCGAGTGATATTAATGCGGGCACTGACATATGGAGACGTGTACAGCCTCACGTTCCGACATCCGCAGAAGTGCGAAGAGGTTCTACTCTTCTGGTTCTCTTACCCGCCTCTCCCTCTTTTACAGAGACCCCAATGACTCGACAGGAGCGGCGCGCATGCGTGACATGGTGCACTGGCCACGTTACACTTCTTCATCCCAAGAGTACCTCCGGCTGGACGTGACGTCATCTGCTGACGTCAGGCTGCGGGAGTCCCGGATGAGGTTTTGGAACGAGGAGGTGCCGAGGCTGATGGGAAAGCACATCCATGACCTCGGTGTCAGGTCAGGTGGCAATGGAGGTCCATCGCGTAGCCATTTTGTACTCGCGTTCATGTTAGTTGTGTTCTATCTCTTTGCATACGTTCTCGGGAATACACGGCAAGTATTGGACGGTAAAGTGACGTCTTTTTCGAAGCTTGTTCCACAATGTTCGATCTGACGGTAATTCTAACCGAACCCGTGTTCTATTTGGGGTCATTTGCGGTCATTGCAAGTAAAACACTGCTGTCTGGTGGACAACCATGCATGTGAAATAAACTTTTTAGTGACGCACTCGACTCCGTTCACATCTAGGCCAGTGGACATAAGTCAAAATCATATTCAAGACAATTAACAGATAGGCAAATGCCATGACCTCATCCATGAACATTACAGGTTACAACATCCAACAAAGTACCCCGCTAGCTATGTCCTAAAAGTGTACAAAAAGTCCAATTCAAACAAAGAGCACCTCGAGTTTCAAACAATGTCGCCATTTTGTTGTCTGATGACGTCAAGTTAGAGCCTAATCACTTAAAGTTAGTACGAGGCATATATGTACTTAAAAAATGGGTCAAATATACACTGTCTCATCAATAAAAAATATCTCTTATATTTTCGAAGAACATGCCTTCTACAAGTCTAAGATAGGCTAGAACATGGTGTAACGTAAAATGTGCTCTCGGTGCATGCTTATATTACTAATCTTTGCCATGTCAACCATCTCATGTGCGCATCTAAGGCTTAGGTCACATTTTCAAACCGGGGCCCGGCCGGGCATCTTTCGGGAGCGAAAAGAATGATATGAAATACATAAAAATACACAAATGCCAAAATAAGATTCATGGGCATGATATGCGTATATTTCTAGGTATACATTGTAATTTTTTGTTTCTTAAAACAACCCGGCCGGGTCCCGGTTTGGAAATGTGACCTAAGGCTAAGCCTAACTAAAAATGGAACCTTCATTCCACGAACTCTATCCTACAAAGCTCTCAGTTAAACTGCTGATGTTAATAGATTAAAAGATCTTATATTTGATATAATTTTATTCTGTTTTATCTTAAATCATTGAAGTTAGTATAATGATGTTGATTAAAGTGTTATGACGAGTTTTATGAGTGTTGTAAAATCAATGTAGTTCAGCTCCTACAGGGACTGCAAGGCTGATTGAGAATAAAGTTTCAAAGTTTCAAGTTTACATGACCAAGGTCTGGGTGCTCATGTCGAATTTAGCATAGGTGTCTTCTAAGAGTACAGAGGTGCACGTGTTCACTCGCTGTAACTACTGACAACACTACGGTATGTTGATCTTGTCTACAAGCGGCAATGCTTCCATATTGTACATATCTTTAGCATCACCATATTATATCCCACCGGTTATACCCGCTCTGTATTTATATGTATATAATATATATGTCTCTCGGATTTTAATTGTATGTATTGAGTGGGCCTGTAGTGTCTGAAATAAAGAATAATAATACACTGTTAAATAGTATCGGGGTCATCCCATTGGGAATAGCGACAAGAATCCCAAGGATATAACGAGAGGTTCAAGATTAAAACGTCTTTGTAAACTAACGAGGAAGACAATTTTATTGAAATCGATGGAGAGGAATCCTCAGAGTTAGCACTGTTGCTACAACATTTCATCCCTTTTCTAATGGATTAGAACAACATTATTGTCCCGAATGGTACTAATGTTACTAACGTTACTACAGTAGAATCCAGTTAATTGCACAACGGATAAATGCACACTTCTGTTAATTGCACGGAATCCCCAAATCCCCAAAAAAAGTGCGGTCCAGCTAGATAACTTTATAACTTGCATTATTGCACCAGCCGGATAATTGCACGAAATTCACTGGCAAATAGGCCGTGCAATTAAAAACGGCATCTACTGTACCATTAACATGGCTCAAGACGATTGTGACCAGGACATCAGGCCAACAGATAGGAAACAACAAACGTGAACACCAGAACAGAAAGGCTACACGAAGTCTCGCGAGTCCCATGGCTGGCACGGTTAGAGTGGACATGTTTTCCTATCAGCCTCGGCACCTCCTCGTTCCAAAACTTCATGTTGGACTCCCGAATCTTGACG
The DNA here is from genome assembly GCA_019207045.1 of Branchiostoma floridae x Branchiostoma belcheri. Taxonomy (NCBI): domain Eukaryota; kingdom Metazoa; phylum Chordata; class Leptocardii; order Amphioxiformes; family Branchiostomatidae; genus Branchiostoma; species Branchiostoma floridae x Branchiostoma belcheri. Next base: position 3,142,645 of record CM033029.1, on the reverse strand, counting down.
TCAGCAGATGACGTCACGTCCAGCTTCAGGTAGGATTGAGATGAAGGGGTGTAACGTGGCCAGTGGACCATGTCACGCATGCGCGCTGCTCCTGTCGAGTCATTGGGATCCCTTTAGAAAAAAAAGGAATATCTCAGGCATCTATGAAAGTCAGGTTCAGCCAATATCATTATGCCAATAAGACTTAAACATTAAATGTGTCCATTGACCACTCCCTGAAGGTGACAAGCAAATGGAAAACCACAAATTGACAGGCAGACCAAAAACAATACCTCCCCGTGAATTAGTGCTCTCTTCCATTGACCCATGACCTGTCATGTCTGATGCATCCTCACACTCACTTTTGTAGTGACCCATGTACCATACTCACTTCCTGCCACACTACCGACGACATAAATAAGTACAGACACACAAGACACAGACACTGCTGTACCCGTTAGCAGCGAAGTTGACCCAGTACGCCATCATGTCCAGACTCAGGTCCCTCTCCTCCTGGGTGAAGCTGTACTTCCAGGAGTTGCCGGTGTCGTCACGCAGGAGCGGGATGCCGAACATTAGAAAGAAGTCATCACCGTGGTCAGCTCCCGTGACATACGGCGGACGGAAGGAGAAGACCGACGCTCTGTGCTGCAGCTCGTACTGGTACACTCGACTGGAGGCTGCGTACACAAACAATTCAACATTGATATTTCAGATAACTTAAAACTTTTCTAATTTATCATAATCCAGTAAGCGATGTGTACTTGCCTGGTTTAATAAACTGAAATAACTAAAACTGAAATAAAACATAATAGATTATTGCTTTAAAGAGCACAAAAGAATGCAAAGGTTAGGTCCTTCAGTGTAATATAACCTGCTGCTACCTCGTGTGCTTGTGAAGTAAAGCTGGTATGATATAGTACAAATGGTGATTATACCGGCTTTATATGCTGTATAGATACGGATACAAAATATAAATAAGAATGATACGGTGTCAGAGTTTGTTCCCGTTACCACAGTACCACAAGAACCAGGAAAACTCCCCTACCCTGCCACGCTACTGCCGGCATGCCTGCCTGGGCCTGCGCCATCATGACGGTCGGTGCGGCGAACCACGCGTCCGTCTGAAGTTGGAGGAACTGGTCACGTCGGTAGATGGGATCGTCCGCCATGTCGGGGTCCAGATACTGGTCTATCACAGGCTGGAGGATGGTGTCAACACTGCTGCGCTGCGGAATATATCGCAGGCGAAGGAGATTGGTAAAGAGGCAAAATGCGCTCCACATATTTTTAGAATATTAGATTCAGCTTTTACTGTAGTTTGTTGTGTGTTGAGTGGACCCCCCCCCCCCCCCACAAGTATGTCAAGTGGTAGGGCCCAGAGGGGAGGGAGCCACGGGGGCAAGGGTCAGATCGGACCTCTGGAAGGAGTCCATGGGTTCTGTGCCACGTGCGACGAGGCATGAAGAATAAAATAAACTACATCTATATCGTGTGTCCTTGAACTTGATTGAGAACCTGTTACATTGGCGTTGTCGGCAGGACTATTCATTTATTCAAATAAATTTAGGCAGCCAAAGTGTCTCTTACCAGGTACTGTTCGACCACCAGTTGTAGATTCTCGAGAAGGTTGGTTTCGAACTCCGCCCGAGTCATCCCGTCTGCGTCCACATACGGAACCTGTGATGCCATGTACCCGAACTCGTCGTTGTTGGTGCCCAGAAGGTAGTCCACCCTGTTGATGAACTTGTGGTTCATCAGGTCCTGTGATCACAGCGTAGATTAGCATAAAATTTTTCTCCATAACGTTATTGAAAAAAAACTAAGTTTACATTGTCCCATCAGAAAATAGTAAATTTCAAACACCATCTGATTGGATAACGTCGAGATATAGGACAATCTAAAAGTTTCTTCTGGGGGTAATTAAATGTCAAGACCAATCAACCTTCATCAAACCGGGACGGGGGTAGCTACCGACTTACACAAACCATTGCCAATGCCAACGTGGAAATGCAGTCAACGACATGGAGAGGAGCAACATTTGTTTGTTTGAACCTTTGTTTAAAGCTTAAATCGGCCTGCAGGCCGCTTTTTATTGACGTAATGAGGGTAGGTGCAAGGGTCAGACATGGTATATATAACAGAGATACAGTTTACATTATTCAAAGTCCTAATGAGTCTATGATCTTATAAGTCTATATACCTAATTCTTTACACACATGATACAAAATACATAATGGTTGCTACATAATTAGAGTTCGTTAATTTTGGTCCTTTCCTTTACTTTAAGTGTCACACGATCTTCAGGCGTATCGATGGAAGGTCGGCCGTATTTAAGATCGACAGAGGGTTGCGCGTATTTTTCACATGAAAACCGCCCCTGTCACATATAAGCTATACTTTGTACCTTGTCCAATTGTTGTGCAGTAAAGTGATCATTATAAGCGAGGCTCGGGCGATTGCCGCAGAATCGTCGTCCGATCGATTTCCGCCAAATGTGACATGGGAATAAAGGAAGCTGGCGCTGTGCGTATGTCTGGTGGTAACTGTTCCAGATACCATTGGTTTAGCGGATGCACTTCGCACATGTGCCATGGCATTACGATCAACGAAGTTCAGCACATACTAAGTGTGCTAGGTGCAATACATTAAGCATCGTTCTTACCCAAGGACTTTGTAACAGGAATCTACCGTCGGTAACCACTGAGGGAAACACCGTCGTCAAGAGGTTCTCACTCGGTAACCTATCAGAACAAAAGATAGTCTGTTTGATTGAACAATGAACCATCCTCCTACGCAGGGACATCCAACAGCCAACGGCCTGTCTGGATGTACCCTGCTCTTTCAACCGTCACTCTTAGTTCCTGACCGCCCTGCTTATAAATATTAATGGGCTTACCCTTATATACACGTGACAGCTTTTAAAAACTGAAAGCCTATTCTCTGATTGGCTGACAGCTGTTTTTTTTTGGGGGGGGGCGTCCACAGGAACTAAGAGTGACGGTTGAAAGAGCAGGGTACATCCAGACAGGCGGTTGGCTGTTGGATGTCCCTGCGTAGGAGGATGCAACGAACTACATGTATAGGACTAGCTTTGTTGAATAAGGTAGGAGTTTTATAATAGGAAACAACATTTGTACATTACAACCAAAGTACAGTGATCTAAATCTTTAACTTCTAAGTCAAGCATGCAAATCGATCCACTGTGTTTTGGTCCTTCACAGGTCTGGGCGCTCTGCAGCAACGGCAGGAGTGCTTTCTTAAACTCTTTCCAAATCAACTCGGACTAATTATCAATTAAAGATAGAAACCCCCTAACATACCCTCGCAGACAGCTCATCATGTCATCGTAGGAGGCCGTGCTGCAGTTCAAGCTAAGAGCGAGGTTTTGTGTTTGTGTGATTTCTCTTTTCTCTCTGACTGGAAATCCCGCCACGCCGCTCTGAGAGATGGCCCGGTGGAACAGTCCCGTTGCCATGGGAGACATGACGAGCAGGGAGACGGACCAGCCTCCAGCTGACTCTCCAAATATGGTGACTCTGTCGGGATCTCCGCCGAAGTTCCGGATGTTGCCTCTTACCCACTCCAGGGCCTTTATCTGTGACAGGACAGGGTAGGGGTCATCAGGGGGCAATGTGATGAATGACAGGTGACTGAGGCAATTTCTTATCATATTCAAGATATACTCAGAACAGGATTTCTTCGCACGAGGAGTGAAGGAGACGTTGCACATCAGAGCTCACCGGCCCACACTCAACAGAGACGGGGGGTGACATAGACTTTCTGATACTTATGTCCCTTTCCTGCAAAAGTTTTGTCTTCCTGACATCACTGCTGGAGATAGAAAGGGTCATTCTGTGAACAAGGTCGACGGAGATCTAGATTGACCGAAAATTTAGGAGTAAGTCTTTACATTTATTACAGTGTTGGAAGGAAAGTTTAGCGATTTTTCTATAATGTATTCTACCAACACAGATGGACTTTCATGCCATATTCAAGATAGATAATGCTTTGTGAAGCAGGAATCGCAAAAAACAGACAATACAGACTACAGTCATCGCTAACAGGCAGGCCAGGCAAAAACAATACCTCGCTCCCCTGCGGGATTTAACTTTTAAAAAACAAACTTTTATTGGGAAGATCTAGATAGAATCTAACCGTATCCAAGAGACCAAAGTTGCCGGGTGCGTCGTCGTCCAGGGTCGGCAGGAAGCCAAGGTGAGCGAGCCGGTAGTTGATGGTTACCATGACGACGTTATGGAGTGACGTGGGGATCTCAGCCGGGTAGCTTGCACCACTGCCAGAGTACCAACCCCCGCCATGGATCCACACCATCACCTGAAACAGATGGTATACGTTATGGAGAAAGCCATAGGTCGATGAAAATACAGGGTCACAAAGATTCGTCGGAGGTTGTGTAAGTTTATTAAATATATGAACAGGACTACTTTAAAAGAGGAATAAATGAAGTCATTTACATCAGGGAAACCAACATTTTCGCAATCGGGACAGCGGGCGATATGGACTTTCGACAGCATTTTAGCCATTGCTGGGGTTACACGTGTGGAAAGTCACAATGACTTGATTAGACAGCTGATGAAGAAGCACCAAATGCTAGTGAGTGCAATTTTGAGTCGGAAAACAGTTTCTAACCTTTCCATAGTAGTTTACCTTTTCATAGTATTTCATTGACCTTGCTGATACGTAAAAGAGCAGTGCCTTTAATTTTTTCCTGCCAAAATGTGTATTTCATGACTCTGTCTCTCGTCCATCTCTCTCTCTCTCTCTCTCTCTCTCTCTCTCTCTCTCTATCTTCTCTCTTTCTCACTCTTGATCTAGAATTAGCTAAGTTCATACATTGTCTCTACGATGTACAGAATTTCGGTTCCATCATTTGGCTAAAGCATTCTCAAGTTAGAGGACTGACCAGAATTAGTTTGCCTGACCAATTTGCACATTTGGTAAGTGAAAAATCTAATTTTAATATGCAAATTACCCATTGCACATCAACAAACTTTGATAGATATAACAAAGGCGATGATATCTCACAGGCAGGTTGGCAGTGGAGGACACGTTTGGAGTGTACACGTTCAGGAAAAGGCAGTCCTCGCTGCTGGAGTTACTGCGAACGGAAATGGCGTCGTAGATCGTCCCAGACAGCGGGAACTCGATCTGTGGGCACCTGGACCCGAACTCTGTGACGTCACGGACACCTGTCCAGCTGGCGGGGTCCTGGGGAGGGCGCCACCTAGCGGAGAAGAGAGGGGATGTTCTGGGCAAAGGTCACTATTATACTCGGCGCCGATTTTGGTCTCCTTAAGACTTTTGGAAACCGTGAAAATGTAGATAATGAATGTGAGAGTGCATGGATTACATTTTTTTTTAAATTGGCCCATTTTCCGTATACCCTTCCTTGTTTGAAGTAGTCAGTTCCTAACGTGACGAAATCAGAATCAAAATGGCGGTGTCGTTATGCTGTTCCGCCGTATACAACTTGTTTATACTTTTACGTTAAAACTTTTGGACATGTAACATATCGGGCTACTGTGCGATTGAGTTGGTATGACCTGGATAGAAACGCGGCAGATGAGGTTTTGACACCCTGATTTGAGTCATCTTAGATATAGATTTCCCTTATTGTAATTTGCCCTTCAAGAGTAACGTCTACGTCTGTAAGACCACTACTCAAAATTAAATCACCTAACCATTTGAACACGCGATGTCAAACTTGTGCACTTCAACTTCAGCATGAAAACTATCAATTATTTGCTTTGATTGTTTCTTTTGTATTCTTCAACGCGACTATGGAATTAAAATAGCAAATATTCGACACATTTGTTGGTGTCGTTGTCCTGTTCCGCCGTATAGAGATTGTTTATATTGAATTTTATTGACACTATGTATATCGGAATACTGTGCGGGTGGCCTGGTATGACCAGGAAAGGTGGCAGATGAGATTACGACACCCTTTTTTAGTCATTTTAGATACACATCTCCCTTATTGTAATTTGCCCTTGAATAGGACGTTTGTGAGACCACTACTCTGTAGTTGTTTTATTCAAGATCCTGGTTCAATCCCCCAAGATTTGACCACGCGATGTCAAATTTGTGCACTTCAACTTCATCATGAAAACTATCAATTATTCATTTTGTCTGGTTATTTTGTATTCTACGGAACTAAAATAGTATTCGACCCATTTGTTCTTTCCTTTGTCAACCTAGCACCCACCTGAGGTCCCCCACAGGCGGAGCGGCGTAAGGAATCCCCTTGAAGGTGAAGACGCGGTCAAAGACGGCATTTCCGACAACAGAGGAGGTCAGGAACTCTGAACCGCTCACGTCGCCATGAGTGGTGGAGACAACAGCGGCGTCTGGAACAAATATCGTCACATTTTCTCGTCGAAAAGGTCGATTCTTGACGTGGGCGTATAGTGTTAGTTCTTTGGCGTTAGTTCTTAGGAGCACGCCGCGTCAAGTTAAAGGAAGTATGACTGGTCTCCGTAGCCTAATATCGTATTGACAGATTGTGTGTCGCTTGTAGAGAGTAACAGGTGGATTTGTATGTTAAAGTAAAACCAACCTTACCCGATCCACCTGTAAGAGACAAGATCAGCGCTGTACAGACGAAAAACACACAGAGACCACGGGAGGGACAGTACATGCCGGCCATGTCGTCAGGAATGCTCTTTGGACAGGACTAACACTAACACGACCTTTGTCCCCATTACAAAACTGGGGCTGTTTCTTTGCATTACGTCAATATTGTTTACTGATTGCCAACGAAGTAACGGTTGAATGGCTGTGAGTCAGAACTACGGGACTGTCAACAAACGATATTCCTACACAACATCTGCTTGGAGATTATTTACCATCCAGAACCAAGGCTTCATACGTTGACTGACAAGACAGCAGCATACCGTCCTGCCAGGCAAAAGCTAAATGCATCATTTATTTACCATAAACGGCAAATTTGCATGAAGGAAGTGCTCCCATGCTTCTTGAAACGTCGTTGCCTTTGACGACCTAGTGAACCTTATCCAAGTTGTTGGGGACTCCAATGCTTGCTCTGAGTATGGACTTTAGTATTTTTTGTTCAATCTTATTATGACCCAATAATGGTCTGAACTAATGTTCAGCTATAAGCTTGATGATTACATGTATATGATGAATTGGTTTTTTTTGAGGCAGGTGTAAGTCAAACGAAAATCAAATGGTTGTCCTTCGTCAGACTTAGCCGCAAATGGGAACAATACTGGTGTTTAAAAAGTGCCTTGGCGATGGGTACTAGTAAGTTGTAAGTGGAATATATGTGTATATATGTGTAGTGGTTTGATAAAGGACCAAAATGTTTCAGTTTTAGCCTCCTTAAAGTAATAGAAACATTGGAAACAGAAAATCGAATAGAATGAACTCATTATGTTTATTTCGCAAATAACATCAATGGAATTAACACTACTATTGACATCATGAGCAACAAAACATGTCATACACATTTTCTAATACTGGCAAGTCTTAAATACAGATCAACTACTGCCCCAAGAATGCCGTCGATTCGCTGTGTTCACCTGCCTTACGACGACTGTGATCAGAACCTCAGGCCAACAGATAGGAAACAACAATCGTGAACACCAGAACAGAAAGGCTACACGAAGTCTCGCGAGTCCCGCCGCTGCCGGTGTTTACAACCTTTCCCAGCAGCCTCGGCACCTCCTCGTTCCAAAAATTCATCCGCCACTGCAGTCTGACGTCAGCAGATGACGTCAGGTCCAGCTGGAGGTACTCTTGGGATGAAGAAGTGTAACGTGGCCAGTGGACCATGTCACGCATGCGCGCTGCTCCTGTCGAGTCATTGGGGTCGCTGTAAATAAAAAAAGAAAAGATAGGAACAAAGAGTAGTGAACACATCTTTACGCCAAGAAGCATTTACTCAAGCAACTGGATATGATTTTGGATTTCAAAATATCCACGCACCCATTAGTGGCGAAGTTGACCCAGTACGCCATCATGTCCAGACTCAGGTCCCTCTCCTCCTGGGTGAAGCTGTACTTCCAATACGAACCCTTGTCGTCACGCAGTAGGGGGATGCCCCACATGAAGAATAAGTCTTCAAGGTGGTCAGCTCCTACATACGGCGGACGGAAGGACAAGACTGACGCTCTGTGCTGCAGCTCGTACTGGTACACTCGACTGGAGGCTGCGAAGAGAAACAAATCAGCATTAGAATTTACAGAAAATACAACTTCATGTTTTATCAGCATGCTTGATATACCCACTCTTTCTTATCAGAATATGAGAATGATACGAAGTCAAACAATTTTCTTCCTTTTACCAAAATGAACGCATAGCTTCTCTTTTGCCACAAGAACGTGACAAGACCCTTGCTTCGCCTATTGATGAGCCAGTTAGTCGAACTTGCTGAAGCTCGATGTTTCTGACTTAGGGAGAAGAGATGCTGCCACAGTGAGCGTAGTTCAGTGCTTAGAAGTGGTCAACGGCCTTGTACTGAGCAAACTCGTTAAAAAAGTTGCCTACCCTCCCACGCTACTGCCGGCATGCCTGACTGGGCCTGCGCCATCATGACTGCTGGTGCGGTATAGTAGACGTCCGTCAGGAGCCTGAGGTACTGGTCACGCAGGTAGATGGGATCATCCGCCATGTCGGGGTCCAGGTACTTTTCTATCGCAGGCTGGAGAATAGCGGTAATATTGCCGCCCTGCCGAGTAAGAGAGGAGAAAGAGTTTCAAAAGAGATAGTCCGTCTATAACGCACATGACCACTCAATGTACTTGAAAAAACTGTCACGGTAAACACGTTGCCACACTAGACAGGATTTCCAATGCCGTTTCAACTGCAGTGCGAAGTACAGCCAGCCAGTATTGCCCTGAAGAAGGTGACCGGCTGTTATCGTTACGTCTGCCAAATACAGGCTGGATCACTGGACAGCTTCTGGCACTCTGGAACCAAACGAGGCTCTTTAGACTCCTCTTGAGTCCCTACCTCATGGTTCACACCTACCCAGAAGGGAATGGGTGGACAAAGCTAGGAGTGAAGTAGGCAGGACCAGTAACAATCTACTAAAATGGGGGGCGGGTGAACTCAGCTGAGTGTCGTTGCGGACACCCTACCCAAACTATGGGACGTCTCCAACTGGACCTGATAGAGGCAAACGAGAAGGCCGTGGCCTGGCTGCAGTACGGGCACGGAACGATATGATGATCTTCACATTGTATCTCAGTGATTGTCAATAATGGCCTTTGTTATACATGGCCTATGGAAATTTAGATAGACCCAGGAAGTGCACGAGCCTCTTACCTCGTACCATCCGGTAATCTCCTGCAGATCGTTCGGCAGGTACGTCTCGAACTCTGCCCTGGTCATCCCATCTGCGTCTATGTACGGGGCCCCAGACGTCCACGTGACCCAGAACCAGAACCCGAACTCGTCGTTGTTGTTCCCCAGAAGGTAGTCCACCCTGTTGATGGACTTGTGGTTCATCAGATCCTGTGTTAACAACAATTTAGATTAGTATGAGAAAGTGTCCATAACGTTATAACGTAAACGTTCATCGGTGTTGGTAGAAGTGATTATTGAACTAGTTGAACTGTATTATCCAACAAAGACTATACCTGTACCTTCTGACTGTACTTTGTATGTCGCACTGGTAAAATAAGTTACGAACTTGAAAGCAGGGCCACATCCTCCTAGTCAGTCCCAAATCAAATGAAAAAAAAATCAAGCATTATTCTTACCCAAGGACTTTGTAAGAGGAACCTGCCATCGATGACTATGCACGGAAGGGTAATCTTCATGACGTCACCACTCGGTAACCTGACAGAAAAAAAACATATTCCTCATCCATTCAAATTTAATGAACGACTACTATAAAAATAATAATACCCTTCACTCTAGCTACGTTATGTAATGTCAGTATTCAGTATCATATAAAGTCGGTATTCGGTATTATGTACTGTCGGTATGCGGTATTAAGTACTGTCGGCTTCGGAATGAAAACAGATTTTTATATGTCAAAACGTATGTAGTCTTATCTGAAACTTTCAGCATGCATATCGAAAAGGTATTCACTGCGTTCTGCTACTGCAGTGGTACGGACACTCTGCAGCCAGGGAGGTTATTTCTGTCTTTCTTCAACCCTCTCTAAATCGGCCTGAACCTGATTGAAGATGGAATACCACAGTCAACACACCCTCGCAGACAGCTCATCATGTCATCGTAGGAGTCCGTGCTGCAGTTCAAACTCAGGACGAGGTTTTGTCTTTGTGTGATGTCGCCTTTCCGTTTGACTTGACCTCCACCAACACCGCTCTGAGAGATGGCCCGGTGGAACAGTCCCGTTGCCATGGGAGACATGACGAGCAGGGAGACGGCTATGCCTCCAGCTGACTCGCCAAATATGGTGACTCTGTCGGGATCTCCTCCGAAGTTCCGGATGTTGGATTGAACCCATTGGAGAGACTTAATCTGTGACAATGCAGTGTAGGGGTCATGTTAGGTCAATGTGAAAAGTCACAGGGTATTGAGGAAACTCTTCAGGACAACGTTGAAGAGGTTCATCAGTCACGCATGAATACAGTTACCCTGATCTACGCAAGCCGGACCTAGTCTCGTGCTCTCTCGCGAGATCGAGACAAGGTCACTCTCCGTAAACAAGATGAACTGTCAGCCGTCGAAAATTTGGAGGTATTTACCTTACCTTTAAAAAACAGTCATTGCTTGAAGAAAATTTAAATCTTCTGGACAAATTCACGATTGAGGCTATATGAAAAGACAGCGGTGTAAATGTACAGAAAGATGGACAACCATACCCCCACTCCACTGGGATGAAGAGATAAAGGGAAACGTTTATTGGCAGTAAATAAACGAACCATATCCAAGAGACCGAAGTTGCCCGGTGCGTCGTCGTCCAGGGTCAACAGAAAGCCCAGGTTGCCCAGCCGGTAGTTGATGGTTACCATGACGACGTTATGGAGTGACGTGGGGATCTCAGCCGGGTAGGTGTCCGCACTGCCACGTACCCATCCCCCGCCATGGATCCACACCATCACCTGAAACAGCAGGTGGTGAAAGCAATCGGTCAAATGTAGTCCCCGGGCACACAGTTTTGCTGGACTAGATTGCGAGAGGAATAAACGAGGCACTCCAGCCTTCTATCAATCGGGACGGGGGACGATATCAGCTTCCAAGGCCTTGTGACCCATTGCACTTACAGAGTATCACGTGTTCAGAGCTATTGGGTCAGACAGCTGAAGAAGACCAAACCGGGACGGGGGTAGATATTGGCTTCCAACGAAATTTGAGATCCATTGCTGAGGTCACACTCGTGCAGAATGTCACGTGTTCACAGCGATTGGGTCCGACAGCTGAAGAAGACCAAGTGAGTCAGTGGAAAGTTCCCATTAGTCAAATATTTTAGTTAAACATTTTTCATCATATATAAATATCAATGGAGGGTTCAGTGAGAAGAGTGTATTGTTGTGTCACATGGTGGGGTGAAATAAGCAAGGGGACGATAACTTGATTAAGCAATCTTACCCAGGATGCACTGCAATACAAAATCAACTTTTCAAAGCAACTGCCAAAATTGATATTTCATGACTATGTCTCTCTCTCTCACTTCATGAATTTACACCGTCACATTCATAGTTGTCTCTATGTTAAACATAAATATGTAAACAGGTAAGCATTGTTTTTTTTACAATCCCATGATCTTCCTATAACATCCTTAAGTAAATTTGCTTTACCAATATGCACATCTGTACAATAATCTAATCCGTATATGCCGCCATGTTCATCATGTAACCTTTTAGTTGATATATCTCACAGGCATGTTGGCAGTGGCGGACACGTTTGGAGTGTACACGTTCAGGAACAGACAGTCCTCGTTGCTGGCGATACCGCTGGATGTCAGGACCTCGGCGTAGATCGGATGAGGCCGCGGGAACTCAAAACCGGGACACCTGGCCCCGAACTCTGTGACGTCACGGACACCTGACCAGCTGGCGGGGTCCTGGGGAGGGCGCCACCTAGCGGAGAACAGGGAATGTTCAGGGCAAAAGTTATATCATGCGCAGGTGCACAGGGTCCACTTTTAGCAGGGTTCTATGATGTTTTAGACTGGCCAGTTTCTTAGGAAATTTAGATGAAATCTTATAAATGGATGATGCAGGCTCTAGGACAGATTGTGTATTTTAAGATTTTCTTTAAAAAGGTTTTGGCCAATTGTTTCGCATACTGGCTATATCTATTTGACCACGCGATGTCACACTTGTGGACTAACTTTTCATACAAACTATAAATCATTCATTTGTTGATTTTTTTAAAAATTCATCAACGTGACTAAGTGATAAACATCACTGTCGTATTGAGGTCAGCTGAGTGGCGCCGATTGGCAGCTCGCTTTAGACCATTTGCGATATTGCCCCACCTATTGTATTAAAGCTCCTCGCAGTCACTGGCTGCCAAAAAAGAGTAGTCAGCCCACCCAATGTATTCAACAACCCATTTGTTCTTTCCTCCCTTCACCAAACACCCACCTGTATATAAAATGTTTAAATAAGATTTTTGGACACTTTACCAATTGCGCTACTGTGTGGGTGAGTTGGTATGATCTCAAGTGTTCACGGATGATATTATATCACCCTGTATTAAGTTATCTTAGATACACATTTCCCTAACTATACTTTGTCATTCAAGAAGACGTCTATGAAACCCGTACGCCGTAAATGCTGTATTCCCAATTCTTGGCCCCAATTCTAACAGTTTAGACACGCGATGTAATCTATATATACTTTGTCTGACCCTTGCCTCTTCCCTCATGGCCTTCAATGAAAAGCGGCCTGCAGGCCGATTTGAGCTTTCATTTATAAACAAAGGTTCAAACAAACAAACAAACAAACAAACAAATCAAACTTGTGCAGATAAACTGTATTCAAACTATTAATTATTCACTTCTTAATTACTTCAGATTTTCAAGCATTCAAGTGGTACGTATTCTTCCCATTTGTTCTCGAGATCCTTTCTGAGCATAGCACCCACCTAAGGTCCCCCACAGGCGGAGCGGCGTAAGGAATCCCCTTGAAGGTGAAGACGCGGTCAAAGACGGCATTTCCGACAACAGAGGAGGTCAGGAACTCTGAACCTCTCACGTCGCCATGAGTGGTGGAGACAACAACGGCATCTGGAATTCAAATCGGTCAATATTCTTACAAGTTCTCGTCAAATAGGACGCTAAAATCTGGAATCATTCTTCATGAAATTATGCTTCCATCTGAACGTCTGAATTGACGATTCAAATTCTTCCCTTTTCTTCACTGCACAGATAGACGATTATGAAAATTTAAAAAAAAGTTTCTGAAGCATCGTTTTCTAAGCCTTGCCAGCTGAAAACAGTCTGTGTCAAATTGTCTTGCTTGCAGAAACTAACAGCTGAATTTGCCCAGGTAGCTTTATCAGTGGCATAAGTTAGTATCAAAGCTGAGGAGTTCCTATATGGCCTCCTTCGGTCAATATTGACCATGGTAAAATCCTAATGCTGAGGAGTGCAGCTGGCCAAAGGGAGTCATCAGCCACTGGTGGCATAAGATAGTATCGAAGCTGGCTAAGGAGTCATCGGCCACTGGGAGCCAAACACACTCATAGGCCTACTTAACAGCTTTTGATACTATCTCATGCTACCGTAGGATCTGCTTGGAGATTAAAGTAAAGCCACCCTCACCTGATCCACCTGTAAGACCCAGGATCACCGCTGTACAGACGACAAACACACGGGGACTCCGAGCGCCGGCCATCTCGACTAGAATGGTCTTTGGCATCGCAAAAACAACACGACCTTTGTCCCACCTGACCTCTACGTTCCTTCACGTTGTGTCATGTACACAGTGTGTTCAATCTCCAAGCAGATGTTTGATAAATTATGATAATACATCTGGTGCATTATTTGCAGCCAGTAGGTACCCAATGTTTAGTAGTGAGGTTTACGTGCTCGGGTGCTCGAGGCACCTCCTCGAACACCAGACCCCCGTTTGCAACCCTTCCGAAAGACTAAATTGTAAATTCGTCGGGTGGGGCTACAGCAGCTTCTTCCTTATCAAAATAATGATGAAAAAAACCAAGGTATATGATGAATAAACAAAGGTTCAAAAATCAAACTGAATGTAGAATCGTTTAATGACGGTGCCCACCTACCGTAGTACAAATGTACCATAGAATGCAGTGTTAGGTTACATGTACAAGGGCGTGTCATTAGTGATGTGTTATGTTGAAGTCGGACAACCTCCAACTCCCCACAAGAGTAGACTAATGGTAGGGCCGAGAAAGGGTCAGGAGAAGGACAAGGAGAGAGTGTCAGTTGCGTCGGCTGGAGTTTATTTATAAATTTATTAGCGAACGTCTGGGGTTTCCTGATACGTGAACTATACGTGTGGCCACACGAGGTGTGGAATGTGGAGACAGAGATCTGGTGTAGTCTACTCGTCCTTACTACATAACGGACCCTTTGACAGAGTCAAGTTCATGATGTAACCGGAAGAAACAGCCTCTGGGATAAGGGTGCTGTCCCTATTCGCAATGTGCGCTATATAATAATGGGTTCAACACTAAAACGCCATTGTGAACAAAGAAAAAAAAGCTTTTATTGAAATCTATCGAAATGATTCACAAATCCTCAAAGGTAGTACATGTAACGTTACTGTTGATACAACGTTTCGCCAGAGGTCCGTAAACAGTGATTGGTAAGTCACGGGATAAAGAGATTCTTTATAAAGCGGCAATTGTTTCCATTTCCTCTGACGTTTCCGTGACCGCCTGTCACCGTCTTCGCAACAATTCTGACTGGCTTACATTGCCCTGCAACTATAGGTGTCGCTGCTTACAGATGTGGGACCGCCGCGATCTGCACACAGCAACACATACATATAGGTGCAGTGCAATGTGAACCAGTCAGAATTGCGATGGAAATAAAACAATGGTTATTCAAAAAGTATCTTTATTATTTTCTCCGAAAGGTAACAACAATGGTCCTGCCATTGACCTGCTTTAGGATAATTATGACCAGAACCTCAGGCCAACAGATACGAAACAACCATCATGAACGCCAGAACAGAAAAGTTACACGAAGTCTCGCGAGTCCCATGGCTGGCACGGTGGTTGTGGACGTGTTTTCCCATCAGCCTCGGCACCTCCTCGTTCCAAAACTTCATCCGGGACTCCCGCAGCCTGACGTCAGCAGATGACGTCACGTCCAGCTTCAGGTAGGACTGAGATGAAGGGGTGTAACGTGGCCAGTGGACCATGTCACGCATGCGCGCTGCTCCTGTCGAGTCATTAGGGTCTCTGTAAAACAGAAAGGGGGGGGGGGAGAGAAAGAAAATTATCATTACTAGTTGTAGTTCTTTTAATCCTTCATCAAAGAATACACATTTATCATCAGATTGTGGTGATGCTTTTGCTAACAGTGACATCTCTATTCCTTTTATCGTATTGACATTGAATGTGACTAGCATACGGAACATCCATAACTGCGAAGACACTGGAAGACAGACCAAACTTACCTCCCCATAGATTAGTAGCCGCTTCCATTGACCCCCGTGACCTATCATGTCTGATAACATCATCTTTATACTAACTTCTGCCAATCTTATTCACCTACAGACACACAAGGACACAAACATCCAGACATGGAGGCGAAGATATATCCACTTACCCGTTAGTTGCGAAGTTGACCCAGTACGCCATCATGTCCAGACTCAGGTCCCTCTCCTCCTGGGTGTAGCTGTACTTCCAGGAGGCGCCGGTGTCGTCACGCAGGAGCGGGATGCCGAACATAAGAAAGAGGTCATCGCCGTGGTCAGCTCCCGTGACAAACGGCGGACGGAAGGAGAAGACCGACGCGCTGTGCTGCAGCTCGTACTGGTACACTCGGCTGGAGGCTGCGTAGAGAAACAATTCAACGTGTACATTTCAGATATGTACGACTCAAAATTATATCGAGAAATACAATCGATTTGTTGGTACACGTTGGTACGTTTTGTGCACTTGAACACCTAATAGATAGATGATGTGTCTGCATGCTTAATGCATAATTTTTGGATTTTGAATTGTGTTTGTTTGTTTGCTTGTTTGTTTTGTTCACTTTTTCTGAACGAGATTGTTGAAAGCAAGGTCATGAGACCACTTCAGGGCAATGGAAGTTGGAAACTGTGCACGGAGATAGCGGTGGACATTTGTTTTGAAGGCTGATAAGTTGAAGACGGGGTGGAAACAGTTGTCGTCGAGAGAGTTCCATAATTTAGCTGTTCGGAGAAAGAAACTAACTTGAACCGCCTCATGTACAATGATTCAAATACGGGTGATTTGCCAATCATGATTTGTCAATCATGATCATCGTAATCTGACATGAACGAAGAATGGCGCTGTGTTGCATTTTCTGCATGTGTGAATCATCCACTATTTTTCATTTCAAACAAATCAAGAGCAAGAACTAATCACAAGTACCAGAGTTATTAACTCAGGTTGAGGTCTTTAGAAATTCGTGTTTTCTCTCTCTCTAAAACTATGGTAGAGTAGAAAAACGAAGTTTCATTACAGTGGTATGTACCAAAGTGCTGTATTTTGTCATAGAAAAAAATAATATCAGAGGTAATAAAATGATGACGTCATAAATTCAGCCCCAAAAAAATCAGATTTAGAATTCTCTAATGCCCATCTATCAACATTCGTTACGGCTCCATTCTTTCTTAATTTATTGGTAAGAAAACAGTGGAAGGTCAAAATGCCAATTTAGCCAACCGAGATACCTTAAAAAGAATGCGTGTAGCTAGATGTGTAGATGTTAGGTAGGCCATCTCATAAGCAGAAGCTTTGGGCCTCCCTTGCACTGTTCATGTTTTATAATTCATTATCCTGTACTTATTGTTGTTGTTTTTAAAGTGCAAAACAAATAAACAAATAGGTGTGACAGGCCGTTCAGTGTAACATGACCAGCTGCTGCCGCGCCGTGTGCCTGCGAAACTTGTGGTGTGTTACGCCGAAGGGTGGTTATACTGGCTATACAGAGATAAATATGGGAATGATATGGCGTCACAATTTGTTCTCTTTAGCATCAGATAGTGAGAGTACTAGTACCTCATGAGCGCGAGGCCTCCCTACCTTCCCACGCTACTGCCAGCATGCCTGACTCGGCCTGCGCCATCCTGACTGCCGGTGCAGTGAAAATGCCGTCCGTCAGGAGTATGAGGTACTGGTCACGCAGGTAGATCGGATCGTCCGCCATGTCGGGGTCCAGGTACTGGTCTATCGCAGGCTGGAGGATCATGTTAACACTGCCGCCCTGTGAAACATCCATGGATAATGACTCGATAAAAGTCTAGATCATGACATCTGAGCCTGAATGAACCATTTCTCAGCAAGTCAGTCACAGCAGACACCAGGCGCTGTAGACAGGACTCCTCATGCTTGGGATAAAAAATGGTCCCAGTCACCAGATGGACTTCATGGTTGTCAAATGCGGTGTTTCATACGTCGGTCGTCGGTATTTGAAACTTAGGATTCATTATTATTACATCTTAAGATTTCTCAAAATCCTGGATGATGTCATATAATGTAAGGTAGTGCAATAATACATATTCATACTATTGGCCAGAGGTTTCTGTCAGCTGTGTACAAACTGTATTAGGAACAACTATAAACAATCTCTGACAGTTTGAAGGTTTTCATAGATTCAGTCAGCAAAAGTGTCTCTTACCAAGTACTGGGTGGTAATCTGTGATAGAAAGAACGGTAGATTGGTTTCAAACTCTGCCCGGGTCATCCCATCTGCGTCTATGTACGGGAACGCTGTCGTCATTCCGGCGCCGAACTCGCCGTTATTCGTGCCCAGAAGGTAGTCCACCCTGTTGATGAACTTGTGGTTTATCAGGTCCTGTGATAGCAACAACGTAGATTTGTATGGAAGTGTTGCCCCAGAACGTTATTGAAAAAGACTAAACATTGTGCCAGCAGTATGAGCACATCCTCAGACGCATTTTCTAATCAGACAACGTTGAGATATTGGACACTAAACAATACATCAGGACCCAGCGCGCAACTTTCAATGAACCGAGCCGAGGGTGGATATCGATACAGACTTGCACACACGGTCACCAGTGCCAACGCGGCAATGTTTTCAAGGACATGAGCAGAAACAGCATCATCATTGCCATGAGTTCAGTTGTTGCATTTGAAAACCTGCACCATTTTGATCAACATAACTTAGGCTTAGGTCACATTTAGAAAAAGGGGCCCGGCCGGACAGCTATCGGGAGCGAAAAATATGATATAAAAGACATCAAAATACACAAAATGTCAAAATAAGATTCAAGGGCATAAGTTGTGTATTTTTCATGGTATACAATTTGATTTTGCGTTTATTAAAACATCCCGGCCGGGCCCCGGCTTAGAAATGTGACCCAGGCCTTAAGCTACACTTTGGGTTTGGCAGGCACAATAAAGCATCATTCTTACCTATGAAAATAATTTCATCAGGTTGGTAGATCATAGGAAATAGGAGAATTCTTTTACACAGCCAATTTTTTCTCACTTTTGCTTACGTTTCGATGTCTCTCAGACACCTTCCTTAGAGCCGCTAACTGGAGTTCTGCTTCTCGCCGCTATATGTAGCCGATGTAGGTGGCGCTGCAGCCGCAAATGCTGCGAGAAGCGTAGCCTGGTTACCAAACCCTAGCCCGATCTCAAGTATCTATCGTGCAGGGGTCTGGCCGGATGGCATAGGCTGCCTTCTCAATTTTGCCTCAAACAGTGGCAAAAAACTCCACCAATAGAACAGCAGCAGGATCAGCAGGAGGTAATTACACCCCTACCATGATTGGTTAAAGACCCCAACTGTATTTTTTTGAATCCATACCAGGGACCACTAAGTACCTGATTCACTACTGTGATAGCCTGCTGACCAACTGTGGTGTGTTGTAGCTGGCTACCTGTGGTGTGAATGGTCATAAATCCTAGGTTCTCCTCCCTCTGATCAAAAGCCTTCGAGAACATTTCTACAGCCATCCTGCCAGACCCCAACACGAAAGATATTTTGAGGATGGGGTATGATATCCAGGCTACGAGAAGCACAAAGCAGAACTCCTATATCTAATCATTCTTACCCAAGGACTCTGCAAGAGGAACCTGCCATCGATGACCACTGATGGAGCTATCAGCGACGGGATCCGGAAGACCTCACTCGGTAACCTGTCATAAACAAGCGATATCAAGATCAAGATCGCAACACCTATAGTACGGTTATGTTTGTTAAAATACTGTAGGGATTTTATGATAAAAAAAACAACTTTTAGATATTATAATCCGATGCAAAATTGTAGGTCATGTTTATATTGTCGAATCAAATCAAGCTTTTAGTTTAAAGTCAATCATGTCTGCACACTAGATAGTCCATTGCGTGCTGCTGTGGATCCAACTGCAATCAGTCTTTCTTCAACCTCTGAAAATTGACTCGAACTCATCATGAAATAAAGAGGGAGTACCACAATGAACATACCCTCGCAGACAGCTCATCATGTCATCGTAGGAGTCCGTGCTGCAGTTCAAGCTAAGGGCCAGGTTTTGTGTTTGTGTGATGTCTCCCTTCTGTGCGATTGGAACTCCCGCCACGCCGCTCTGAGAGATGGCCCGGTGGAACAGTCCCGTTGCCATGGGAGACATGACGAGCAGGGAGACGGACCAGCCTCCAGCTGACTCCCCAAATATGGTGACTCTGTCGGGATCTCCTCCGAAGTTCCGGATGTTGCCTCGTACCCACTCCAGGGCCTTTATCTGTGACAGGATAGGGTAGGGATCGTGTGAAGAATTACAGGTGACTGAACCAACTATTCTGGTCAAGTTCAAGATGTTTTACAAGTCTGCATTGTGTAACTTTATATCTGGATTAGCATGAACACAGGCAGAGACATAGAATATATTCAAACAGACAATAGAAACCAATGCTTCCCTACTTTGGGACGAAGTATAAAGAAACTTTTTATGAGGAGGAAAGAATCTAACCGAGTCTAGAAGACCAAAGTTGCCCGGTGCGTCGTCGTCCAGTGTCGGCAGGTAGCCTAGGTAACTCAGCCGGTAGTTGATGGTTACCATGACGACGTTATGGAGTGACGTGGGGATCTCTGCCGGGTACGTGTCGCCACTGCCACTGAGCCAACCCCCGCCATGGATCCACATCATCACCTGAAACAGGAGGCATACATCATCAGCATGAAATTTAAAGTTTATCTGTGTTGGTAAGATGCATTATGAAGAAAGCAATGGATCAAATGTTGAAATATCCATACATATTGGGTACCCGAGTCACAGTTTCGTTGGAGGGTATGTCATGTATAAATACAGCCTTAAGTATGGGAAAAATGCTCAGGGAACCGTGTTGGAAGACAACGTTTTTCACCTTCCCGACATCGGAGGAGACCGCAACTTTCAGGACATACTGAGCCCAGTACATACGAAAATGAATAACAAGGTGCCAAATAATTGTAAAAAAAAAATAATAAAAATCAGCCTTCCAAACTATATATTTTTACTAAATTTGAGTATGGGCCTCCCTAGGTGTGACTATTCTGGAAACCGAACGGGACTTCTTCAGGGTGCACGAACATTCTCTCAACCGAGACGGTGGGTGACATTGACTTCCGACATTTAGCCATTGCTTACGTATAGAAAGTCATATGCGGTAGTATTAGACAGCTGAAGGAGACTGAGTGACTTCGAAAAATCAGATAAGTCAAAAGTTTGAGATTGAGAACATTTAATCTTTTCAAATTGGAATTTGTTATCGCCAAGTACAGTAGGGGGATCTTCTCTGGATAGTTTTAAAGAACGCTTGCAGATAGATGTGCAAAAGCTAGGTGTGACGGGTCGTTTAGTGTAATATAACCAGCTGCTGCCGCGCCGCGTGCCTGCGAAGCTGGTGTGTTACGCCGAACGGCATTTATACCGGCTATATAGGTACAGATACAGAAGCTGGTGTGTTACGCCGAACGGCGGTTATACTGGCTATATAGGTACAGATACAGAAGCTGGTGTGTTACGCCGAACGGCGTTTATACCGGCTATATAGATACATGTACAGAAGCTGGTGTGTTACGCCGAACGGCGTTTATACCGGCTATATAGATACAGATACAAAAATGATGAGGAGGGGTCGTACTGTGTCATGATGGTAATAAAGTAAACAAAAGAACAGAGAGTTAACCTAGCTTACATAGGAGAGCAATACCTTAAAACGTTACATTACATCAACCCACAACGTCACATTAATACAAGCAAAACATAGACATGTAAACAGGTAAATATTTCTTTTTCAATCCTGTCATCTGGCTAGAGCATTCTCAAGTAATAGGATATGAAAAAAATTAGTTTGCCTCACCAATATGTACAATTGTACAATAAAACTGTAATTTACAGATTTCTCACTGAACATTAAAAAACGCCATTCAATACAACAAAGGCGAGGATATCTCACAGGCAGGTTGGCAGTGTCGGACACGTTTGGAGTGTACACGTTCAGGAACAGGCAGTCCTCGCTGATGGCGATACCCTCGGATCCCAGGACCTCGCCGTAGATCGGATGAGGAAGCGGGTATTCGGCCTGTGGACATCCGGCCCCGAACTCTGTGACGTCACGGACACCTGTCCAGCTGGCGGGGTCCTGGGGAGGGCGCCACCTAGCGGAGAACAGAAGGGATGTTCAGGGCAAAGGTCACTATTCTGCGTAGGCGCACAGGGTCAACTTTTAGCCCATTTAAGGCTTGTAGGCTAATACTTGCCCTGAATATGTAGGTTGGACTTCCATATCACATGTATTAGAAAGTGCACATCAGATTTCATTAACAAAGTCCATTAATCTATGATTTATTCATTTGTCGATTCCTTAAGATTTTCAACGCGAGTTTGTAATCAAGATGGAAAGCATTCAACCCATTTGTTCTTTCCTTCCTCAGCCTAGCACCCACCTGAGGTCCCCCACAGGCGGAGCGGCGTAAGGAATCCCCTTGAAGGTGAAGACGCGGTCAAAGACGGCATTTCCGACAACAGAGGAGGTCAGGAACTCTGAACCACTCACGTCGCCATGGGTGGTGGAGACAACAACGGCGTCTGGGACAAATATCGTGACATTTTCTCGTCGAAAAGGAATCTCAAATTTGGAAAATCTCCGACAATCGATCACAAAATCATGTTTTATTTACGTTAGGTAAGACTCGAAGTGATTCTGTTCTCTTCACTGCAAACATAATATATCCTTACAAATAAGTTTTCTCGGCTATGGCCTATGTTTACACAACCTTGAGTAAATATAGCTCAGCTGAAAACTGTGTCAAAGGTTCTTGTTCAGTAACATTACGCAACCTTTCAGCTTCACATATGCAGTACACTTTTAAATCGGACTAAAAGCTTACGATGATACAGCCTATCTGAACTATCAATACTTTTCAAGTCATGTACGTGGGCGTATAATGTTAGTTCTTGGGCGTTAGTTCTTAGGAAAGGAAGTATGACTGGTCTCCGTAGCCTAATATCGTATTGACAGATTGTGTGTCGCTTGTAGAGAGTAACAGGTGGCTTTTTATGTTAAAGTAAAATCAACCTTACCCGATCCACCTGTAAGAGACAAGATCACCACTGTACAGACGAAAAACACACAGAGACACCGGGAGGTACAGTACATGCCGGCCATGTCGTCAGGAATGTTCTTTGGAACAGGACTAACAATAACACGACCTTTGTACAACTTCACAACTGTGGCTGTTTCTTTGCATTACGTCATGTCTTTTGTGTTTTTTGATCGCCAAGTAAAGGGTAGAAGGGTTGTGAGTCAGAAATACGGGACTGTCAATAACCGATATTCCCACACGACATCTCCGTCATCACCCCTTGTCAAGGCCTCATACGTTGACTGACAAGACAGCAACATACCCGTCCTACGAAAGCCCAATGCATCATTTACTTACGTGAACGGTACCTATGTTTGCATGACCGAAGTGCCCCATGCACCTTGAAACTTTAGCGTTTCAATGGACCTTATCCAAGCTGGTGGGGACTCCAAGCTGGCAATTATGTCCCTAATTTGCATAATTAATGTAAAAGTGCTATAATTCTTCTAAATGGTAAATGATTGCACAATCATCATTCTGACCAGTGTAAGTTATCTAAATGCTAAATGCGTACATAATCAAGCATAGATTATGTAAATGTAGAAATCATTTACATAATCAGACTTTTTCATGGAGATATGAGGTCTCCGAACTCTTGTTTTGAGTGTGTCTGTCTATGTGTGTGTCTGTCTGTGTGTGTCTGTGTGTTTGTGTTTCCGGATATTTGTGGTCATAACTTGAGAACCTCTTGATGGACTACGATGATATTTGGTATGTTGGTAGGAGTTGGGAAGACAAAGGTCAAGGTCAATTTTGACCCCCCCCCCGTGTGTGACCTTGGAACTGCAGCAGAACTTCAATTTTTGTATATTCTTGTTTGTTTGTTTATTAGGAAACTCCATTAGTTACATTGAACTATTCTTACTGGAGTCCTCTCGAATAAAATACATAACAACAAATTATACAGATAATGTTGATCAAACAACTAGCATAAATCAATCATTTACATTGAATCATTAACATTGAATCATTGAATTACTCATAACGTCAATAAATCAATTCATTATCGTCCTCATTCAATTAACATAAACAAAAACATTATCATCATATTCTATCATACAT
This sequence comes from Branchiostoma floridae x Branchiostoma belcheri, assembly GCA_019207045.1. Classification (NCBI taxonomy): domain Eukaryota; kingdom Metazoa; phylum Chordata; class Leptocardii; order Amphioxiformes; family Branchiostomatidae; genus Branchiostoma; species Branchiostoma floridae x Branchiostoma belcheri. Next base: position 3,118,889 of record CM033029.1, on the reverse strand, counting down.
GTACATAATATTATCATATATTGGATGTTGTGGAGGTCCGAGGTCATGAAATATACAGATGGCTTATAGTCAAGTTTACCACCATGAGCTGATAGGCGAGTTTTTATGTCTTATTCTTACCTGGACATGCTATGGTCTTGATCTTTTGGTGGCAGATAGCTTTTGATGCAAGAAAGAAGTGGTGTGTGTTTGGGCCTCCTAGCAGTTTGCTCTGGAACTGCAGGAGCGTTATTGTCAAAATCTTCCAAGGAGCATAATTGAACATAGGAATGATGGATTTCCAGGATATTTGGTATGCAGGTACCTGTGGCAGAGGTGTACATAATGAGGTGGAAATTATGCAAATTTGGGCTCAATTGGCATACTTAATGAGGGAATTTGTATTTACAGTGTTTTCCAAGAAAGTGTTCTAATTCTTCTTAGTACGTATAGTAAATGATTGGGCTGTCAACACTGTAACCTAGGTAAGTTAGTGAAAGGTGTACATAACAAGCATAAATTATGCAAATGTGAAAGTCATTTGCATAATCAGAACATTTCATGGAGATATGAGGTCTCCGAACTCTTATTGCCCTTGCATCCTGTGCTTTTGAGCTACTTAATCGGTTAATCGCTGCTTTTGGTCAATGAATAAACAAACGCATGCCAATGAAAATACGGCCATGTCATACTTCTATCATCCAGACTTATCAGTGGTTTTATAACTACAATGGTGTAAAACCAAGCGTCCCTAGCGCAAAGGTGTACAATGCACATTTAAGTAATTCCCAAACCAGAGAATTTTGAAAGGAATTGTATCGTTTAATGGAAAAACACAAAACATCATTACATTTGTTCGAACGTTCCACATCTCCATTTCACAACATAGAATTGAAATCTGGACGTGTTAGCCGTTTAAAAGAACATGACAATTACAATGTAAACAATACCATATATATATATATATATATGTGTGTGTAGCTCTAATTCATATCCACGAAACACAAAAAAATATCAGTGCAACTACACGGTCTGACCAAAAAACAACGTCTTCTATAAAACCTAGTAAGGAACCAGCTAATTTGTGAAAGGCTCCTACTTTCTGCTTGTATTAACTGTTTGGAGGAACCTTATTCAAAACATCTTTTGGCTTCTAATATAGGGCACAAAGATAGTATCATCATCAGCGATGACCTGAGACGGCCCCTGTCCCTGTCTGATCATGGCTACTGGCTACACAGCAGCTGTGGTGTTTGTGTAAGATTCAACCTGGCAAAAAGGCATGCAGACCCTCTTTTGTGTTGGATTAAGTGATGGCCTGAGACTGGCCCAGCCCTGTCTGATTGATTAGGTTTGTCTATATCTTCATACTAGTTATGAAGTTGGTATTTAGTATTTACATCAGCTGTACATGTGGTGTTTTTGTTGGATTCAGTGACTACTCAGACTGACCTACGACTTTGTACAGGGGGCTTTGCATGGATACAATCTGCCCTGTGCCATACGATGGGTTTCTTTCTGCAGTGAAAGAGACTTGAGACTGTCCCTGTCCTGTAGACTGACCACTTTAGAGCAGCTATTGTGTTTGCGTTAGATTCAGTGATGGCCTGAGACTGGCCCTGTCCTGTCTGATTATGTTGGTATATATCGCTGGTCATGAAACTGGTGATTACATTATATGTACATGCGATGTTTAGGTTGACGACTCAGGCTGACCTACGACTTTGTACAGGGGGCTTTGCATTGAGACAATCTGTCCTGAGCCATATGATGGGTTTCTATCTCCAATGATATCCTGAGGCTGACCATGGTGACACGCCTCTAAAGCAGCTGTGGCGTTTGTGATGGATTCATTGGTGGCCTGAGACTGGCCCCGCCCTGTCTGATTATGTTGTCTATATCTTCATATTGGGTATGAAGCTGGTATTTAGTATTTACATCAGCTTTACATGTGGTGTTTATGTTGGATTCAGTGACTACTCAGACTGGCCTGGGACTTTGTACAGGGGACTTTGCATTGAGACAATCTGCCCTGTGCCATACGATGGGTTTCTATATCCAACGATAGCCTGAGGCTGACCATGGTGACTCACCTCTACAGCAGCTGTCGCGTTCGTGTTGGATCCAGTGATGGCCTGAGACTGGCTCTGCCCTGTCTGATTATGTCGGTCTATATCTTCATACGTGTGGTCATCACCACTAGTTACTACAGCAGCTACGGTGCATGTGCTAAATCCAGGGGCGGCCTGAGATTGGCCCTGCCCTGTCTTATGATGTTGGTCGATATCTTCATACTTGTGGTCATCGTCACTGGTCATTACAATCTGAGACTGCCTTGTCTGATAATTACTATTGATCACTACAGTAGCTCCCATGTTAAAATTACTCGAAGCAATGTTAGAAAGTGCGCTTGAATTAGGGTCTGAAGGAGGGTTCTTGGTTCTCCTCTTGTACCAGATTGTAATAATGACGCCGCTGATGAGAAGAATACCAGCTATTGAACCACTGAAATAGCCAATGAGAACAGGTAAACTGGAACTGCCGCTTTCTGGTGTGTCTGAAGTAGCTTGAAGGGCTAAACTTATTGTTGCTCTTGTTTTGCCTCTTTTAATATTGTAATTGTTGGTAGATGCTACTCGGTTATCGGGATAGAAACCTTCGCTTTCTGGTCTGTCTGGTGTAGTTTGAAGGGGCGGAACGATTGTCCTTGGTGTGTTGTTTTCGCCTGCAGAAACTGTTATTGAGCCAGCTAGTGTGCTATTGCAACTACTGTTAGAGGTCCCTTGCTCATCAACAGGCAGTGCTGATGTGGTTGACTCTGTGCATGCTTCAGGATTGATATCAATAAGCTTCTGTCCCCGAAATTTGTCGGGTTGAGCACAGATTATTGTGCCTTCAAATAAAAGATATCCAGTCGAATCCATCCTGAAACTAAACAGGTTACAGTCACACTGCCAGGGGTTCCCGTCAAGTTTTATGACGAGATTAGATGACAAGACGCGATGTGAAGCTAAAGGGGCAATAGCAGTTATCGTATGGGCAAGGGCAGTCATAGTGTTGTTCCTAATGTCCAAGCATTCGAGTCTAGGCAGATTTACAAATGCACCTTCCTGAATGGTTGTTATCTGGTTGTTTGCCAGCCACAACTTTTTTAGCCTAACAAGATTTGCAAATGCACCTTTCTCAACCATTGTTATCTTGTTATTGTCTAGGGACAACCAATATAGCCTGGGTTTATTTGCAAATGTACCGGACTGACTCATTGTTATGTTGTTGTAGGACATGTATGCGTCTTGCAGATCGGATAGATTTGCAAATGCGTCAGGGTTAATCATTGTTATCAGGTTGTGGCTAAGGTTCAAATCTATGAGTTTGACTAGATTGTCAAAATTATCAGACTGAATCATTGATATCTGGTTATAGGACAGATCCAAATCATGCAGCTGGGATAAATCTACAAATGTACCGTTCTTGATCAGTGTTATCTTATTGCAGGACAGGTCTAAGCTTCGAAGCGTGCGTAGATTTGCAAATGCACCAGGCTTGATCATTGTTATCTTGTTGTCGGCCAGGTACAAATCTTGTAACACGGGTAGGTTTAGAAATGCACCAGCATGAATCATTGTTATCTGATTACCATACAAATCTAGCTGGGTGATGGATGTTGGGAGGTTCCGAGGGATGCTGGTGAGGCCCCTTTCGTTACAGTCGCAGCGATATGATTTTGCACAGCTGCAGCCTGCTTCTGGCATGTTGGGCTGCTTCAGGATGATGAGAAGGAACATCAGCAGGTGTCGCAGCTTTCTTCCCATGGTGTCTGGCTACCTAAGCAAAATAATTAAAAGGCTTATTTGTTAAAGAAAATATATGATAGTTAAATAGTCTTTTCACTGTTTAATTAAATGTGAAACAATCGTTATTTGCTATGTTGATGCCACTGTGCTTGTGGGGGTTGTAAGTTTAAATGAAGGCCCCCTTTACCATCATGTGCATTACATTTTTTGTTGAATGCAATATGGTCTGACCACATACCAAATTCTATTACAATTCATCCATATCGTCAACCAAACCAAACACAATATTACAAACATCTGCAGCACTGGTGGTAAAAAAATTATGTATAGAATATTTGACACTTACCTCTGACCACTCAGCTAGATGACCTCTCAACTAAAAGTACATTACTTTTACTTTTAGAATAAGGTAAAGCATGGTGAGAAGTACAGCGGTAGTATTTGCTTTAAGTATGAGTGTATCGTTAGGTTGTAGATGAGGTTAAAGTGATGTTAAGGTGTAGATAGTCTCAATGTACTGTTTTAATGTTGTTTTATGGAACGTGTTTGTCTTATGACTCCAGGAAAACTAGTGATGCATTGTCTGAATAGTACTCACTAATAGAGATCTTTTGAATAAACACATAAACAAACACCTATATCATCTTGAGTAATGCGATTAAACTTAAACACTTTTACACCACCACAAACGCCACAAAAACATATTATCTTCTGTACAAATGGAATAACAACAAGGGTCTGTAGAACGCAGTCCTCCATGAAGTAATTAAGGTGTTTGCAGTGCAGCCAAGGTGTTTGATATCCTCTTTAACTGCCGACATGCCAACTTTCAGGCAATTCTATTACGGCAGCCGTAGATTAGTCTTGCTGATATGGCTGTGTTAATAGTCTGAAGCTCTTTCAATATGAAAATTCAACAAGGAGGTTGTTTACTCGTTTTTCGCTCGCTGACAAGGAACTAAGAGGTTTAGAGAGCTTGGTTGCTATGTTGCATGTAGAATAAGTGCTTCACTAGTTGTTCTGAAACGGAACGCGGCAAGCAACCTAAATAAGTTTTACCTACATACGTCGATGAAGGTTTGACATCGAGGTAATAAGATACGCAAAACAGCAGGTATTCAACAAACTGGATATGATTTTAGAAATGGTAAGACGTGACAGGTAGCTCCTATACTCAATATAATTGACTCATTTCCATTAACCTTGTTTTGATATAGTCTTACCATGGAGACTTACTTTGCTTCTTATTGGACTATTCAAATTTTGTCTTCACCTTCTACTACCTATTCATAGTTAGGATATAAAACCTGCTCAACGGGTTTGCACAGAGTCACTGACGAAAGGTAGGGGATTCTTCTTGAAACGCCAGACCGTTTCCAAAATTCTATTCCTGAGTTGTTGATTGAGTAACTTGCTTTGGGCGTATATTACTGATATTGTTGTGCTGATTGTCTGACTGTTTTAATATGTGCAATTAACATGGAGGTTATTTACTCTTTTTGCTTTGCACTGACATTTTCATGACGCCATTTGGACATGCATGGTAAGAATATTGATTAAGCCACGCGCCGCATGCCTGCGAAGCTGATGTGTTTCGCCAAAGGGCGGTTATAGCGGCTATATAGATACAGATACAGAATTCAATTTCTTGGACCTCATGACGGATGAAATAGCAGCATTAAACAAGAAAAAAGCATTCTGTTATAGACCGGGCACATTCTACAGAAGCCAAAGCCAACTGTTTTTTCGAGCAACACATTTTAGATTTTAAGGGTGTTAAAAATAGGAAACCTGAAACAATTAAAAAGACAAGCTTAAGGATTTTGGTGGTGCAACAATATTAACATTTAGCGTTCGCTCATGTACTAAAATGACAAAGGTGTTTTTTTGGGTTTGTTTATCAACTAAAAATAATAGTGAATAGTGAAATACATTGCAAATTCTTGCCCGTGGGCTAATTGCAGGTAACATGAGAGGTTCATACATTGTAAAAACAATATCACAAGTGTCTACTCTAGTCTAAAACTAGTAAAAGGTAATAATGAATCCAAAGAAAGCAAATTGGTGTTACTGATCCGATAGAAGACTGGTCGAAAGAATTTGGCGTAGTGCTGTTTCAAATGATCGGGACTGTGAAGGGATTTGTTTTTATTATTCATGATAAAGTTACGTTACAATGGTTGTGACAAGCCCTGTATGCACATAAAATATGAATTGTCTGTCCAAAGCAAATAAAAAAAAACATACATATGATATGCTGATGTGCCTCTAACTTAAATATAAGTAACAGATGTAAGTTTTTTGCCTGCATTCTTGAATATAGAATATTTTGCTTCAAGAATACAATTAATTAGATAAGCATGCATAGAATACTGGTCAAAATAACCGTACAATATATGATTTTTGTTCCATTATAAAGATTCAAAGAAATTCATTTTCCACTACGTGCGATAATCCTTCCAAAAGCCTTGAACACTAAAGCATTCGGCAAACAGATGTGACAAAGTTTGTTTTTCTCTTCTATTTGGAAGTAGTGTTGCTGTTAATGTTCATATTACAAATGCAGCCATAGATTTTCTGCGCAACGTTTCGGCACTTTTTAGCTGCCTTCATCGGGTGATTTCAATTATGAAAATATACTTACCTTGATTTGATTTTCTCTTAACTTACCTCTCCAGCTGTGCAGACTATGTTCAGTTGGTGCTCTCTTGGTAAGGAAGTCATGAAGGGCTGTCCTCAGTCTTCTTGTTGCAGGTCTAGCCTCCCAGATGCGAGCTCGGTGTGGCTGCTTCGCATCGGAGTGGGGAAAACGATGTTTGATTAGTCTCACTTACGTGGGCGTGTTGATTGTCTGAAGATGACGTCATGGGTGGTGGGAAGGTGCTTAAATGAACATTTTTATTCTTAATTTTTATTAGTTATCAACACGGTACAATACAGGACAGAGAGGTGATAATTCTAGCTAGTGCTAATATCCAAATCGCCTCTCAAAAAATTACGACCGACAAAAACAAATGAAATAACAAATAACAGTAACAAACAATTCACAGCAAATCAAATGATTTGGGTAGTCCAAGATGCATATGTATATATATGGTGTAACAAGTTGCTGATTGAAGGGTTAGTATGTGTTTGCAAAGCGCTAGTAGCTATAATATAAGCCTGGGTTAGTTTTAAAATTCTACAGTTTGTATCTTAAGAAAAAAGGTGAACCCCTCAATAGCAGATGGATGCGGGCTGATTCAATTCAGGAAGACAGTTGAAATCAAGAGTGTTACCTAGCAGATTCTGGAGATTGCCGAGATTAATTCTTCGTTGTTTATAGGATGAATGAACATTACAAACGCGCCATCAACGATAATCCAGACAAACTGCAGGGCGACTCATAAAAGGGGGCACAAAATGACTGTGATGACATTTCAGTTCATGACATGACATGACAGCTCATATTTCAAAACCTTTGACCAAGGCAAAAAAAAAAATTGCTAAACCACATGTGCACAGGACTGAACATCCAGTCCATTCTTTCCCAGGATTAATTTGTCTTATTATCACCTCAAGTTAGACTGTATCTGTATCTATATAGCCGGTATACCGGCAGCAGCTGGTTATATTACACTGAACGATCCCTCACACCTAACTTCTGAAAATCTATCTGCAAGCGTTCTTTAAACGTTCTTTAAAGTTCCACACTACGATAGTTAAGAGACAATCGTCGTAATGTTGGTTGTAAATTCATCTTAGGATGTAAGACGTAAACATGTTTCAGACTGTTAATAATAATACTAATACTAATAATAATAATGATAATATCGGGTGCATTTGCAGCCAGTAGGTACCCAATATGTTGAGTAATGAGGCTGATTAACGTGGTCGAGGCACCTCCTCGAGCACGGGACCCCCGTTTTACGTCCCTCCCGGAAGACGTGGAAAGCTTCGCGAGTATGGGTGGGTACTGGTACAGAAAACTCAGGTCCAGGTCCGGTCCAAAGGATCAGGTCCGGACCTGAACCTGATTCAGTATGACTCATACCAATGGTCCATTCCACTGCAAAGAAATCTGTTTGCTGGAGTATTCGACTAAAACTGGCGTTTTAAAATCCAGCAACGCCAACTGCACCTGTACGGTTGAATGTAAAACTTGGTAGAAATGACTATAAAATCTTCTCTACTTCACTTTTGTTATTTTCTTCCACCTGCAAGCACCAAAACGTGTGAATGCCTGGTCAAATAATCTGTTCATTTTCTAATAGGTCCAATATCCGGTCTACCTAATTTTTTTCAGGTCCGGTTTTTCTGGACTGGTCCAATAAGAAAAACCGGTTTTGTATCCGTACGCTGTACCGATACCCAGCCCTATTCGTGAGGATACAGCAATCCGGCGTCCTTGGGTGGTCTCCCATCCAAGAACCGACCGGACTACGCGTTACTTAACTTCCGAGATCAAGGGATCGGGTGTATCAAACGAGCCACACAGCCGTAGCTAAAACGTTAGCATCTGTTCATCATAATTGAATACATTAAAATTAGGTCAGTGACAGGCGACCTGAGAAAGATGTCGCCCTTGTAGGATACTGTATATAAAACTCAGGCCGAAGTTTGTCGTCATTTCAGTAATCTGAAATATGACGTGTATAATGATACGCATTTCTTCTGGTCACGTGATTGTCTTTATTTTCGAACTTCAAGCATTTTTTGTTATTTTACAGCCAGTCAGGTAGAGTAGTAAAGATAAGTTGTGAAAAATAGTCACACAATCCCAAGTATGCAGTGAACCTGCCGATATAGACCTACCGTACGTCCAATGACATGTACCCGGGGTATTACTCCTGTAGACCAAACAATCTGTTAATTTTGTACCTAATCAATCACAGTAGAATATTCAGCGTAGATTGCACTACGTATGGTAATTATTGAAATACTCTGTCTTCCTACATAGAAAGCATATTCCCTCACTGTAGGCTAGGACTGAAAGATTATGTTCCTCATAAGTTTTGGACAAACTGACTAACTGACTTAATACATTGCTAAACCCACACAATCCTACATTTTCAACATTACCAAGAAGCGAGAAGAAGCCGAACATCTATGCCACACTATATCCATGATACTTTTACTGTAATGGTTTGTCTTTGCTGTAACCTGTACTCAGCTCGGTTGGACAAAGCCTATAACCTATGAGACTGAGATAGTGACTCACAGGTAGGTTGGCAGTGCCGGACACGCCTGGAGTGTACACGTACAGGAACAGGCAGTCCTCGCTGCTGGAGTTGGTGCGAGAGAAGACCTCCCGGAAGATGGGGTACGGCTCTGGTGGCCCCGCGCCTGGGTCCTGGATACAAGAGGGCTCAAACTCTGTGACGTCAGCTCGCGGGGTCCCGGGGAGGGCGCCACCTAGCGGAGGGGACGGGATAACAGAGGTGATATGCTAAGGAATCAACTTATTCTTTTTTACATACACGTAGTTAGATGTGGAATGTCCTCCCAGTAATATTTTGCGGTGTTTTCCATCAGTATGTTGAGGAATGACAAGACGCGTCGTCCATTCATCAATTCAATCGTTTATCTATGGGTCCATCCGTCTATGATTTCACCCATCCGTTCATCCATCTATACATGCCTCTATCCATCTATCAATCCTACTATCTATTAAACCGATCCACACACCGATTCATTCATGCTTTCTTTCATTTAGCTATCCCCTTTCTGGGACTACTTCACAGACCCACTTTTCGTAAATTCACTCATTCGTTTCTGTGTCTTTCTCAGTTATCACCCCCCCCGTCTTTTTCAAAGACACACCTGAGGTTCCCCACAGGCGGAGCGGCGTAAGGAATCCCCTTGAAGGTGAAGACGCGGTCAAAGACAGCATTTCCCACAACAGAGGTGGTCAGAAACTCTGAACCTCTCACGTCGCCATGAGTAGTTGAGACAACACCGGCATCTAATGTAAATTTTTAAAAAAAGTTGTCAAATTTTACAACTCTCAACAAAATGATGTTTCTGTAGTTGTACACTTTTTTCTTCCCTAAAGAAAGCTTTTCCCTGCTCCCATATAATTTTGTCGACTTTATGATGTTATGTGGTTAAAAGGTTTATGCACTGCGTGATTTACGTCATATGGTCGCCTGGGCAACGGCCGGCATTTGGGCTCTTGACCTCAAAGCCCAACGTCGGGGGTTCTTACGCCCATAGCAAGTACTCTTACAGCCTTCAGTGTTTCAATCGATGTTTGAAGACGGGGAATAAATGAGTAGAATATAGCCACGCCGGTGTATTTTACGAGCTCACAGAGTCTAACTGCCCAGCAGACTAAATTTGCCTCGGTCTTCAGGACAGGAATGCCACTATTATATAAACGGACTAGAACTTGACCAGCGAGCTAGAAATCCAAAACCAACTCACCTGATCTTCCTACAATAATGACCACGGAAACCACTGAGAAAGCCACAAACGCACGGAGACCTCCGTAACTACCTTTTGGGGAGCAACAAGCCATATTGACTGGAATGTCAGACGGCGGTGTAGGACGGCTGCAGCTGACAACACGACCTTTGGCCCTTTGCCTGACAACGGCCCTGGTTAGCAGACGTGGGGAACCAAACCTTAACAACACTGGATCGTACAAATGCCATAGCCTCTACCAGGCTCCACAGGTAGCCGGAAAAATGCTAAAAATTGGCCAAATAATACAGAAAATACGCCAGAGGAGTATAGTGTGCGACCTAAAGCCAGGCCGACCAACACTCCTAGGCCAATTAACTAGTATTGGGCCTTTATTCTTAACTTCTATTCTGAACAATTTAGTATTTGATGTCAGGCTTGTCTTACATTTATTGTTTTTATCCTAAGTTTGTATATCTTCTTGGGGAGTCGGCCTCGTAGAGGAACTAGATTTCTGTTGCCGACTCCCCTCAGATTGTATCCAATCTGTGAAGTGGAATAAATAAATAAAAACTTGGCCAAAGTCCCCTTATCGGCAAGGCGGGAGACTGGTAGAGACATCGACCACCGGTACCAGTACTATAAAACAATACTGGATCGTACCGCATGGTACCAGTGCTATATAAAGCTGGATACCGGGCAATGACACCTGATCAATGTGGCTACCTTGTCCGGCGTTAAGCCATGTACACGGAACCTGGCAGTGTGTAGTTCCAAGGGGCTGACGGTACCGATGTTGATTTGTCACCTATCCTCCAAGCTCCAACCTCCACTTATTACTGTAGAGGCATCATCACAAGCTATAAATAACGCTTACAGCCAGATCTGCAAAGCCGTTAGTGTATAAGATGGCCAGATGCCCGTGTGCCTTGGCCTGCGAAGCTGGTATTAACATACATTCGCATAACTTCACCAGGTGCCATTATACCGCCACCTCAGAAAACGTTGTTAAAGAGGCCTTCTCAAGATTGTCTTCAACACCTAAATATCTGAATTGTATTATGTTTAAGATACAGTCAAACCTGCCCAAGACGACCACCCGGGGGACCGAGAAAAAACGGTCGATTTGGGCAGGTGGTCGCTGAGAAGAGTATCGACTTAAAACATGCCCGATGCAAACTGTACTGTAAATTGTAAATTTAACCCCAAGCTTTAGTATCGAGCTTTTATGCGATACAGGGTTTTAAAGCTCAATATTTGTACACTAACGTTTTAGACAGTAAGGAAACTTTGATGCTGTCAGTTACTGTACAAGCATTCATGCGTCGCTGTGTTCTTGATCGCCATATCTGAAATAACTACGGTGCACCTTTCGAATTCGATGCCCGGTACGTCCCGATAGCGTACTTACCCACGAGGGTGAATGTACAGTACAGTTGGACAAAAGCATTACACAGATCTTTGTTTAAAAAGTATGAGGCTATATACGTTTCAGCAGTCGTTCACTTCATAATGATATAGATTTTTAAAAAAAATTCTGTAACAGCTAAAGTCGGATTTTCTTACAACGAAATTTCCTCCCATATTACAGTAGACTGCCCGATTGACCCACCCATTGACCGCCGCCATCCTTATTCTAAACATAACATTGTAATGGCAGTCAAAATCCGACGCAAACTCGCGCTAGTAATCATAGAAAATCGATGAAAACCTCAATTTTGAAAATGATGCGGTCGTTATGGGTCCCAATTTGGGCCGGTCGCGGTCGCGTTGGCCAGGTGGTCGTTGAGAAAAGGTCGCTTAATGCTTACGTCAATGGGAAAAAAAATCGGGACCCAGAAAAAGCGGTCGAAATGGCCAGGTGGTCGCTGAGAAGAGGTGGTCGCTCGGGCAGGTTTGACTGTATTTAACATTCGGTGTTTAAAACAATCATTTGAAGACCTCTATACGAAGGTTTTTTTCACGTGGCGGTATTATGGCACCTGGTAGAATTATGATAGTCGATGTTATGTCGAAGGGTGATTATAACAACTTTACAGATTCAAAACAACCAAGTTTGTTTCGCAGAGTACCGACACGAGAAATATATACAGAAATTTGTTTGCCCCAAAATTGCCATACCTGAACCTCCTGTAAGGACCAAGACAACCACTGAGAAGGAAAGGCGAGCCCAGAGGCCCGCGGAGCTTGTGTGCCGGTCGGCAATCTTGTAAAGGGTTGCACAATGAATTAAACACGCCCGTTTCAAACACTGTTTATGAAGTATCGAAAAGCAAATATTTGATATACTTGTATGACATAACATAACATAACATAACATGACTGAGCGTATATTGCTCGCTACATCGTTGACCGCACGGCCAAGTGTCCGTGCTTGACAAATGCCAGGTTCACATTTTCAAGCCGGGGCCCGGCCGGTTAGTTTACAGGAGCGAAACATGTGATGAAGAAACGTTAGTCATGAGCATGAGAATAGTCTGTGTATGTTCGTTGCTGTACGCTTTTATTAGTCGTTCCCGCTAACAGGCCGTCGAAACGGTTTTTATTTCTATTTTTGAGAAGTTAAAGACTAAAACGCCTTTGTAGAGAGACCAAGAAAACTTTATTGAATTCACAAGAAAGAAGAAATCATCAAAGGTAGTCCTGTTGGTAGCCTCTACCAGGCTCCGTGGATCGCTGGTCAAATAGTAGAAATTGGACAAATAGTCAAGGGTAGTCGGCCGGCCATAGGAGTCCATATGCGACCCATGGGTCTACTATTTGATCAGCGATCCGCGGAGCCTGGTAGACTACTGTTGGTCCAACATTACACCCGAGGGTTTCTAGATGATTAGAATTATATGATGGTGCTAGCTGCCGCCTGTTGTACGACGGTTGTGGCCAAGACTCAGCTTAGGCCAGCAGATACGAAAGAACCAACGTGAACGCCAGAACAGAAAGGCTACACGAAGTCTCGCGAGTCCCGCCGCTGAAATCTGCCCTGGCGCGGTGATTGTGGACGTGCTCTCCCATCAGCCTCGGCACCTCCTCGTTCCAAAACTTCATCCGGGACTCCCGCAGCCTGACGTCAGCAGATGACGTCACGTCCAGCCGGAGGTACTCTTGGGATGAAGAAGTGTAACGGGGCCAGTGGACTATGTCGCGCATGCGCGCCGCTCCTGTCGAGTCATTGGGGTCTCTGTAAAAGAAAGGGAGAGAAAGAGAGTGAGTGAGCGTGCATTAGAAAACTTAGTACGTCTTTGCATCGAAATTCGATTGCATCAATGCGCAGCTATCATCGATTCTCGCTGGTACTTTTCTTTAACAGTTGATCGATCTGGATTTCGTTTTCATCGACATGCACTACGCCATCAAGCCCCTGTCCCACAGTCGACGGTCTTGGGCCGTAAACGTTAATCGTTTCTCACTTGAAAAATCTACCTCATCCCTTCAATACGGCTCAGATCACTGGCGTATCACTGCCAAAATGTAATATTTCCATCGCTTTTCCTGCTGCCTGACAAGGGCATAAGTATGTATTTACGCACCCATTAGTTACGAAGTTGACCCAGTACGCCATCATGTCCAGACTCAGGTCCCTCTCCTCCTGGGTGAAGCTGTACTTCCAATACGAACCCTTGTCGTCACGCAGGAGCGGGATGCCGAACAAGAAGAATAAATCATCGCCGTGGTCAGCTCCCGTGACAAACGGCGGACGGAAGGAGAAGACCGACGCTCTGTGCTGCAGCTCGTACTGGTACACTCGACTAGAGGCTGCGTAGAGAAATAGTTAAACATCAATATTTCATATATGTACAAGACCGTATTCATATTGTGCACCTAAATCTCACCACGCTGCCACCATCTGTTTGTTTGTTTGCTTCACACCTCCGGGTAACCACCTAGCTAGTGCACAATTATTAAAATACCTACAATTTTCCAATCATCATTATCGTAATCTGACATGAATGAAGAATGACAGGCTGCTGTGACAGTTCAGGCGTAATATAACCAGCTGCTGCCGCGCCGCGTGCCTGAAAAGCTGTTGTGTTGCACCGAAGGGTGGTTAACGCTATACCGGCTATACAGGGGAGATATACAAATTCAAGAATGATATGGTGTCATACTTTGGTTTGCTTTATCAACTGATAACTGCAGCACAACAAGAACGGGAGACTCCCCTACCTTCCCACGCTACTGCCAGCATGCCTGACTCGGCCTTCGCCATCATGACTGTCGGTGCAGCGAAAAAGGCATCCGTCAGGAGTTGTTGGAACTGGTCGCGCAGGTAGATCGGATCGTCCGCCAAGTCGGGGTCCAGGTACTGGTCTATCACAGGCTGGAGTATCGTGTTGACACTGCCGGCCTACAGGATATCAAAGAGAGGAGAGGGGGATTACTAAAGAGGCAAAATGGGCTCAATGAAGTCTCAAACGTGACTTTTCACAGGAAAAACACAAACAACAGAAACTGGTTTTGTATTCATCATTTACAGATGCAGCTTTCACAACACCGGTACCTTAACACACCACATGTTGTAAGGTATATTAGAAACCATTCAATATCACAATTCAGCAATACCCGGAGTTGCATACTAAAACTTTGGCCAGAGAACGATCAACGATCTCTGAAAGTTTAACGATTTCAAAAATTCAGCTAGCCATTACCGAGTACTGGTCTGCAATTTGTTGAAGAGGTATCGGTAGGTTAGTTTCAAACTCTGCCCGGGTCATCCCGTCTGCGTCTATGGACGGGACCTCCGCCGCCAGTTGGAACCCGAACTCGTCGTTGTTGGTGCCCAGAAGGTAGTCCACCCTGTTGATGAACTTGTGGTTCATCAGGTCCTGTAATCACAACGTAGATTAGCGTACGTGTTGGTTTGAAAAGATAAGACTTGTGCAAACAGCACATACAGTATATTATCCAAGCATCATTCTTACCCAAGGACTTTGTAAGAGGAACCTGCCGTCGATGACCACGGGCCAAACCGTGACCGTCAGGAAGTCCTCGGTCGGTAACCTGTCAGGAACAAACGATTTCAAGATCAAGATCGCAACACCTATAGTACAGTTAGGATTTTTAAAACACAGTAGGGATCTTTTTATAATAAAAAACAAAAAACAATATTCAGCATCTTCAGGCTGATTGAACAATCAAGACCAAAATAGCAAGACAACATGTTATGGACTGTAGTTGTTATGTTTATTTGCATGTGTAAAACCTTTTCAGAATCATCCAAAGCTTTAGCCCTTGTCCTGCTGACATTTTTTCCAATGTAACCCCAATGTAAACCAACCCCCCACCACAAGCTGGTCAATGAATGAATCCGTAAAACTTGCCCTATTCTGTGATTCTGCTGCAGATTTGCTAAAGTATGCCACATTTATGCGAGAAAGGCCCCGAACCTTAGCGTCTGACCACTTTTCAGCAATTGCAAGCTTTATGTCCTCTCCAAATCCACTCGACTGATTATTAACCCCCTCCCTGAACATACCCACGCAGACAGCTCATCATGTCATCGTAGGAGTCCGTGCTGCAGTTCAAGCTAAGAGCGAGGTTTTGTGTTTGTGTGATGTCGCCTTTCTGTATGACTGGAACTCCCGCCACGCCGCTCTGAGAGATGGCCCGGTGGAACAGTCCCGTTGCCATGGGAGACATGACGAGCAGGGAGACAGTATAGCCACCAGCGGACTCCCCGAAGATGGTGACTCGGTCGGGATCTCCTCCGAAGTTCCGGATATTTGCCTGCACCCACTCGAGGGCCTTTATCTGCAAAAGAACAGTGAAGGGGGCATCAGTCATTGTGAAGACTGGCAGGTGACTGAGACAACTGTTCTGGCCAAGTTCAAGATTGAAGATGCATTGTACTGTACAAGACTGAGTAGTGTATACCAGGAATCGCAGAAGCACAGTCAGACTTTACTCATGCCAACAGTCAGACAAGCAAAACGCAATACCCCACGCCCTTGAAGCAAAGTGATAAAGGGACAAAACTTAAATAAACTTTTATGCAGAGGAAAGAATCTAACCGCGTCCAGCAGCCCAAAGTTGCCCGGAGCGTCGTCGTCCAGGGTCGGCAGGAAGCCCAGGTGACCCAGCCTGTAGTTGATGGTTACCATGACGACGTTATGGAGTGACGTGGGGATCTCAGCCGGGTAGCTTGAGCTACTACCAAAGTACCATCCCCCGCCATGGATCCACACCATCACCTGAAACAGATAAAAAGTGACCGTAGGTAACATAGTCTGTGACGTCGGTCTGGTATATGTTGCTTGTTTTGTCTTCTTTGGTGTGTGACGTTGTGCTTATATCCTATAATGATCCTTTTCACGTTGTTAACCATATAGTTTTATCTAAAGTTGCTTAATATGTCTGTTTCATGTGAATCTTAATGTTAAAGACCTAAACAAGTATGGATTGTGAGATAACATGTTGTCAAAGTCTAAAGTTAAGGTGACGATAAGTAACCGGGTGGTCTAATACACAGGCACATTCACAGAAGACACACCTACAAGTGCTACAAGACCGACAGGCAGACTGACAAACGCACCAAGTACTAACATGTTTCTGTTATGGACGTAATAAGTATGAAGCACGGAACAGGACCTTGATGTAATTTTATAATTTATGATATGGCTTACACGCTTCATCGTGTAGTGCGTTCACCCAGCTTTGAAGGTATAAGGTATAAGTATATATGAAGACAGCATTATCATAATAAAAGTACCAACCATGTTCCTTTAAAGCGTAAATGGGCATTGGCCCGCAGCTACATAAAATTACCATAAATAGGTGATACTGTCATATTCAAAATAGGTCGAAGTTCTCAAACATATCATGACCAGCTGGTCGCAGCTGTTGACAACATGAACAGCTGGTCACAGATGTTGACATATTTCGAGCAAGGTGGACAACTGTCAACTTGTGTGTATGGTAAAATCATAATCCAACATATTTCGAGAAAGGTGAACAACTGTCAAAGCGGCCCTGGACCAAAACACCGTAAGACGAACAAATTGTAGGGGTGATATTTTTATACATCCATAGTAAAGCCACCTGCCGCGAAAAAAAAACAACGTGCATCACCGTCAACCTCAGTGGAGAGGACCTGCCAAACAACGTACGTATGCGACAACGGGAACATGCAAATACAGATGCGAACGCGAATAACTTTGACGATCAGATAAAACCACGCATCTGCTTGCTATATTCTATTATGGCAAGGCTCAAACAAAGCGGCCCTGGACCGAAACACCAGAAGACGAAGAAATTGTAGGGGTGATATTTTTATACATCCATAATAAAACCAGCAGCCGCGAAAAAAAAAACAACGTGCATCATCGTCAACCTCAGTGGAGATGACCTGCCAAACAACGTACGTATGCGACAACGGGAACATGCAGTTATAGGTGCGAACGCGAATAACTTTGACAATCAGATAAAACCACGCATCTGCTTGACAATATCCGATTACATCATGACCCACATGCAGAGGATCTGGAACAAAACACCGCAAGACGAACAAATTGTAGGGGTGCTATTTTTATAACATCCATAATAAAACCACCTGCCGCAAAAAAAAATCACGTGCATCATCGTCAATCTCAGTACAGAGGACCTGCCAAACCACATAGAATTCAGACAATGGGAACATATAGATACAGCTGCGAACGCGCGTAAACGTGACAAAACTAAAAGTCTGTCGACCAGAGGTTCTGGTCACAGACTAATATATATTATTTTGAGGAAATTACATCTGGTAAGACATATTATAAAGAGAGAGATGGATAAGTAGTAGCATCCGTCTATATCGAAAGATGATGGTAGCACTCTCTGGATTAAGCTAAGGCTGTTTACAGCGTCTTCTGTGGCTTTGTAGTCCAATACTCGGATGGTAGTCGCGACCACAATCGGGGCACGCGAAGACAGAGTTCTGACGTTGCTGTCTCTCTTAACAACGTTTTTGTCACCATAGATCAAGTCAAATCTTCTGATGCCTCAAATTTCCGAAATGAGTTAATCTTATTATAGCACATGGATATGTAAACGGTAACTATTTTTCAATCCTGTGATCTGGTTAAAGAATTCTCAAGGAAATGGAAGTGCATATATTAGTTTGCCTCACCAATTTGCACGTTTGTACAGTAAAAACCTAATTTGTAGATGCCTCAATGCTCATGAACAAACTTCAAATAATACAACAAAGGCGAGGATATCTCACAGGCAGGTTGGCAGTGGCGGACACGTTTGAAGTGTACACGTTCAGGAACAGGCAGTCCTCGCTGGTGCTACTACTGGATCCCAGGACCTCGTCGTAGATCGGATGAGGAAGCGGGTATTCGACCTGTGGACATCCGGCTCCGAACTCTGTGACGTCACGGACACCTGTCCAGCTGGCGGGGTCCTGGGGAGGGCGCCATCTAGCGGAGAACAGAAGAAATGTTCGTGGCAAAGGTCACTATTATACTTGGCGCACGGAGTCAACTTTCATCCTATCTAAGACTTGTACAATAAAGATTGACCTTGAATATGTAGATGGGACTTCCATATTAGAAAGTGCACATCAGATCGTTTTAACAAAGCCCATTTTCTGTAATCTATAAATAATACATTTGCCACGTTAAATCTTTTAAAGACTGTGTGATTAAAATAATATGTGTTCTTCGTTGTGTATTCATTTGTTCTTTACACCAACAAGTAGTTACTCAAGCAACTGGATATGGTTTTGAAACGGTCAAAACAATATCCAGAGTTGCTTGAGTAACTACTTTTTGGTGTATCTTATTACCTGGATGTCTAACCTACATCGACGCATTTGTTCTTTACTTCCTCAGCCTAGCACCCACCTGAGGTCCCCCACAGGCGGAGCGGCGTAAGGAATCCCCTTGAAGGTGAAGACGCGGTCAAAGACGGCATTTCCGACAACAGAGGAGGTCAGGAACTCTGAACCTCTCACGTCGCCATGAGTGGTGGAGACAACAGCGGCATCTGGAACAGGTTTGTCGATATAGCTTTAATCTCTTATCTATAGTATGGAAATAAATCACGTGCAATAGGAACAGTCGTTCGACATTTTTACTCACCAATTATAAGAGAAATGTAGGGCAATTGATCTGCTACATACTCTACAATTAGGAATCTGAAAAACTATGTTACAGCCAAATGATGTAGTGTGAGATGAGAGGTAAAGAAACATTTTGACAGTCTTTGGTGGCATTTCCATCAGTAATTTTGCCTTTGTATCGAAGAAATGAAAAGAACATGTCCAGAAAAAAGCTATTCAGCAACAATTTTCATCGTTCAGAAGATATCAGGTCCAACATGTTTTGTCCCTTGCCAGCAGTCCACCGAAAAAAGTTCTA
Organism: Branchiostoma floridae x Branchiostoma belcheri; assembly: GCA_019207045.1. Lineage (NCBI taxonomy): Eukaryota > Metazoa > Chordata > Leptocardii > Amphioxiformes > Branchiostomatidae > Branchiostoma > Branchiostoma floridae x Branchiostoma belcheri. Next base: position 3,099,391 of record CM033029.1, on the reverse strand, counting down.
GGATCGGTCACGTAACCGGAAAACACGGTACAGGCCACATCTAATGTAGCGAACACACTGCAGCTAAAAATGCTACCAGGTCACGCCTACTGTAGCAAACATACTACATTTGGAAATGCTACAAGTAAAAGGCTCCTTACCGCCACCAGTGGTTACATCCTTTCCCATCAGCCTCGGCACCTCCTCGTTCCAAAACTTCATGTTGGACTCCCGAATCTTGACGTCAGCAAATGACGTCACGTCAAGCTTCAGGTAGGATTGAGATGACGTAATGAAACGTGGCCAGGTCGCCAGGTTACGCATGCGCGCTGCTCCGGTGGAGTCACCAGGGTCACTGTAAGGTAGTATAAGAAAATAAGGAGAGGGGGGGGGCGGAAAAAATTATGGCAAGGTGGTGTTCACTCTTTGAGAAAGACTAGCTGGACTGTCGAAATCAGATTCCAAGACCAATCTTTGTGTTGGAGATTACAATTCAACTCAGAGCAAGGTTTAGCAATATTTGTACTTCAAAGGTCATAACTGCACGAACCCGTTAGCGGCAAAGTTGACCCAGTACGCCATCATGTCCAGACTCAGGTCCCTCTCCTCCTGGGTGAAGCTGTACTTCCAGGAGTTGCCGGTGTCGTCACGCAGGAGCGGGATGCCGAACGTGTAGAACAGGTCGTCGCCGTGGTCCGCTTTTGCGTAGGGAGGTCTTTCCGGGGAAACCGACGTTGTGTGGTGCTGGAACTCGTACTGATAGACCCGGGCACTGTCGTGCGCTATGAAGTAGAAAGAAAACATTTTCGAGAAAACGCAGGATGTTTTCCTTCAGACTACTTTGTATTTTCTGTAACAGCTAACATTTGTTCATGTTTGCTGGAATAGCTAACATTTCGTTCATATTTGCTCGAACAGCTAATACGCTAATGCCACCGGAGGTTCTAAACTTGCTTTATGAACGAAGAAGAAGAACACACCATAAAATACAATATAGATGCCACCAATGTAATCAAGCCTTTGTGGTCTCGATGAAGAAATCAATATCATTAATATCACTCATAGCATTTTTCTTTTCCTGGCTTACTGACATACCTGACACGCCCCGACCGAAGTCAGGTACCCATTTTCACACCTGGGTTAGCCTGGATACCATACCCCAACCTCAATTATCTTTCATGTTGGGGTCTGGCAGGATGCTTGTAGAAAGGTTCTCGAAGGCCCTTGATCAGAGGGAGGAGAACCTAGGATTGATGACCACTCACACCACAGGTAGCCAGCTACAACACACCACAGTTGGTCAGCAGGCTATCACAGTAGCGAATCAGGGACTTAGTGGTCACTGTTATGGATTCAAAAAATACAGTTGGGGGTCTTAAACCAATCATGGCAGGGGTGTAATTACCTCCTGCTGATCCTGTGCTGTTTTATTGGTGGAGTTTTTTTTGCCCACTATAAGGGGCAAAATTGAAAAGCCGGCCTATGCCATCCTGCCAGACCCCTGCACGATATATACTTGAGATCGGGCTGGGGTTTGGATACCAGGCTACACCTGGGTGAGGTGAGGAAGGTCGTGTGAAGTGCCTTTCCCAAGGGCACAACGTCAGGACAAGGCGGGTATAAAATTCTAGACCTATACTAGTAGATTCCGAGTCGAACGCCCTACCAGTTACGTCACACACGACGCCGCGAGGGTTGAAAGGGTTGGAAGGAGATGATAATGACAGATAATCTTTGGCCATCCCTACTACAGTACTAAAGACTGGTGATGATGAAATGATATACGAGGGCGGTTCAAAAAGTAATGCAACTAAGACTCTGACTGACCTGCCACGGCCTGCGCCATGAGCACGGTCGTTGCAGTGAACCTGTTGTCGGTCATCAGCTGGATAAACCGGTCACGTGTGTAGATCGGGTCGTCCGAGTCGGGGTTCATGTACTGGTCTATCACGGGCTGCACGATGTTGTCCACATTGCCGTCCTGGGGAAAAATGAGAGGACAAAAGGAAAACAGGGCTGGGAGGAAAGCCTTGTTTCTTCTGACATTCTAAAAAGCTTTGTGTACCTATGGGTGTGTGGCGCCACGGCTAGAGCGATGGAATAGGAATCAGTAGGTCCTGAGTTCGATACTCACCTTGCCCCTGCCCCCATGCATGACGGTGGAGTGACGCCCACCGAGCCTAAATCCTTATCTGCCTAAAGGTGCCAAAAACACCTACGGATTTGGTGCTGCCAGTGCGTCAACATCTGCGCACTTGCCAGTAAGACCCTTGAATTTATCATTTATTTTGTGTACAGGTTTTCCCTCAGAGTCTGTTCAGATTATCAAGGAAACCACAAACTGAATTCTTCGGGCGCCTAAACGTAACACTTACAGGAAATTGTGCGGCGATAAAGTTGAGTTGGGCCGGCAGAATAGCCGGCAACACGGTCCTGTTCAGGCCGTCCGCGGTCACTTCGGGAACTGTGCCCAACAGCCCGTAACTGAACTCGCCGTCAGTGGTGCCCAGGAGGTAGTCTACCTCGTTAACCTGCTTCTTGTACATCAGGTCCTGGATTAGATAGGAAATGAAAACGATAAAATGTCCTCTAGTGGATTTGTATGTAGGGTTAGGGTTAGCTTACATGGAAAATAAAATTCAGACGTTCTAATTTTGAACCATCCCAGCAGGTGCCGAAGGGAAAGGCACCAACTACCGACAATGATATAAAACACAGTACTAGTAGCCTTTTCCGTTACAAGGCAGCTGAACTTTGCGAGGCATATGATTGACGACCTCGGGAATGTTCTCAGCTTGTGGTCTTTCAACGTATGTGATCGGACCCTTACTTTATAACACTTATATTTGGCCTCCGTCGGTCCTTCAGCCAAACAGCCCTGTTCGATAAAGACATTCTCTGCCGCATGTGGCATATCTATAAATTTAAATAAAAAACCTGCCCATAGGTCGTCTGCATCTGGTAAGAAAGATCCTCCGACTATCGGAACTGGAGCATCAAGCTCCAACAAGTCGTGGGCTGGTTTGCTGGCGACGAGAAAAAACAATGTCATACATTTATGGTCAGTATAGTTTATCAGTAAAGAAATTTTCAACATTTTCAACATATCCAACATGGATGGACTGATGCTATCTTCCGTCGATGAAGGTTAGTCATCCAGAAAGTGAAAGTGATCTCGAACCAGTTTTAGCTCATTGAAGAGCTAGTCTTCCACTGGTCGTGACAGAGAGAACAGTATTTACAGGTTTATTGTACCGGGGAAATTCCGCTAGCTCTTTACGACAAGCACAATGAACAGTGGACCACTGCTTAACGTCCCGTCCTAAGGACTGCAACCAGTTCCGGTAGCGTGCATATCGGGTGAGCGACACAGCCAGAATCGAACTTACGTCTTCTAGTTCCAGAGGCAGGGCCGCTAACCACTGGACTACGCGCTCTACCGCTAGAAGCAGTTACTCAAGCAACTGGATATGATTTTGGAAACGGGACGTACCTTCGCAGACAGCTCATCATGACATCGAAGGAATCCAAGGGGCAGTTTAAGGAGGCGGCGAGAGTCTCTGTTTTTGTGGTGTCTCCCCTGCGGCTGGCCCCGAGCCCGGCCACGCCGCTCTGAGAGATGGCCCGGCGGTACAGCCCTCGTGTCTCCGGGGACATGACGAGCAGGGACACCCCCCAGGCTCCGCCGGACTGGCCGAAGATGGTGACTCTGTCGGGATCTCCTCCGAAGTTCCGGACGTTCGCCTGCACCCACTGGAGGGCTTTCGCCTGTGATGGAAACAATAAAACAATACACGATTTAGAGAGTCGTCGACGCACTGTACCCACCTGTCTTACACAACCTCACCCCCTTCCACATCCACAGCTACAGTTTATACATGTATGTACATGTGTGTGTGTGTGTTTGTGAGTTTGTGTGTGTGTGATTTCGCGTTCAATGATAATGATTTCTTACTCGGCAATCTGCGCAAGTGGTTCAAGAAATTTTCTGTTTTTTCTCTATATCATTAATGTGGGCACTTAAGACTGACCATGTCCATTAGCGCAACGTTTCCGTCAGTTTCGGCGTCCCGGGTCGGCAGAAAGCCCAGGTTACCCAGCCGGTAGTTGATGGTTACCATGACGACGTTATTGAGTGACGTGGGAATCTCAGCCGGGTAGGTGTCTGCACTACCTATCGCCAGACCTCCTCCGTGTAACCACACCATGACCTGGGCCGGCAGAACAACGAAAACGTCAACAACAAACAACACATTGCTACCCGTCGCCATTTCCTCCTTTGTTTCTATCCCTGCCTCTTTCTCTGTCTCCCTGTCTGTTTCTGTCTACCTCTATCTAGCTGTTCCCCAATAGCTCTGTCTCTCTTTGCCTCTCCTTATCTTTTTGTCTCTCCGTATCCCATATGCCTATAAGTCCTTTAACTGTTACCTCTCTCTTCTTTTCTCTCTTTCACATGCTGTCTATCTGTCTACCAGTCTCTGTCTACTTACCGGCAGATTCGCAGTAGAAGCCACGTTAGGCGTATAGACGTTCAGGAACAGGCAGTCCTCGCTGCTACTGTTGCTCCGGAACGGGCCGGACAGCTCGTATAGGGGCGAACCTGGCGGAAAAGGCGTCTCCACAACCTGTGGGCACCGGGCTCCGAACTGGGCGGCGTCCCGGACTCCGGTCCAGCCGGCCGGGTCCTGGGGAGGGCGCCATCTGAGGAAGGAAATTTTTCATTTCTTTTAGTCTTAGTTGTAGGTCTGACTGCGAAGGGCATACAGGCTGGGCTGGTGGTCATTACAGGGGGCTGTCCCTGCGGACAAGGACAGTATAGGAAGTGAAGCTGAGATTAAAACTTAAGTCCCGTGTTTGGGCCTTAAAGAGGACGTCATCTGGGAAGACTGGTCCGCAGCTGCTCACCATGGTGAAACCTATTTTGCATAGCCCCCTTCGCAGAATAACAGCGGTGGGCTTTTGGCAGGCGGGGTGCGGGGGGATGTGGGGGGTGCAGCCTCAATATCCGACACCACCAGGCACTCAGGTGGCAAGAAGGAGACCACGTCGCAGGTGGACAAAAGGTATACCAGGGACATAGCCTTCCGGGACTACCGGCTACAAACACCTGACGGTGACCATACCTCTCCGCGACAACGCCTTAGGCTTAGGTCCCAATAGTAAAAGGGGTTCTTCCGGGCAATTCACTTATCTGTTTTTTTGGCACTTTCGGGCGTGACCCCTACGCGGCCCCGTCGGACACCCTGCGGCTCTCAGTGTAATTTTGGGCCCCCTGTCGGGCCCTGGTCGATGTTAAGTCGGACTTAAAATGAACCCGGGGCCTGGTAACCAAAAAAATGCCGTGATTTACCCGGCATAAGCCCGACTCTGCAGAAGGCTATACCTCCCCATGACGCTTCATAAGGAATAAGCATACAGATGTAAAGTCATGTAAGTGGGCATATGAATATGTACAAAGTAAAGTCTGGAAGTGTTCTTTTAATGCGCTGCGTCAGACTCACCTGAGATCCCCCACAGGCGGAGCGGCGTAGGGAATCCCCTTGAAGGTGTAGATCCGGTCAAACACAGCGCCCCCTATGAACGAGGTGGGTAACTCCACCCCGTTCACGTCTCCATACGTGGTGGGGACCACAACTCCGCCTGGATTTATGAAAGTTCATCAATAACTATAAGACTGATCAATCCATTGATGGATTGATCTGTGTTATTCATTGTCTCCACGCGTGGTTGGACGACAACATCGTCATTTGCTTTCCAGCAAGTGACTTTCGGCCCATTTTATGACTTAACGTCGAGTCCATCTTACGGGTCAAACTCACGGGTACAAAGTGCAGAAGTCGCAACCACAACGTTTTTACATATAAAACGAGACGAAAGCATGTCCAGGACAAAGATATGAAAACTAGCACACTTAACGTTACTATGAAAGAGTGGTTTCTGCCACAGTGTCAGTAAAAGTTGTTATTGGACATACCTTTATGGCAAGTTTTTTTGGGGGGGGGGGCATGGGGACACTAAATTGAGTTGTATATCTGTCGCCAAAGTAAATGAACTAAATGTGCTAGATATAATACAATTACACCATGTACCGCAGGAAAATGTACTAAAATCATGCACAACCCACCTGCGAGCCCCAGCAGCGCCGCCAAGACGACCACGTCCCCGACACCTGAGGTTTTACCTGCACGCCGGCCCATCGTGACTGTGTCTCTAACAACTGTGGACTCTGCTCGGGAATGGCCCTTTTATATACGTTTGCTCGATGCTAAACAACGGATGATGTCATTTTCCGATTCAAACTAAGGCGTCAGATGTTTACCACCTAACTATGAACAAACGCTGACTCTGAATGGAATCACGTGTTCTGATTTGACAGTTTACTGTCTCGTAAAAAAGTTTAGATCCTTGCTTTCAATTGTTTTCAATTTCCATTTCCATTTCTTTTTCTCCCTATGATGAAAATATAATGGGATGCTTTGTACATTGATCTAAGAGTTTCTCGAGTGAATGACCTGTAGCACGTTCAGTGCGTCAAGGTGAGATGACTATATATGGTCATCACAGTCCGAACCAAGTAGGCGCCACTCAGCTCAGGTCCCCAAGAGTTTACCATATTCGGGCATCAAATTATAGTAAACTGGATTTGTACATCATACATGGCAAATGAAGCAGTGAGTCATTTTTATTTGGTAAGTTGCCTTCAAATGTTAAATGGTGTCACACTGCCATATTCTGATCGCCAAAAGGACACTGAATTCCATCCCAAAATTGCAATTTGTCGCCTTTTAGGCCATTTTTAGCGATAAATATCTCCATCACGGTAAAATCTGCTTTATTTTTGGTACAATCATAGTTTTACAATCACAGTCTTTGGAATTCTCCTAGGAAATATTGGAGTTCCAATCTCCCCTAGGAGTAATCTCTCCTGTGCCATACACATTATACTAGTATTCAAAAAGAAGTTTGGGCCCACATGTCATACGTGGATTCATAACTTGGCACTCGGAAATCGTCACAATCTTCAATTTCAACATCTGCTTGTACATTTGGTGAAAGGAATTACAAAGTCCCTGGACTGTGTACATCTCGTAACGCGCGAGAAACAGACGCATTTGCCAGATGGGACAAAGGTCATGTTATTCTTGTGTAGGGAGCGTTCTCGTCGACATGGCCGGATGTACCTCCTGTGCGTTTATAGTCTTCACAGCGGCAATTCTATTCTTTACAGGTGAAGCAGGTGAGGTTGATTTTACGTCTTTGGCGCACACGTTCACCCAGGGTCTCTGTGAGTACCTAGCTTCGGCTAGGGCCGTCTCTCTGATAGGACGTCAAATGGAGGTCCCGTGTTTTGGAGAGCCACACCCCACGCACGATAAAGAACTCGCCACACTTATCGAGAGGAGTAGGGGACCTTCCCGATGTGAGTAGTTCAAACCCTACAGTCCCATGGCCGCACCTGGGGCAATTACAGTCGTATTGAGGTCACCTGAGTGGCACCGAATGGCAGCTCTCTCCAGACCCTTGCGATTTAGCCCCCCCCCCCCCCCCCTATTGTAAGCTCCTCGAAGTTCAGACCCTGGCTGCCAAGAGAGGGTAGTCGCTCCACCCAATAACAATAGCATTAGAGGCAAGACACAATCTGCCACGACGATATCATGACCATGACGTCCACGAATTCGTCTTTCGGAAGGGACGTAAAACGGGGGTCCCGTGCTCGAGGAGGTGCCTCGAGCACGTATCAGCCTCATTACACACACTTTGGGTACCTACTGGCTGCAAGTAATACACCAGATGCATTCTTATACAGGCTGATGAGGCCAGTCACGATGCCTTTGAACTTGACGTGACGCGTTCCAGAGAACTACGTTTATCAGCATATCCATATTCCCACTTACATGACTTGATAAATGATGATACTTCAGAAGAGCTATTTTCTATTAAGCCTTATTTTAGTCCGACTTAAGGGGAAGATGAAAGGTTGCGTAATGTAGGCGTCACTCAACAGTAACCTCTGACACAGTTTCAGCTGCCAAGATTGAGAAAACCCAGCCACAGAAACTATTTATTATGTCGCCGTGTATCTTTTCTAACGTAAATAAAACATACTGTTGTGACGGATGGTCAGATATTTTACAACTTTGAGATTCCTTTTTGACAAAAAAATGTAACGATGCCGACATTTATTCCAGATGCCGTTGTTGTGTGGACTACTTATGGTGATGTGAGAGGTTCAGAGTTCCTGACCTCCTCTGTTGTCGGAAATGCCGTCTTTGACCGCGTCTTCACCTTCAATGGGATTCCTTACGCCGCTCCGCCTGTGGGGGACCTAAGGCGGGTTTTAGGCTGATGAAGAAACGAATGGCTTACCAAGACGTACATGGTGGCGTTGAAGAATACTTAAGAAATAAAGTTGAAGAGATTCATTAGTCACGTAATCTGTGTATATACACAGTTAATAGGATTTTTCATCAATCACTGACTACTTTGTAAAGTAAACACACGGACCTATATGATGGCTATCACTACCTTTTGTTCACGGAGTGACCTAGTTCTCGCGAGAGTTGTGGTCGAGAGAGTTGTGGTCGAGATCCACGCAAGTCTCGAAATAGTTCTCGCTACTCTCGCGAGAACCAGGTCACTCCGTGACCAAGATGGACTGATAGCCATCGAAAATTTAGAGGTACGTGTGTTTACCTTGGTTTACCTCACTGATCGATGAAAAATTCTATTAATCATTAAGAAATAAATAAATAAATGAAAATTTGGCACAGGCGTGACATCTCGTGAGCAATTGTGATGATTTTTTTGCGATGCTTCACCCAGAATTGTGACTGCCACCATTTTGATTCTGATAATCTCTGCTGACTACTATATGCAAAAAAACAATCTAGAACCCTGCTAAAAAGTGGACCCTGTGCGCATGCACTGACAGTTGCCCTGAACATTCCCTCTCTTCTCCGCTAGGTGGCGCCCTCCCCAGGACCCCGCCAGTTGGACAGGTGTCCGTGACGTCACAGAGTTCGGCTCCAGATGTCCAGAGGCTGAGTTCCCGCCGCCTGATCCACTTTACAACGAGATCATGGCGTTACGCAGTAACTCCAGCAGCGAGGACTGTCTGTTCCTGAACGTGTACACTCCAAACGTGTCCGACACTGCCAACCTGCCTGTGAGATATCCTTAACCTTGTCTTTGTTATATCTATTTTATTTATTTATATCAAGCCATAGTTCTCTTCCTTATTTCTTACTTACTTACTTTGGCTGAGCTACCGCTCGAACCAGGCTTGAAAGTGCTCTCCATCTCGCCCTATCCTCCACCAGGGACTTAATTTCCTTCACTTCGCTTAGGTTGAGTGAAAACTTAGAGGCTATGGTGTCTGAATGCCTGATGCAATGAGCCGCCAATTTCATTCTTTTTGTCCGTATTTCCGCCTAACGCATGATGCTATACGTCTCTGCATTCTGAATCTATCTATCTATCTATCTAACTGTATACTTATCTACCATCTGTTTCAGGTGATGGCGTGGATCCATGGCGGTGGATGGTACTAAGGGAGTGGTGAAACCTACCCGGCTGAGATCCCCACGTCACTCCATAACGTCGTCATGGTAACCATCAACTACCGGCTGGGTAACCTGGGCTTCCTGCCGACCCGGGACGACGACGCACCGGGCAACTTTGGTCTCTTGGACGCGGTGAGTTGATTTCCTGAGAAGGAATAGTCCTATTACATTTTCTTCTTCTTTACCTCAAAGACGTGAGGTATTCTTTTTGTATATGTGCCATGCCAAACATTCATGATCTTGAACCTAACCAGAAGATTGAACCTATCCTGAAGCCCCGCCCCCTGTTCGATCATATTCTATTTTGATCACCTCCGTCAAAAGCAGCGCTTGTCGGACAGAACTGGCCGCCACCGTTATTTAGCTGATAATAACGACTGAATTCTGTTTAGCTATTTTGGCCATGAAATCCTCTCAGACGGCGCCGAAAAAAATGCACTGCTTTCTTTATGGAAGGCTACATCCACTGGGTACTGTCGTTAGAGGAGGGGCTGATATAATTGCGGTAAGGGCGTTATAATTTCTGTCAAAGCGGCAGCGGTATGCGCTCCATATCATTACCTTGTTTTTTGGTGGGCAGGAGTGCACGGTTTCTGACATGCGGTCGATGCACGTGTAAAGCAGGGTACATATGTCTGTGACAGGGTTTCTACTGCGTTTTTTGCATGCATAACAGCTGCATGCATACTCATGACAAAAACGAAATTAAGAAGAAAGCAGCTCGAGCACTCGTGGAGAGGGAGCTTATACTACACGCCAACTAATAGGACCCTTGTGCAAAGTCTGCTAGACAGTGCAGAGTCCCGTGTCTCATACATACCCTGCTCTACACGTGCATCCTGCCCACCAACAATGTAGTGCTATGCAGTGGCTCTCCCTCCCAAATTACAAAACAACTATACTCGGTGGGTGTAGTCTTTAACAAAGAATAGCATAGCATTGTTTTGCTATTTCTGTCCCACTGGGCTGTTTTTGACGGAGGTGTTCCAAATAGAATATGGTGTTCCAGCTGGTTCTATCTGTTCGATATGGCGTTCGATCAGGTTCCTTCAATTGTTTCAGTCACCTGTCATTCATCACATTTACTGATGACCCCTACCCTGTCCTGTCACAGATAAAGGCCCTTGAGTGGGTACGAGGCAACATCCGGAACTTCGGAGGAGATCCCGACAGAGTCACCATATTTGGGGAGTCAGCTGGAGGCTGGTCCGTCTCCCTGCTCGTCATGTCTCCCATGGCAACGGGACTGTTCCACCGGGCCATCTCTCAGAGCGGCGTGGCGGGAGTTCCAGTCGTACAGAAAGGCGACATCACACAAACACAAAACCTCGCTCTTAGCTTGAACTGCAGCACGGCCTCCTACGATGACATGATGAGCTGTCTGCGAGGGTATGTTCATCGTGGCATTCTATATAAATAAACCAAGTCGATATGAAAAGTGTAGAAAAATACTGATAACAGCTGCAGAGTGTCCGATCCACTACAGCAATAGAACTAGTCAATCAATTTATTTGAAGATAGATGAGGAATATTATAGATGAATGTTAGATATCCAGGTAAAGAATAACTCAAGGAACTGATGATTTTGGAAACGATCAGACCACTACATTTCGTCGTTGACACTGAGGAGATCTCGCAGAAACAGATTTTATGCCCTGACTATGAATTGGAAATGAAGACAAATTCTAGATAGTCCAATAGGACAAGAGATCAAGACTATGTTGATGCAAATCAACTTCTATTTCTTGAGGACAGGAGCTAACGTCTTGTCCCGGGATGGGAGCGCAAAATCCCAAGTGCCGGAAACTTCGCTACGTAGACCCGTATTTCTATTGAGAGTGGGATGGAGGAATATCGTTTGTTCTGACAGGTTACCAAGTGATGACGTGTTCACGCTGATGCGTACGTCCGTGGTCATCGATGGCAAGTTCCTCCTACAAAGTCCCTGGGTGAGGATTATACTTTGTTTATTGTGCATGTTTGGCATACCTAAACTGCGTCGTATGGGACTAGATTATCATAATTGTACAGGTTGCTAAGTGCATCACTCCCGCCATCTGCCGAATCTATGGCAATGAAGTCGTTGTTTCATCATTGTCGTTGACTGCATCGCCACATTGCCATTGTTGACAGTGGTACCAATCCGCTACCGGTTGAATGATGAAACCAATTGAGACGTTTCAATACGCTTAGGCAGTTCGACTTTTGGATGTGACTTAACTCAAACGTTTTGGATGTGACTTAACTCAAACGTTTCAATTCTCTCTTTAATGACTTAAATGTTATGACGGTATTTGATATCAACAAATTTCAAGTTGCCATATTTTTACCTTTGCCAGAATGGCTAAGGTTATGTTTTGGGCTTGTGAGTCTGTGTGTGTGTCTGTGTGTCTGTCTGTTAACAGCATAACTCAAGAAGTCTTGGATGGATCCCGATAATATTTGGTAGGTGGGTAGGGGTCGGGAAAACGAAGGTCAAGTTCGATAATGGGCCCCCTAGCGGCTTGCTAAGGTACTGCAGCAGAACCTCAATTTTTGATATCTCGTGTTCTGGACATGCTGTGATCATGATTTTTGAGTGGTAGATAGCCCTCGAGGCAGAGAGTAAGTGCTGTGAGTTTGGGCCCCCTAGCGGCTTTTTTGGAACTGCAGGCGCCGATTTCCTTTCAAACTTTGGATGAGAATAACTCTACAACGTGTTGACGGATCGTCATGATTTTTTCGTATGTAGATAGAATGAGTGATGACTTACATAATGGTATACTAATTAATGAGGAAAAATTATAAATCCACTACATTCCATGATAGGACTTTCAAACTTGTCACATATGTAGCTGCGAAGGAGAGAAATGTCGACAGATATCAATTATGCAAATGATGACCTCATTTGCATAATTAATGAGAAAATATGAACATGTTGACGGATCATCATGTTTTTTTGTATGTAGGTAGCGTAAGTGAAGACCTACATAATGAGATAACAATTATGCAAATCAACAGCTAATTTGCATAATTAATGAGGATATTTTATAAATTCACTACATTCCATTATAGGGCTTTAAAACTTGTCACATATGTAGCTGAGAAAGAGAGAAATGTCAATACATATTTATCATGCAAATGATGATCTCATTTGCATAATTAATGAGAAAATATTAACGTGTTGACGGATCGTCATGATTTTCGGCATATAGATAGCCTAAATGAAGACTTATATAATGTGATACTTATTATGCAAGTTAACAGCTAATTTGCATAATTGATTAGGAAAAGTTCATAAATCCACTGCATTCCATTATAGTACTTTCATCAAAGTTGTCACATATGTAACTGAGAAAGAGGGAAGAGAGTAAGAGGTGTATTTAAAGACTTTGAAAGAGAATAAGTCAAGAATGGATCAAAGGATCATCATGATTTTTGGTATGCTGATAGCTTAAGTAATGCTTGATACAATTTGGTATCAATTAATTGTAAATTGGGATCAAATTTGCATAATAAATGCCGAAATTTTATAAACCAACTCCAAGCATTTAATTATAAAGAAAATGAAATGAGTAACGCATTTGTCTACAGACATCATTCTACATAACAAACCTGGTTTATTTGGCAAAGGTAGGTGTTCGTGGAACTCTAGTTGTACATAAAATTGTCCACAATAGTTCTTTCCTACCACAGCAATTTAGATGTCTTTTTAATTTCAATTCAAATTCAGATTTTCACCACCACTACACAAGACAGCAGAATCTTTTAAGACCAGTTAAAGCAAAATCTTGTCTAAAACAACACACAATAAAATTTAGAGGCCCCACCATCTGGAATAATTCAAGTCAAGTCCAACAATGCTGCTTATCATTACCCAGGTTCAAAAAGCTTGTTAAGATTGATTGCATCACACACCCAAGCATAACTTTTACCTGATTTGTTTGATTTCCTTGTTTCCTTGTTTTTCATATTAGTTTTTGGTTGATTTTGGTAGTTGATAGCTATTGATTCTTAAAACTTAGAGATACTACCTTTTTTCTCAAATCCCAAGTTACTTGTATATGTTTTGTCTATTTTGTTTTGTATTTATTATTTCATTTGATCATTTGTAATACTATTCCATTAGTATATTTCACATGATGATTTCAACTTATGTTATGTGCATTTTTCGTTCACTTTAATTATGTATAATTATTATTTCTGCAACTTGTTTCTGGGGGAGGCCAAAGAAAAGCCACATAGGCTTCTGCCCACCCCCGCATGTTCTTGCTATTATGTGCGAAGAAAGAAAGAAAGAAAGAAACGTTTGTGTTACAATCTTTTTCACAATAACGTAAATGTACCCATATTTTCATACTAATCTATGATTAATTGCATCATTCTTCCGGACTCCAGAAAGAGTAGTGACGTATCTGTCATAAGTGGAAATCCAAATCAAACCAAATCAATCTATATGTTTTTTTTACAGGACCTAAGGAACCACAAGTCCATCAACAAGGTAGACTACCTCCTGGGCACCAACAACGACGAGTTCGGGTACTACATGTTCTTCGGGTACCGGGACATAGACGCAGACGGGATGACCAGGGCTGAGTTTGAAACGTACCTGCCGAACGATCTGCAACAGATTGCCGACCAGTATCTGGTAAGAGACGTCTTGACTGCATGACTCAATAAAATATCTAACAGTCAAACGTCAAAGGAACCTTCTATGGCCAATAGATTTTCAATGATATCAAGTCTGGATGATGATAATTCGTCTCTACTTTATAGCATGGCATATAAGGATGATATGAAAAATGGATCTAAAACTGTAATTAATGAACGGCACATTGTGTATTAGTGACCACCGCTACATAAGGACCACCTGGCCACCGTATGAATATGTCTTACAGATCTTTGTATCATGTCTATTACGAACAATCCTGACCTGTGGCCCCCTATCTACTGTGACCAATGTTGCTTTGGACAGAGCTGACTGTTTTGTAAAACTCTGTCGCCTGTGTTACTTACTACATAGGGCGGCAGTGTTGACACCATCCTCCAGCCTGTGATAGACCAGTACCTGGACCCCGCCATGGCGGACGATCCGATCTACCTGCGTGACCAGTACCTCCTACTACTGATGGACTCCTGGTTCACCGCACCGATAGTCATGATGGCGCAGGCCCAGTCAGGCATGCCGGCAGTAGCGTGGGAGGGTAGGGGACTCTCACGTTCTTGTACTAAAAGAAAAGCTACGCTGTCACTTGATAAAAAGAAGAAAATATCTTGTCACAGCGCTCAAATCATTTGGAATCGTGTCTTATCTTGCGTCAACGACAACAGACTGCTATTCATCGGCCATGTCAAGTTTCGATTGTGATAACTGGGAAATGGCACGTGTTTTATAAACTTGATTACGAATCCATGTCGTATGCATTTTACAGTATAAAGTTGTCTACAAACCTATCTGTTGTTGCGGTGGAAAACTTCGCCATTTTACGTTCTGGAAATTATCTGAAAAGTTTACTTGTATCTCTACACAGTCTCCAGTCGAGTGTACCAGTACGAGCTGCAGCACAGAGCGTCGGTCTTCTCCTTTCGTCCGCCGTATGTAGGAGCTGATCACGTCGATGATCTGTTTTTCGTGTTCGGCATCCCGCTCCTTCGTGACGACACTGGCGCCTCCTGGAAGTACAGCTTCACCCAGGAGGAGAGGGACCTGAGTCTGGACATGATGGCGTACTGGGTCAACTTCGCCACCAACGGGTGCGTGGATCTACCCTTGTCTCCGTGTACCGAGGTTTTGTTTTCTGTGTGTCCACACTTATTTGATTAGAAGTGAAAATTATTTTGACAAAATGTGAAGGGTGGAGCTGATTTAACCGGGAACTGGCAGGATGTGACACTGTGTGTGTGTTATTGTCCACAGGCTGTCAGGATGCGGTAGCACTATTCATTTACAGACATTCAAGGTCATGGGGTCAGTGGAAAAGCCTACTTATTCACGGGGTGGTATTGATTTTGGTCCGTCCGTCAGTGTTTTCGCATCTATAGATTTTCCACGTGCTAGTCACATTCATAGTGAGAGGCAGTGATCAAAAGACACATGTAATATCATTAAAAACCATGTTTGATTTATAGACGAACTGCATTTTTCCAAGACACACCAGAAACTCGAGAATATTTCAGGGGGGTATGAGATCTTCGAATTCTTGTTTATGTTGTTGTAAGAGAGACCATGCAATTAAAGCGAAATGTACGGGTTTACAATAGATGTAACTGTTAGTGAACTGTTAGCAAAACCAGCACCAACATTTGATGACAGCTATGTGCTCTTTGATAACGATTGAACAGAACTACAACTGATATGACACTCGAGTCTTTTTAAAGCAAAGATGTGATAATCCCCCATCTCTATCCATTTCTCTTCTTTTTTTCTCTCCCTCTCTTTACAGAGACCCCAATGACTCGACAGGAGCAGCGCGCATGCGTGACATGGTCCACTGGCCACGTTACATCCCTTCATCTCAATCCTACCTGAAGCTGGACCTGACGTCATCTGCTGACGTCAGGCTGCGGGAGTCCCGGATGAAGTTTTGGAACGAGGAGGTGCCGAGGCTGATGGGGAAGCACGTTCTTAGCGGCGGGACTCGCGAGACTTCATGTAGCCTTTCTGTTCTGGTGTTTCCGTTTGTCGTTTCCTATCTGTTGTCCTGAGGTCGGCCTGGACACAGTCTTTATCCTTAAACTTATATTTTTTGAACCCCCGGCGAAACGTTATATCAACAGTACTACCTTAGAAAATCTGTGTGTCGTTAAAAGTGGTTGATGTTATAATTGACCCTTATAAGTGGTTGATGTTAGTGTGGTTGTACCATAAGTTGTACGCATGTATTCTTAGAAAAAAATTATTCCACATGACTACAGCATCGTCAGCATCAAGATGGTAGCATATGATATGATATATAATGTCACGGTTGTAACTGAATCGCCTCAGCTCCAAATAGTCATCCTATCAAGCTTCACAGCAATGCAACAGTGTTTCACACGTTTGATATCAGTAGATTGTAGCTCTCGCCTTCGAGATAAAGTGCACACACAGACTGCTCCACATCTCGTACCACGAACACGTATAAACAAACGAGCATGTGTGGGGAGTGGTACAGAGCCTCGTCGGCAACAGTCAAGAGACGCAAGCTGCAGTGGTACGGGCATGGGATCCGCCACCAGAACCTGGCCAAGACGATCCTACAGGGCACTGTGGAAGGAACAGCTTGGCAAGACAACATGGGCATCTCTCACTCCGAGAGGCTGACCCTAGCAAGGGATAGACGGGTCTGGGGACAGCTCTCTATCTCTATGTCTACCTTTCCCCCCCCCCAAGGAACTAGATAAGTATGTAGGTAGGTAGCTTTCGCTGACGGAGCTGATCGGTCTGCTCCCCGAAAGCTTCTAGCATTTCACCTCTAACTAAAAAAAAACATTCATAGAAATACCAATAGTAGATTAAGTTCCTTATCACCATGAAAATCACTCAGATAGGAGCTTCTCTATTTCTATGGAAACCAGTCACAACGGCCTCCAACACCGCGGCAACAGACAATGGACGCATGCACATATCAACAAGATTATCACCACTTGTTCCGTTTTATGTTTGAAGGGTTGTGGATATGTAAGCGACCGCTCGGCCACCATGACTCGATTGCGTAACAATGGCGTTTGGAAGAGCCTTTAGAAGGGATAGGTCAAATCGACCTACGAAACGATCCATCCAAACCAAACGAACCGCTACAATGGATTCAAAGCTGTTGCTACGCATCGGCCAAAATAGAGTGTGGCAGAAGTGACAAAATGCCTCCGGTGCGCCTCCACAGTGCCTACATCATGCCACCATTATTCAGTGGACTGTGTACATGACGTAACGCGAAGAAACAGTCACATATAAAGTGTACAGGTAGGTTAAAGGTCGTGTTGTTTTTGTGCAATACGAGATGGCCGGCTGTCGGGATGTCCGTGCGAATGTCGCCTTCTCGGTGCTGATCCTGGTTTTTGTAGGTGCATCAGGTAAAGTTAGTTTTACTTATTCAGCGTACAAACTCACAATGCATTAGAAGTCTAGAGACCAGGCTAATCTGGCTAACTAAAGTCAAACTTTGAGATTTGTTCTCGAGAACTAAGTTTATCAACCCTATATGTCCACTTACTTGACTTGGAAAACACAGATAATTAAAAAAAGACTATCGCCTCTTTTCTGCCCTGGCTAAGAGTTGAAGACTGTATGGGTGAAGGTGAAAGGTCGTGCAATGCGGGATCTCACTTCACAGCAGCCTTTGACACAGTTTTAAGCTGGCAAGGTTTAGAAAAACCTTTTTATTACAGTCGTCTATTTTCGAAGGGAAGTTAAAGGAAACACAATTTGTTTATAAATGGTTACGCGATTAAATTATTTTAGCGTCCTAAATTGCAATATTGGCGGGAAAGTGTAATGAGATCGAAATTTGTCCTAGATGCCGCTGTTGTGTCCACCACTCATGGCGACGTGAGAGGTTCAGAGTTCCTGACCTCCTCTGTTGTCGGAAATGCCGATTTTGACCGCGTCTTCACCTTCAAGGGGATTCCTTACGCCGCTCCGCCTGTGGGGGACCTTAGGTGGGTGCTAGGTGGAGGAAGTAAAAAAAGCAAAACAAATGAGTTGAATAGTTTCCATTTTGATTACAAGATCGCGTTGAAAATCTTAAGGAATCGACGAATGAATAGTTTATAGATTTCAGAAAATGGGTTTTATTAAATAAATCTGATGCGCACTTCAATTTACTTGCTTTAGCCAGATGAAAGGATTGAAAAATAAATGTTTAATCCGTTTACATATCTATGTATCTATGAAAAGATTAGCTGTTCTTCATTTTTTCTTAAAACTTATTCAGTCTTCTTCCGCTGTCTGTCTCAATCGCTGCGAACACGTGGCTTCTTACATGTGTGACGTCAGGAATTGCTTAATGCTGTCAGAAGTCCATATCACCCCCCGTCCCGGTTGATGTACCCTGTCCTCTCACAATGTAGTCCTGTTCGGTATACAAAATTTTAGCACCCTTCAACATACTGTGGGACCTAATTTAAACATTTCAACATTTGATCCATTCCTTTCTTCATAATGCATCTTACCAGCAAAGATGGAGTTTTATACCAGTAATATTCACAATCCGTTTCAGGTGATGGTGTGGATCCATGCGGGGCATGGAACTATGGCAGTGGCGCAACCTACCCAGCAGAGATCCCCACGTCACTCCATAACGTCGTCATGGTAACCATCAACTACCGGCTGGGCAACCTTGGCTTCCTGCCGACTCTGGACGACGACGCACCGGGCAACTTTGGTGTCTTGGATGCGGTTAGATTATTTCCTTCCGATAAAAGTTTCTTTGAGTTTTATCACTTCGCTCCCAGGGAGCGAGGTATTGCATGTTGCATGTCTGTGTTTCTGTGATTCCCGATATGCACTTCGCAGTCTTGTTAAATGTCTTCAATCTTGAACTTGACCAGAACAGTTGTCTCAGTCATCTGCCACTCTTCACAATGACTGATGACCCCTACCCTGTCCTGTCACAGATAAAGGCTCTTGAGTGGGTACGAGACAACATCCGGAACTTCGGAGGAGATCCCGACAGAGTCACTATATTTGGGGAGTCAGCTGGAGGCTGGTCCGTCTCCCTGCTCGTCATGTCTCCCATGGCAACGGGACTGTTCCACCGGGCCATCTCTCAGAGCGGCGTAGCGGGAGTTCCAGTCATACAGAAAGGAGACATCACACGAACACAAAACCTAGCCCTTGGCTTGAACTGCAGCACAGACTCCTACGATGATATGATGACCTGTCTGCGAGGGTATGATCACTGTGGCATTCCAAATTTGATTTATCATTAGTCGGAATCGATTTGGAGAGAATTGCAGAAGGCACTCCTGCAGTTGGTGACGATTAGCCAGACCAAGGCATGCATACAGCAGCACGACACAGTGGGCCACCAAGCTTGGCTTAGATATATATAACATATGTAGGATTATGTGAAGCTTTAACTTCTAAGTCAAGCTTGGTGGCCCACTGCTGTATGCATGTCGCGGTCTGGCTGATCTTCAGCAGCTGCAGGAGTACCTTCTAAGAAAGTGCAAAAAAAAAAAAAACGACTATAAGTTGCCCTGCAGAGAAAGGTGACCTGGCGGTACATGTTAGTCTAGCTATCATGACCTTAATTGTTCAATTCGTCTGAAAACGCTGAATATCGTAACAGGTTACCGAGCGAAGACTTCGTGACTTTTATGGTTTGGCCCGTGGTCATTGACGGCAGATTTCTCTTACAACGTCCTTGGGTAAGAATGATGCTTAATCTATTGTGCTCAGCACATTAATATAGTTTGTCAAGCTTTATTGATTATGATGGTGTAGACTGCTAAGCAAATCAGCTGGATCTATATGTCAACGATGATGTTGTTCCTGCTTATGCCGTTGATTGCCTCCTTGGCATTGGTGATTTTCAGATACTATTAGGTATAATTATGTAAAAAACAGCATACGACATGGTAAACTACTTGTGCCATAGCAATTTTGAATTCCGCTCAGCCATATGTAAGTTAAGAATTAGTTCGCACCCATTAGAAATAGACAAAGGAAGATATAAAAAGCTACATGCTCATGAAAGAATCTGTAAGCAGAATGCACAACGAATGCAGTGGAAAATGAAACACATTTCATCTGTGAATGATCCCGATTCCATAATGAAAGAAACACACTGGGTGAAAGAGTGTCCGAAATCACACCAAACTTTTCATTAAAAAAAAAAAACACACACACAAAAGACACACCTCCTGCTAAGATCATCGAATCAATCTATCATAGAAAATGTGGGACATTTCATTTTCAACTGTATTTAAAAAAGAAGTCAAACCCCGCAATAGTAATGTAGGTTTTAGAATCGTATTCGATTTTCTGTATTTGTTCACTTACCCATGGGCATGAATTTGCAATAAACATTCTTCTTCTATATAGACCCCCTCCCGGTTCAATGAAGGTCGAAGGATCCTGATGTAGAGACCTGAGTATGTGTCTAGCTATGCTCATTATGTGCAATGGTGCAGATTACAAAGCAGATGAATTACAAATTGGACCTGTGGATATGGCGATGTTGGTTCTGTTGATACTCTTGATACCATCGCCGTATTGACATTGGTGATGATTGTTGGAAGTCGGCATCGCCCCCCATTTCAGGTTCAATGATGGTGAAAAGGCTTTGTTGTCTAACATATTGACGTTGTGGAAGTGTACAGTGAGGATTCGAAGTGTGGGAGTGCCTATACACATTGGTGCGCTCTTTGGCACTGTTTGAAGAATACACCTTATCTTTAAACCAACACGTCTATGCTAATCTCACTATATTGTTATCACAGGATCTGATGAACCACAAGTTCATCAACAGGGTGGACTACCTTCTGGGTTCCAACAACGACGAGTTCGGGTTCCAACTGGCGGCAGAGTTCCCGTACATCGACGCAGACGGCATGACCAGGGCAGAGTTTGAAACTAACCTGCCGTTCTTTCTACAAGTGTTTGCTGATCGGTACCCGGTAAGGGACACTTTTGCTGGCTGCATCTTGAAAAACATCTAAACTTTCAGACATCGTTTCTGCTTGTTCCTATATATTTTGCGTAGAGCAGATAGTAATTTTCTCTGATCAAAGTGTTAGAATGGTGATATTGAATGTGTTTAACGTACCTTACATCATGTGGTATATACGGATACGGGTAATGTGAAAGCTGAATCTGTAGATTATGAATAACAAAACCAGTTTCTGGCTTAGTTTTTGAGAAATATCACATTTGAGACTTCATCGGGCCCAATTCGCCACTTAACCGTCTCCCTCCCCTCTCTTATTCCTCAGGGGGGCAGTGCTGACGCCATCCTCCAGCCTGCGATAGACCAGTACCTGGACCCCGACATGGCGGACGATCCGATCTACATGCGTGACCAGTACCTCAAGCTCCTGACGGACGCCTTTTACGCCGCACCGTCAGTCATGATAGCAAAGGCCGAGTCTAGCATGCCGGCAGTAGCGTGGGAGGGTAGGAAACTGTCACGTTCTTTGCTATCTCTTGGTCTTAATTTGTTTGAAATGAAAAAGAGTGGATGCTTCACGCATGCAGTAAAAGCATGAAATATTACAACGCGTCCCAACAAAAATGATTTTGGAGCCAGCACAGGAGATGTCATTCGTCCTTAATGTCAGATCACGATAATATTGTCAGTTGTAAATCTTAATGTTGAACTATTTCTACACCCAGCCTCCAGCCGAGTGTACCAGTACGAGCTGCAGCACAGCGCGTCGGTCTTCTCCTTCCGTCCGCCGTATGTTAAAGCAGACCACGGTGACGACCTGTTCTTCCTGTTTGGCATCCCGCTTCTGCGTGGCGACAAGGGTTCGTATTGGAAGTACAGCTTCACCCAGGAGGAGAGGGACCTGAGTCTGGACATGATGGCGTACTGGGTCAACTTCGCAACTAATGGGTGCGTAAATACATGTTTATGCCCTTGTCGGGCAGCAGGAAAAGCGATGAAAAAAATACATGTTGGCAGTTATACGCCAGTGATCTGAGCCGTATCGAAGGGGATGAGGTAGATTTTTCAAGTTAAAAAAAAAAAACGCTTGAGACGAATTCTACATGTGGCGACTTTCGTGCGATGGACAAATGCGGCCCAAGTTCGTCGACTGTGGCATAGGGGCTTGATGGCGTAGTGCGAGACATGTCAATGAAAATGAAATTCAGATCGTTCTTATAGATATCAACTGTTAAATAGAAATACCAACGAGAATAGATGATAGCTGTGCATTGAAAAATCTCTTCGATGCAAAGACGTACTAATATTTCTGACGCACACTCACTCACTCACTCACTCACTCACTCACTCACTCACTCACTCACTCACTCACTCACTCACTCACTCACTCACTCACTCACTCTTTTTCTTTCTTTACAGAGACCCTAATGACTCAACAGGAGCAGCGCGCATGCGTGACATGGTCCACTGGCCACGTTTCACTTCTTCATCCCAAGAGTACCTCCGGCTGGACGTGACGTCATCTGCTGACGTCAGGTTGCGGGAGTCCAGCATGAAGTTTTGGAACGAGGAGGTGCCGAGGCTGATGGGAAGGGATTTAAACACCGGCAGCGGCGGGATTCGCGAGACTTCGTGTAGCCTTTCTGTTCTGGCGTTCACGTTTGTTGTGTCTTATCTATTGGCTTGAGGTCCTGAACACAGTCGTCATAAGCCAGATGAAAATAGCAAATTGACGGCATTTTGGGGGCAACATTGGATCTGTATTAGGGTTGCCAGTATTAGAAAATGTGCATGTTTTGTGTTGTGATGACTTAAGTCGTAATGCCAATGTCATTGATGTACTTTTTGATGTCTTCTAAATAGAGTACTTGTATATCCTCCTGTTCGTAACGGAAGTTACAATGATGGTGAAGACAGGTAACAGATATTCTTTTAACTATTAAATGGAATTACACAAGATGAGTTTATTTTTAGTTTATTTTTTGTTTCCCACGGTTCTTTAATTGTAAGAAAGGTAAAGCTGAAACATTTTGGACCTGTATCATCACCATCATCATCCGGTCGTGCTGGTTACACGGATGCACATGTCTCTCCCTCCATCCATCCCTATCCTCCATACATGTAGAATTGGGCAGACATTCACCCCAGCAGGACGCACCTTTATCAAATAGATATTAAGATCTCTTTCCAATACTCCACACACCTATACATATATTCCTCCCACAACTAACTCACCGCTTTTATACATCAACGACACTTTTATAATTCAGCATCGTTTCACTTTAGTGGCTAACTATGACGAAGAACAACCAATTCATCTTCATTTCATCTCCTCCCTAAAGAATATGGATTAATCACATGATCATAGACTATATTGATAATAATAGTAATAACTTTATTGCAAGATGATGTCCGTTGGCTAATTGCAAAGTAGGACAGTGGTATACAGAACATGAACATATCATCTATTTTAAATCTATATGTCTATCTAAACTCTCTGAGGGGTTTACTTCTTTTCGTATGCAATGGGAGATGAACTGTCCAATATGTTCGTGCCTTTCTCAATTGCACAACGTCGGGGGCACGGCGGGTATCGAACTCAGGACTATAGATTCCAGGTACGCCACAGACGACGCCACGTCACGTTTGTAAACAGTCCAGTGCTGACTCAAAAAACCCTCGACGGTATCTTGGCACTTCAGTCACAAAATTGGACTGTGTACATGACGTAATGCAAAGAAACAGCCACAGTTGTGAAACGGGACAAAGGTCGTGTTAACTAGTGTTAGTCAGTAGTCCTGTCCCAAAGAACATGTCTGACGACATGGCCGGCATGCACTGTACCTCCCGTGGTCTCTGTGTGTTTTTCGTCTGTACAGCGGTGATCTTGTCTCTTACAGGTGGATCAGGTAAGTCGTTGTCAGTTTTACTTCTTTAGCACAAAAATTCACCTGTTACCCTCTAGACTGTCAAACACAATCTATCCCGATTGTAGCAGGATCCAGTCATAATTCCTCAAAACTAGGGGTGGGTACCGGTACAGAAAATTCAGGTCCAGGTCCGGTTCAGGTCCAGAGGATCAGGTTCAGGTCCGGACCTGAACCTGGACCTGATGCAGTATGACTCATACCAATGGTCCATTTCACTACAAAGAAATCTGTTTGGTGGAGTTTTAGACTTACACTGGCGTTTTCAAATTCTACAACGCTAATTGCACCTGTACGATTGGCTGTAAAACTTGGCAGAAATTACTATAAACTTTACTCCACTCTTGTTATTTTTCTTCCACCTGCAAGCGCCAAAACGTGTGAATGCCTGATAAAATAATCTGTTAATATTCTAATCGGTCCAACATCCGGTCCACCTATTTTTTTCAGGTCCGGTTTTTCTGGACCGGTCCAATAAGAAAAACCGGTTTTGTACACCGGTACGCTGTACCGATACCCAGCCCTACTCAAAACGTATAACATGGCGTGTTACAGTGACATTATACGCCCAAGAACTAACATTATACGTCCACTTAGGCTTAGGACACATTTCCAATCCGGGGCCCGACCGGGCCGCTTTTAGGAGCGAAAAGTATGATATAAAAGACATTAAAATACACAAAATGTCATGATAACATTCATCGGCATGATATGTGCATATTTCAAGGTAGACATTTAATTTTTTAGTTTCTTAAAACATCGCTGCCAGGCCCCAGTTTGGAAATGTGACCTAAGCCTAACATGACTTAAAAGCAACGATAGTTCAGATAGGCCATATCCTCTTAAGCTTTTTGTCCGATTTAGAAGCATATTGCACATGTGAAGGTGAAGGTTGCGTAATTATAATGCAGGAGGTCGCTGAACAATAACCTTTGACACAGTTTTCAGCTGAGCTATGATTACCTAAAATTGCATGAGTAAACGTATAACTTAAGCAAACGAAGTAACTTATTTATGATGTTTAATTGCTGTGAAGCAAAGGCAAAAGAATCTTTTGTAACGTTAATGAAAAATAATTTTGTGATAGAGTCCATTCCAAGACACCATGAGGGTTTTTAGGCCATATTTATAATTAGTCTGAATTATTTTGAATAAAAGAATATCTGAGCCACAATAATTGAATTATTTTTAAAAAATTGACTAAGAAAATACTAATTTATTTGAATTTCTTTGAATATTTTAGAAACATTTTGAAAGTAGCTGTACAAAAATATCTTTATTTAGAATAATTGTGAAACCTCTCTGTGATTATTGCACATTTACAAATATTTACAAAAAATGGTAAACCTGGCCAAATGGTAAAATTAGTTTATTGCCCCCATAAAAGTAAGCCCTATTGGTGCATCTGTATATTTTTAGATTTCACTGCTGGGCACTGGTGGATCCTTTGTGGTGGGCCATTGTTGCATGGCACCCAACCATACTTTGCAAGGATGTGTGAATTGCTATCTTCCCAGCCCACCGAACCATTTACAAAAAATGGTAGAAAATGGTAGAAAATGGTAAATAATGGTAGAATGCTGTTATCATTATTTAGAAACCATTAGAAGTATCCAATTCCACACCATGAATATTTCCAAAGTTTTACAGGACCAGGGAAATATTTATAAAGTTGAAACAGTGTTAGAAATATTTCTGAAGTATCAAATGTCCTAGACATATAATTACAAAACTTTAAAATCATTTCTAAACAATGGCAACAAACATCCGCACGGTGTCTTCGAATGGACTCTAGATGGAAGGATGGTCGAGGATTTTACAACTTTTCGTCGAGAGTTCTTTTTGTCGAGAAAGTGTAACGATATCGATATTTGTTTCAGACGCCGTTGTTGTCTCCACCACTTATGGCACCGTGAGAGGTTCAGAGTTCCTGACCTCCTCTGTTGTCGGAAATGCCGTCTTTGACCGCGTCTTCACCTTCAAGGGGATTCCTTACGCCGCTCCGCCTGTGGGGCACCTCAGGTGGGTGCTAGGTTGAGGAAGGAAAGCGTACTGGTTAAATACTTACCATTTTATTACAAAGTCACCTTAAATAAACTTGAAGAATGAACAAATGATAAATGAATTCTATGTGCAGGTGACATCTCGTGAGCATATGGGTAGGTGTTTGATCCAGAAACGTGGATACAGCAGTTACAGAGTAGCGGTCTCACAGAGGTTTCACCTGAAGAGCAAAGTAGAGCATAAGGGAAATCTGTATTAAGATAACTTAATAAAGTGTGAAATCTCATCCGTGAACATTCCAGGCTATACCAACGTTAATTCTTCCACACAGTAGCCCAGTATGTCAAGTACGAAAACTCCAAGTTAAACATTTTCCATACGGGCAGCCATTTTGAATCAGATGACGTCAGGTCAGGGACGGACTACTTCATACTAGGGGTATGAAGTGGTAATAGCGAAGCAAAATCTTTCGTCAAAGAAATTTATGCTCTGCACTTTTGCATCCATATAATTATCTTATCTTCAAATTTACGCTCTCTACAAGTCTTAAGAGCTGATGTCTGTAAAAACCAAGCAAAATCAGAAAAAGTTGGCCAAACTCAAAAAATCGATTTTCCTTAAATTTTGTGTGGTGGTAGGGCCTTGGTCCAAACCTACAAAAATGGCAAAGTTTTAGATCTGCGGTCACCGGTTGCCATGGCAACGGCCATTTTTCAAAATGGCGGATTTTCACCAAGAGAAGGCCTTGGTCGCGTCCAAAATAGGCCTTCTTTGGACTCCTGTAGCTCCCACAAATTAACAAATATTTTATTGATTCTTGGATATGTTATTACCCATATTCTAATAAAAAAATGATATATAGTGATGCTCAAAATGTTTTTGTAGTGAGGTGCAGCAGATGTTTGAAAATGATGTGTTTTCGTGAATTTCCAAAATTGACAACAATCAATTTTTTGACCATTTTTATTGACCATTAGCTCATTTACAGGCAAATCAATTTGCTTGATTTTTGGCACAGTTATAGTTTGAACCTTTGTATACATCATATGTAAAAAAAAGTTTGGGCCTTTCACGTATCGAACCGTGGTGGCCCCGAGAGTAAACCAATATTTCCATTTCAAGAAAATCGTAACCATAGAATTATTCCTGGAAAAACAGTCATAGCTTACCAAAAATGAATCTCAGTTTCATTTTATGTAGCAGAGGAACTTACCTATCACTTGTAAAAGCAGGGTTGTTCTAGATTTTTTTATAATTGCCTTTAAAATGATTTTATTGAGTTTTTTTGGTCATTTTTAGACCAAAAATGTATATTTTGACCCAAGCACCCTGGTATTGCAACCAAATGACCTGAAATTTGGTATAGGAATGTCCTGGACATGTACACACATGGGTTGATAACTGGTTTGCCATGTAATAGAACAAAATGCTGAATTTGGTGACTTTTTTTGGCATTTTCGGCCCAAAAAGTACATTTTTTGGCCCCTGTACCCTGGTTTTACAACCAAATGCCCTGAAATTTGGTATAGGAATGCCATGGACACATGCGCACATAGATTCAATAACCATTTTGGCATACTGTTCAACAAAATGCTTAATTCTGTGATTTTTGGTTTATTTTTTTTCCCCAAAAAAGTACATTTTTGGCTCCCGTACCCTGGTTTTACAACTGAATGACCTGGAATTCGGTATAGCAATGCCCTGAACATACATATATGCGCACATGGATTCAATAACATGTTTTGCATACAGTACAACAAAATGCTTTATTTTGAACTTTTTGCCATTCTTTTTTCCCAAAATCATTTTTTGCTCCTGTTCCCTGGTTTTCCAAGTAAATAACCGGTAAGAATTTGGTATGGGAGCGCCTTGGAAATGGCTTTTATAGCCCGTTTTTGCATACAGTGCAACAAAACGCTTAATGTTGTACTTTTGCCCAATTTGGGTCATTGTTTTACCCAAAGTACATTTCTGGCTCCTGTTCCCTATTAGGCATTACAGGCAAATGACCTCCTAGACGCCTGTAACCCCCACAAAGTAAGAGATATTCTATTGATTCCCGTATATGTTATTACCCATATTTAGTAATAAGAAAAGTGATATAAAGTTATACTCGAAAGTTTTTTGTAGTGAGGTGCAGCAGATGTTAAAAGATGACGTGTCTTTGTAAATTGCCCAAAAGTTTCAGAATTTCAGATTATTTAGTTGGAAAAACAGGGTACAGGAGCCAAAAGGTTTTTTTTTTGGGGGGGGGGGTAAAAAAAATGGCAAAAAAACACACAAAATTCATCATTTTGCTGTACTGTATGACAAGCATGTTATTGAATCCATGTGCGCATATGTCCAGGGCATTCCTATACCAAAGTTCAGGTCCTCTAAATTTTTTAGTTGTAAAACCAGGCTACAAGAGCCAAAAATGCACTTTCTTGTTTTTAAAAAATGACCCAAAATAACAAATTAAGCATTTTGTTGTATTGTATGCCAAACGTGTTATTGGATCCATCAGCGCATATGTCCAGGACATTCCCATACCGAATACAGGTCATTCAGTTGTAGAGCCAGGGTACAGGAGCCAAAAATATCCTTTTTTTTGTAAAAAAAAATGACCAAAATTTAGCATTTTGTTGCACAGTATGCCAAAATGGGGCCGCGTGGCACGGGGCAGCATATTCGGCTCGAAACCGAGAGGAAGTTCGGGTTCGAATCCGACTGCTGTGTCACCGATCTTGTGCCCTTGGGAAAGGCACTTTACACGACTTTCCTCACTTAACTCAGGTTTAAATGAGTATCTAGCTTCGGCTAGTGGCCTTGGCGGGGCTTTGTGGCCGAGACAAGCATAAGGGGCATGTTCGGGCATGACGCACCCGCCATGACACACGAGTTGCGCGATCGGGGGTAGGAGGAACCCCTCACATCCTTGGTCGGAAGTCCTCCTAGGAGACGGAAACTCCTAATAATAAACCTGCATCTGCTGGGGCCGTCTTACGTGGCAAACAGTTCTGTCCCTGTAGGACTTAGTGCGCCAGTAGACGAGAGGGTGGAGAAGGGAGTGCACACCCCTCCTTCACCTTAAAAATAGTCACGTGCAGGCCAGGCAGGCTGGTCGTCTAATCAACCTTGTCTGCCTACCATTGATCTTCGGATACGAAGAAACAGCCATCATCATGCCAAAATTATTATTGACTCTATGTGCGCATGTGTCCAGGGCATTTCCGTACCAAATTTCAGGTCATTTAGTTGTAAAACCAGGGTTTAATGGGCCAAAAATGTACTTTTGGCACCAAAAATTACAGAAAGAGCCAGAAATGTACTTTGGGTAAAACAATGACCAAAAATTACAACATTACGCGTTTTGTTGCACTGTATGCAAAAACGGGTTATAAAAGCCATTCCCAAGGCGCTCCTATACCAAATTTTTACCGCTTATTTACTTGGAAAACCAGGGAACAGGAGCAAAAAATGATTTTGGGAAAAAAGAATGGCAAAAAGTTCAAAATAAAGCATTTTGTTGTACTGTATGCAAAACATGTTATTGAATCCATGTGCGCATACATGTATGTTCAGGGCATTGCTATACCGAATTCCAGGTCATTCAGTTGTAAAACCAGGGTATGGGAGCCAAAAATGTACTTTTTTTGGAAAAAATAAATAAAAAATCACAGAATTAAGCATTTTGTTGAACAGTATGCCCAAATGGTTATTGAATCTATGTGCGCATGTGTCCATGGCATTCCTATACCAAATTTCAGGGCATTTGGTTGTAAAACCAGGGTACAGGGGCCAAAAATGTACTTTTTGGGCCGAAAATGCCAAAAAAAGTCACCAAATTCAGCATTTTGTTCTATTATATGGCAAACAAGTTATCAACCCATGTGTGTACATGTCCAGGACATTCCTATACCAAATTTCAGGTCATTTGGTTGCAATACCAGGGTGCTTGGGCCAAAATATACATTTTTTGGTCTAAAAATGACCAAAAAAAAACTCAATAAAATCATTTTAAAGGCAATTATAAAAAAATCTAGAACAACCCTGCTTTTACAAGTGATAGGTAAGTTCCTCTGCTACATAAAATGAAACTGAGATTCATTTTTGGTAAGCTATGACTGTTTTTCCAGGAATAATTCTATGGTTACGATTTTCTTGAAATGGAAATATTGGTTTACTCTCGGGGCCACCACGGTTCGATACGTGAAAGGCCCAAACTTTTTTTTACATATGATGTATACAAAGGTTCAAACTATAACTGTGCCAAAAATCAAGCAAATTGATTTGCCTGTAAATGAGCTAATGGTCAATAAAAATGGTCAAAAAATTGATTGTTGTCAATTTTGGAAATTCACGAAAACACATCATTTTCAAACATCTGCTGCACCTCACTACAAAAACATTTTGAGCATCACTATATATCATTTTTTTCATTAAAATATGGGTAATAACATATCCAAGAATCAATAAAATATCTGTTAATTTGTGGGGGCTACAAGAGTCCAAAGAAGGCCTATTTTGGACGCGACCAAGGCCTTCCCTTGGTGAAAATCCGCCATTTTTAAAAATGGCCGTTGCCATGGCAACCGGTGACCGCAGATCTAAAACTTTGCCATTTTTGTAGGTTTGGACCAAGGCCCTACCACCACACAAACTTTAAGGAAAATCGATTTTTTTAGTTTGGCCACCCTATGCTTGGTTTTTACAGACAGAGCCTCTTAAAGAGACCGAGTATAATAGTGACCTTTGTACTAAACATTTTTCTGTTCTCCGCTAGATGGCGCCCTCCCCAGGACCCCGCCAGCTGGACAGGTATTCGTGACGTCACAGAGTTCGGGTCCAGATGTCCACAAGTCGAATACACGCTGGATCAGCCGATATACAACGAACTTTTTGCGTATCGCAGTAACTCCAGCACCGAGGACTGCCTGTTCCTGAACGTGTACACTCCAAACGTGTCCGCCACTGCCAACCTGCCTGTGAGATATCCTCGCCTTTGTTTCATCTATTAAAGTTTGTTGGTTGAGTTATCTAGAAATCAACATTAGATTGTCGCCTTTGTGAGATATCGTCGCCTTTGTTTTATTGATTTAAGTTTGTTGAGTTATCTACAAATTAACATTAGATTATCACTTACCAAATGCGAGTCCTCTCTCTATATATAACTTGAGAATACCTTAGCCAGATCATTAATGTGACCGAAAGAAATATGTTAACATCATTCGACGAAACTTTGTGACCTGGGAACTTAAAATTATGTATACTAGAGATACGTTTTGAAGAAAGCATTTTTCGTAACGGATGTCACCAAGTAAGACTCTCAAGCTAATATATATATACCATCTTTTTCAGGTGATGGTGTGGATCCATGGCGGGGGGTGGTACAACGGCGCTGCCGACACCTACCCGGCTGAGATCCCCACGTCACTCCATAACGTCGTCATGGTAACCATCAACTATCGGCTGGGTAACCTGGGCTTCCTACCGACCCGGGACGACGACGCACCGGGCAACTTTGGTGTCTTGGATGCGGTTAGATTATTTCTAGATCCTCCTGTTAGCGATGAGTGTAGTCTGTCTGGACTTCTGTGCTTCCTGATTTCACAATGTATTGTAAAACATCATCAATCTTGAATTTGACCAATTGTTGTCTCAGTCACCTGTTATTCATGACATTGACTTATGTACCGTCACAGATTAAGTCCCTGGAGTGGGTACGAGACAACATCCGGAACTTCGGAGGAGATCCAGACAGAGTCACCATATTTGGAGAGTCAGCTGGAGGCTATACTGTCTCCCTGCTCGTCATGTCTCCCATGGCAACGGGACTGTTTCACCGGGCCATCTCTCAGAGCGGCGTGGCGGGAGTTCCAGTCACACAGAAAGGCGACATCACACAAACACAAAACCTCGCCCTTAGCTTGAACTGCAGCACGGACTCCTACGATGACATGATGGGCTGTCTGAGAGGGTATGTTCATCGTGATATTCCTTTTTTTTAAGTTCATGATTAGTTCGAGACTATTTGGAAAGGATTGAAGAGAGACTGGTTACAATTAAACACAAAGCATATCCGAGACACTGCAGTAGCAATACACACTGGACTTACTTTTCTCTATTCTTGCTTGACGAAGAAGTAAAATTTGAAATAATTCTACCTCATATACAAGACCTCTGATTCTAAATTAGGTTACAATACACGAAAAGTGTTTTTGATTATAAAATTCCTACAGTATATGTCAAATCTAGCTGAGCTATAGGCCACATCTTGATCTTGATATCGTTTGTTGTTCATGGCAGTTTGCCAAGTGAGGTCTTCCCGTCGCTGATGGTTCCGTTCGCGGTCATCGACGGCAGGTTCCTCTTACAATCTCCCTGGGTAACAATGATGCTTTATTGGGTGGAATCTACAATGTGTCTAGTTTGATTTATGTTGAATAGAATGGTACAGGATGCTATAGAATGGTACAGGGTGCTGTAGAATGGTACAGGGTGCTGTAGAAATGTACAGGGTGCTGTAGAATGGGACAGGGTGCTATAGAATGGTACAGGGTGCTAAACGCATCAGCCAGTGAACCCATGGTGATGTAATTCGATTCATGCTTTTGACTGTGTAAGGTTCGCGGTCAAGTTCACAAGACACCCGATCTAGACTTCTCTCGTCACATGGCCAACTTCCCCCTCACTCACTCCATGAGTGCCCCTGGCCTCTCTCGCTCTTTCCATCCAGACTCTAGATCATCCTGCCGACAACGCCATTGTAAGGTTCGCAGTCAAGTTCACAAGACAAACGGTCTAGACATGAGTGCATTTTATTCTTCTTCTCTCGTCACATCGCCAACTTCCCCCTGACTCCCTCTAGGAGTGCCTCTCGCTTCACTCGATCCCCCATCCAGACTCCCCTGACCTACTTTTCTTCTCTCTCTGACCCCCTCTGGGTCCTACCATTCCACGTACTAGTTGGGGGGGGGGGGGTCCACTCAACACACAACAGACTGCATTGTATGAATGTGGTTAACGTACACTTATAATGAATCTTTTGTGTTGGGACAATGTTCAGTCTTTTTTCAATAACGTTTTTCATACCAATCGACATTGTTGCCATCACAGGATCTGATGAACCACAAGTTCATCAACAGGGTGGACTACCTTCTAGGCACCAACAATGACGAGGTTGGGTACGAACTGGCCGCAGAGTTCCCGTTTATAGACGCAGACGGGATGACCCGGGCAGAGTTTGAAAACAACCTGCCGTTCCCTCTGCAACAGGTCGTCGACCAGTACCTGGTAAGAGACATTTTTTCTGGCTGAATCTATAAAAACATCTAAACTGTCAGGGATCGTTTTTGCTAATTTACGATACATTTTGTGCGCATCTGATAGGAATCTTCAGACAAATAGTGTGAATATGCAAGTTTATGTTTTATTGCACGGTGAAAGTTCTACCATATATCATATGGTATTATTCAGGAATATCTGAAAGCTGTATCTAAAGCTATGCTGGGGATGACACCGCGTTGCAATTCCGGCGGTTTGTCTTAAACACCACATTTGACCACCTCTGCGTAAGGACCATCTGGTCACTGGGACCATTTTGTGGTTCGACAATTTCCCATCAATCATAGCATGAATAGGCCTATCTATAGTGGACACCTATAACTAGTGCCTTCTGTGACTCATTTGCAATCCCTCACAACTTGCCGGACGTTTATGGAGTCCCTCATCTTAATAAATGAGTGGCTGTAAGATAAACATTCGGGGTAAGACATCATTGACCATGATCAAGACTTTTATTGAGTTATGATCTATTCTTATTCCACAGGTCGGTAATGTTGGCACGATCCTCCAGCCTGCGATAGACCAGTACCTGGACCCCGACATGGCGGACGATCCGATCTACCTGCGCGACCAGTTCAAGCAACTCCTGATGGATGCATTTTTCACTTCACAAACAGTCATGATGGCGAAGGCCGAGGCAGGCATGCTGGCAGTAGCGTGGGAGGGTAGGGGAGGCTCATGTTTTTTTTTTGCTATCAGGTGGTAAAGTAAAAGAAATGTGACACTATCCATTCTTCTATTTGTATTTGTATCTATAGCTGATATAACCACCCTTCAGCGTAACACACCAGCTTCACAGGCATGCGGCTCGGCAGCAGTTGGTTATACTACACTGAACGACCTGTAATTTGTACACCTAGCAGCAAACGAGCTATGTACTCAGAATGCCTCTACTGTACATGTACTGACACGCGTCTAAGTCTTCGTATATTACGCGGTTTCCCGGATAAGTGAAACAGATGAACAGGCTTACAAACAAACAAATAAACAAACAAACAAACAAATCCACATACACAATGTAATGTCTACATATTGTGGCATGCGGCCTTTTTGGTGTTCAAATGTACATTATGTGAATAATATCTCCTGGCGTAGTAGACAATTTCAGAGTTATACATATCTTAAGTCTTAGTATTGAATTGGCATTGTTTCTCTACACAGCTTACAAACAAACAAACAAACACAATGTAATGTCTACATATTGTGGCATGCGGCCTTTTTGGTGTTCAAATGTACATCATGTGAATAATATCCCTTGGCGTAGTAGACAATTTCAGAGTTATACATATCTTAAGTCTTAGTATTGAATTGGCATTGTTTCTCTACACAGCCTCCAGTCGAGTGTACCAGTACGAGCTGCAGCACAGAGCGTCGGTCTTCTCCTTCCGTCCGCCGTATGTAGGAGTTGATCACGCCGATGATCTGTTTTTCCTGTTTGGCCTCCCCCTCCTGCGTGACGACAAGGGTTCGTATTGGAAGTACAGCTTCACCCAGGAGGAGAGGGACCTGAGTCTGGACATGATGGCGTACTGGGTCAACTTCGCAACTAACGGGTAAGTGGATACAGCTCTGAATCCGTGTCAAGATCTCTGTGTTCTTGTGTGCTTGTATGTGTTGAAACATACCATCAGTAGTGTAGAAGAACGTGAGTATTAGGTTTGAACATGAATCATCACAAACTGAGTGTGAGGATGCATCTGACATGATAGGTCTTGGGATCAATGGAAGAAACTATTGATTCACGGGGAGGTTTTGTTTTTGTCTCCCTTATAGATTTTTCATTTGCTTGTTACTTTAAGGAAGTAGTCGATTGACGCATGTGATCATCATAAAAAGTCTAATTTGCGTAATGGGTGAACTTTAATTTGATAAGACGGACTATTTCATAGATGCCTGAGATATTTCTTTTTTCTCAAGGGACCCTAATGACTCGACAGGAGCAGCACGCATGCGTGACATGGTCCACTGGCCACGTTTCATGACGTCATCTCAGTCCTACCTGAAGCTGGACGTGACGTCATCTGCTGACGTCAAGATTCGGGAGTCCAACATGAAGTTTTGGAACGAGGAGGTACCGAGGCTGCTGGGAAAACATGTCCACAACCACCGCGCCAGGACAGATTTCAGCGGCGGGACTCGCGAGACTTCGTGTAGCCTTGCTGTTCTGGTGTTCACGTTTGTTGTTTCCTGTCTGTTGGCCTGAGGTTCTGGTCACAGTCCCCGTATGACAGATTAACGGCAGCAATATTGTTGTCCTCTTAAAAACTATTCGGCGAGATGAATAAAGAAAATCTTTGTACTCAATCGTTGTTTATTTATTTATTTATTTATTAGGATTCTCCATTTGGAGGGTATGGCGAAACAGGTGTTAATAACACCTTTTCAAAGCCGCCATACACACATGTGCACATGTTCGCACATGTCTACACGCGGCGGGGTTACACCGCCCCTTACGGGGTGATATACCCTTTCGCTGGCTGATACGGTATGGAGGTTCGCCAGGCCTCCAACCGGGTGATTTGAAGTGAATCACCAACTCCAGACAGAAGGGTTTGTTCCATCTCACACCGCACCATCGCACGTGTGGGGGTTCTTTAACGTGCATGGGGTGTGACTCTCCCCATACACGGGACCTCCATTTAACGTCCTATCCGAGGGACGGCCCTAGCCGAAGCTAGGTACTCATTTTTCACCTGAGTATAGTGAGGAAATCCGTGTAAAGTGCCTTTCCCAAGGGCACAAGATCGGTGACACGCAGCGGGATTCGAACTCGCCACCTCTCGGTCACGAGGCACAAATCCCGCCGCTGCGCCAGACGATCTCACCTGTTTGACCTCTCATTACATAGTGCACATTGCGAATAGGGGCAGCACCCTTTTCCCAGATCCTAACTGTCAAGACTGTTTCTTTTGGTTAATAATTACATCATGAACTCTGACTTTTTCGTAGGGTCCGTTATGTCATGTATGTATAAGGACGAGTCGACCACACCAGATCTCGGTCTCCACATTCCACACCTCGTGGCCACGCGGCTCACTTTAATATATCAGGAAACCCCAGACATTCGCTGATAAATAGGTAAACCCCAGACGCAACTGATACTCTCCCCAAGTGCTTCTTCTGACCCTTTCTCGGCCCTACCCTTAGTGAGATTATGCATGAAGGGGGGGGGGGGGGGCACGATTTACGCTGAATTCAGAAGAACCCCCAACATATTACGCTAAATCAAGGAAGGCAATTACGCTAAATTTGATAGCCTTGCTGCGAATTACGTAGACAAGATGATTTTCCCTACAAGTTACGGGAAATAAAAATAGGCTGCGTACACCTTACGGAAAAGAGCATGCAGACTAGTCTACTCTTGTGTGGGGTTTGGTAGTTGTCCCACTTTAACATAGCATACTCTCACTAAAGACGTGTCCTTGTACATGTAACCTAACATTGCATTCTATAGTTGGCAAGTGGACACTCAGGAAGCTATTCTACACTCAGTTCAAACATTTGCTTGGAGACTGAACACGAACTGTGTACATGACGTAACGTGAAGGAACGTAGAGGTCAAAGGTCGTGTGGCTTTTGCGGTGCCAACGACCATTCCAGTCGAGATGGCCGGCGGTCGGGGTCTCCATGTGTTTGTAATCTGTATAGCAATGATACTGGTTCTTACAGGTGGATCAGGTGAGGGTGGGTTTACTTTAATCTCCGAGCAGATCCTACGGTAGAATGAGATAGCATCAAAAGCTGCCAGAGGAATGAAGTCGGCCCAGTAGCGTGTTTGGCTACCAGTGGCTGGTGACTCCCTTTGGCCAGCTGTACTCTTCAGCCAGCATTGATACTATCTTATGCCACCAGTGGCTGATGACTCCCTTTAGACAGCTAGCCACCTTTGATACTGCCATATGCCATCAGTGGCTGAATAAGTGATGACTCCTTTTGCCAACAGTGCACTCCTTTGCCAGCTTTGATACTATCTTATGCCACTGGTAAATCTGCCTGGAAAGAAGGTTTACTTCTGCAACAGACACATTTGCCTATCTCTACAAGCAAGACACACAGAGTCAGCTGGCAAAGCTTGGAACTCTTGGAAAACGAAGCTTCATAGACTTTCCTTTTAATTTTTAGAATCGTCCATTTTTTCCAGTGAAGAACAGGGGGGAATTTGAATCATCACACCTAACGTTTAAGAGGGAAACATAATTTGTTGACGAATGATCGGTGATACCAGATATTCTTTTGACGAGAAGTTGTAATGATATTGATTGATTTGAATTCCAGATGCCGTTGTCGTCTCCACCACTCATGGCGACGTGAGAGGTTCAGAGTTCCTGACCTCCTTTGTTGTCGAAAATGCCGTCTTTGACCGCGTCTTCACCTTCAAAGGGATTCCTTACGCCGCTCCGCCTGTGGGGGACCTCAGGTGGGTGCTCGGTGGAGGAAGGAAAGAACAAATAATTTGAAGACTTACCATTTTGATTACATAGTGACGTTAGAAATCTTATGAAAGCAATAAATTAATGATTGATAATTTGAATTAAGTTTATGTGCACAAGGTTGATATCACGTGACCATAGGGTAAGGTGATTGACCCAGAATCGGGGACAGAGGACGGGTCGACCTCACAAGACTTTTCTCCTGAAGGGCAAAGTACGAAAAATAAAATCTGCATCTCTTGATAACTTGATACAGGGTGTCATCAGCTCATCGAGGAAAAAATACGAACAGAAGGGCCAAATTGAAAAAAAAGAGATCTACACTCTGCACTGTCACATCCATATGATATCTTATCTACATTTTCAAAGTTTCCACAAGTCTTAAATCTGCTAATAGTGTACCCTGCTGAGTATAATAGTGACCTTTGCCCTGAACATCCCATCTCTTGGCCGCTAGGTGGCGCCCTCCCCAGGGCCCCGCCAGCTGGACAGGTGTCCGTGACGTCACAGAGTTCGGGTCCAGATGTCCACAGGTCGAATTCCCCCTGCCTCAATCAATCTACACCGAGATCTTGGGGTTTCGCAGTAATTCCATCAGCGAAGACTGTCTGTTCCTGAACGTGTACACTCCAACTGTTTCGGGTAGTGCCAATCTGCCTGTGAGATATCCTTACCTTTGTAACCTTTGTTAATAACGTTTGTTGATGTGCATTGAGTAAGCTACAAACTATTGTACAAAAGTACATATTAGTAAAGTAAACTAATTTTGATAACTCCTGTTTCCTGAGAATGTTTTAGCCAGATAAAGGGGAAAAAATATTTCCATATATCTGTGCATATATAGAGACAGGTATGAATGTGACGGTGTGAATTTAGCTGATGTTGTCAGAAGTCTATATCGCCCCCTTCCAGGTCAAGAGAGGTGCCCCAGGATGTAGGAAACCTGTTTACTCATCTGAAATATCAGTCATGTTCGGTATCCAGAATATTCACACCCACCAGAAACACTGTGTCATCCATTGCTCTCATCATAGTGTACAAAACCATATCAGATCGACTTTCCCCACCTGTTTCAGGTGATGGTGTGGATCCATGGTGGGGGGTGGTTCTATGGCAGTGGTGAAACCTACCCGGCTGAGATCCCCACGTCACTCCATAACGTCGTCATGGTAACCATCAACTACCGGCTGGGTAACCTGGGCTTCCTGCCGACCCTGGACGACGACGCGCCGGGCAACTTTGGTCTCCTGGATGCGGTTAGATTCTTTCCTCCTCATAAAAGTGTCTTTAATTCTCATCCCTTCATGATCACTCTCGCCCCAAAGTAGTGAGGCCCGTCTGTTTGCGTATGTGTAGTCCCATTGTCTGTGTGTGTTTCTGTGATTCACAATATAACGTTACACATATAACGTGACCAGAACAGTTCTAGTTGTCTCAGTCACCTGCCATTTATCACATTGCCTGATGACCCCTACTATGTCCTGTCACAGATAAAGGCCCTCGAGTGGGTACGAGACAACATCCGGAACTTTGGAGGAGATCCCGACAAGGTCACCATATTTGGAGAGTCCGCTGGAGGTTGGGCCGTCTCCCTGCTCGTCATGTCTCCCATGGCAACGGGACTGTTCCACCGGGCCATCTCTCAGAGCGGCGTGGCAGGAGTTCCTGTCAAAGAGAAAGGCGACATCACACAAAGACAAAACCTCGCTCGTAGCTTGAACTGCAGCACGGATTCTTACGATGATATGATGAGCTGTCTGCGAGGGTATGTTTATTGTAACATTCCGTCTTTTTTTGACTCGATTTGGAGAGGGTAGAGGATAGTCCCTTAAAGTGTCCAGACTACTAAGGCATGCATCAAACAGCAGGCCCAGTGCCACCAAGTCGATATGTATGCTATGACTTAGAAGTTAAAGTTTCAGATGATTGTACTGTACATAGGCTATGATATGAAAAAGTTATTTATATATATTCACAACGTTAGATGTTGAAGATCTTGCTAAAGTTGTTTGTATATATTCACGACGTTAGTGTTACTATTTTGATATAGGTTGTTCAATAAGTCTGAAATGAGGAATATCGTTTGTTCTGACAGGTTACCGAGCGAGGACGTCTCGACGACGATAGTTCGGTCTGCGGTCATCGATGGCAGGTTCCTCTTACAAAGTCCTTGGGTAAGAATAATGCTTCATTTTGCCTGGCACACCTGTAATGTGTCGAGCCATGTTGATTATGCCGGTGCAGACTGCTAAGCACAGCTGAGTTGGAGCTATTTGTCACAAAGGATAATGTTCCTCTTCTTGATTACTTAGTCACGTTGGTACGTTGAAGTCGGTATCGACGCCCGACCCGATTCAATGAAGGATGCTGTGTACTGA
Source organism: Branchiostoma floridae x Branchiostoma belcheri (assembly GCA_019207045.1). Lineage (NCBI taxonomy): Eukaryota > Metazoa > Chordata > Leptocardii > Amphioxiformes > Branchiostomatidae > Branchiostoma > Branchiostoma floridae x Branchiostoma belcheri. Next base: position 3,059,214 of record CM033029.1, on the reverse strand, counting down.
TGTAGTTGATAATGTGTGAACCTATGTCCATTATGTGTGATGGTGCAAATTACTAACTGAATTGAACCTATGGCGATGGCGATATTTTTTCTGTTGATGTTGATTATTGCATCGCCATATTGACATTGGTGAAAAGTCGGCAGCGCCCCTATAATAATGGTGATAGGGCTTTGATGTAGATTGCTTTTCTTTCGCCAAATAGTCTGCAATGTTCAACATCTTGACGTTGTCGAATGAAACAGTGTGCAAGGGGAAGGGAATTCGAAGATTTGAGCTATGCTTACACACCCTAGTTCACTCTTTTATGTTGTCGGAACAAATCTTTTTCTCAATAAGTTTATTAGCCAACACGTTCATACAAACCTGAATTGTTGTGATCACAGGACCTGATGAACCACAAGTTCAGCAACAGGGTGGACTACCTTCTGGGCACCAACAATGACGAGTTCGGGTTCCAACTGGCGGCGGAGTTCCCGTACATAGACGCCGACGGGATGACCATGGCTGAAGTTGAAACTAACCTGCCGTTTTTTCTGCAACGGTTTGCTGACCAGTACCTGGTAAGAAGCACGTGGGTGGTCTAAACTGTCAGGTTGTGTTTGCTTTGTCCTATATACTTTGTGCAGAATGCCATTATGTGGTAATTAAGGGTAACTGTAATGTAAAAGTAGAATATGTAATTGCTAAACGTCACTACCAGTTCCCTGCGTTTTTTGTGAAATGTCACATTTAAGACGTCTTTGAGCTCATTTTGACTGCTTGCCAAACTCCTTCGCTCGTGATATTCCACAGGGCGGTAATGGTGACACCATCCTCCAGCCTGTGATAGACCGGTACCTGGACCCCGACATGGCGGACGATCCGATCTACCTGCGCGACCAGTACCTCCAACTGCTGACGGACGCCTTTTTCGCTGCACCGACTGTCATGATGGCGAAGGCCGAGTCAGGCATGCTGGCGGTAGCTTGGGAAGGTAGGGGAGCCTCACGTTCTTGTGTTAAAAGAGAAGCTACGCTTCCACTCGGCAAAAGATAAAAAATACAATGATATCATTCCAACATTCGAATGAGAAAGAGTGGGTACTTTACACATGCTGAGAAAGCGTAATTTATGGAATGTCACATACAGTGCTTCGGTGCCAGATTCGTTTGAATCTGTTGTTTGGTCTTAGCTAATCTCCAAGCAGATTCCTCCGTGGCATAAGACAGTAACATAAGCTGGGGAAGGACTTAAGCCGGCAGAGGAGTAAAATGTGCCACGCAGGACGCAACAACTCAAAGGATATTGTCAGGCAATCAAACTGCTTTAGGAAGAAGGTGCTAATAACCCCGGGAGTGCGAGGCCAGGGATCCCGTCACGGGGTCAGCTTCCAGCGAATTTTTACGTTGGAGGTAAGTGGGCACTAGGAGGAGAAGAAACACGTTTCTGAAACGATCGACCCTCCCAGTGCCTATGAGTTGTTGCGCGTGGCAAATTTTACTCCTCTACCGGCTAAAGTCCTTCCCCAGCTTATGTTACTGTCTTATGCCACGGAGGAATCTGCTTGGAGATTAGTCTTAGCAGCCACGACAACCGCATTCATTGTTCATGCCAAATTACGGAGAACGTGTTGAAATCATTGTACAAAATCAGAAATAAACATGTGATGACATAGAGCATGTAAACAAATAATTCAGACCGTTAATTGCTTAAGGGTACAATATACATTTTATCCATAAATCTATTGTTGAAGTAGAAGATTTCGTAGTTGACATCTTGTTGGAAACGGCGGAAATGTAAATGTTGATTTGTTTCTCTACGCAGCCTCCGGTCGAGTGTACCAATACGAGCTGCAGCACAGCGCGTCGGTCCTCGCCTTCCGCCCTCCGTATGTAGAAGTCGATCACGGTGATGATCTGTTCTTCCTGTTCGGCATCCCGCTCCTGCGTGACGACAAGGGTTCGAATTGGAAGTACAGCTTCACCCAGGAGGAGAGGGACCTGAGTCTGGACATGATGGCGTACTGGGTCAACTTCGCCACTAACGGGTAAGTAGATACATCTTCAATGCCCCTGTCAGGCAGCAGGAAAATCGATAAGTGTCGACATTGAGAAATGGAAAATTGCAGTAATACGTCAGATGTTCTGTGCGTCATTTTAATGTAATTTTATTGTAAATCTAAAAAAATCTTCTTTTACTATGATACTGTTGTCTCTTTAATGCAAAGACGTGCTACGAATAGTCTGAATCTCTCTCTCTCTCAAACACACATTCTCTCCCTCTCCTTCTCTTCGTTTACAGAGACCCTAATGACTCGACAGGAGCGGCGCGCATGCGTGACCTGGTGACCTAGCCACGTTACATGACGTCATCCCAGTCCTTCCTGAAACTGGACGTGACGTCATCTGCTGACGTCAGACTCCGGGAGTCCAACATGAAGTTTTCGAACGAGGAGGTGCCGAGGCTGATGGGAATGCACGTCCATGTCCACCGCAACAGAGATGGTTTCAACGGTGGTACTCGGGGGCATTCGTGTAGCCTTTCTGTTCTGGCGTTCACGTTTGTTGTTTCCTATCTGTTGACCTGAGGTCCTGGTCATTCGGCGTAAGGCAGGCGAAGCCAGCAAATCGACGGCATTCTTGCGGCAACCGTGGATCTGTAATTAGGGGTTGTCAGTACCAGAAGTGTGTATGACATGTTTTGGCGTCGTGACGTTAGCCGTATTGTTAATTCCATCGATGTCGTGTGTTCAATACGCAGAATACATTTCTGAACTTGTTTATCTTCTTGTTTATAACGGAAGTTACAACTGATGGAAAATACTGATGACAGATGTTCTTTTAAGTGGTAATAAAATTACACATGATGAGTTCATCTTTTTTGATTTTATGTTTTAAATCGACAGTGTAAGGAAGTTTAAGCTGAAACTGTTTGGTCCTTTATCAATTAAGTATCGTAAACCCCTTTCCAACACTACACATATATATCACTTACAAATTACCCATCGCCAGGACACTTTTTCAACACTAAACTAAGTATTGTTCCACCTATGTGGCTGTGACGGAGAATATCCAAATGATTTTAATTTGATTAACTTCGTCCACAAGAAACGCAATTAACCTCATAATCATACCATAACGCAAATGCCGTCTTTGGCTGAAAATGAGATAAGACCGCTACTGGGTCTTCAGAAGCTGCCAGCTTTAAGAAATTCTAAAAGAAAGTCTTAAGACATTCCTTAGTCAGCAGGGCCAGCTTTGGACTCCATATCATCTTCGATAAGGTTCGCTAGGTCGTCAAAGGCAACAAACTTTCAAGGAGCATGGGGGCACTTCGGTCATACATAATACCGGTTATGGTAGGTAAATGATTCATTTGGGCTTTTGCCGCGCCGGACGATATGTTGCAATCTTGTCAGTCAACGTATGAAGTCTTGGTTCTGGGTGATAAAGATCTACAAGATGCTGTGTGGCCGTGAGAATATTGTCTCGTTTGCTGACGTACGGTTCCGTGTTTCTGACTCACAACTCTTCAATTGGGAAATGTCCTTCAGTCACAAACATTGGACTGTGTACATGACGTAATGCAAAAAAGCAACCGCAGTGGTCAGGTGGGACAAAGGTCGTGTTAGTGTTAGTCCTGTCACAAAGAACAATCCTGACGACATGGCCGGCTGGTACTGTATCTCCCGTGGTCTCTGTGTGTTTCTCGTCTGTACAGCGGTGATCTTGTCTCTTACAGGTGGATCATGTAAGGTTGGTTTTACTTCTTGAGCACACAAATTCACCTGTCGCTCTCTACAAGCCAGACAAAATCTGTCCCGACTATATTAGGCTAAGACCAGTCATAATAACTTTAAACTTGATATGTTCATTACACGCCCAAGAAGTAACAGTATACGCCCACATTTGAATGAATTGAAAGCAATAACAGTTCAGTTCATAGGCTATATACGCCTAAGCTTTTAGTTCGATACGTATATATGAAGAAAAAAGTTTGCGTAATGTAGGATATCACTGACTAAGAACCTTTGACACAGTTTTCTGCTGAGTCACGTTTACTCATGGTTGAGTAAACGAAGGCGAAAAAAATTATTTATAATGTTTAGTTGCTTTTGCAGTGACGCAAATAAAAAATGATAATTTTGTGATGGATTATTGGAGATTTTACGACTTTACGATTTTACGACCCTTAACCAGAAAATGTAATGATACCGACATTTGTTCCAGATGCCGTTGTTGTCTCCACCACTTATGGTGACGTGAGAGGTTCAGAGTTCCTGACCTCCTCTGTTGTCGGAAATGCCGTCTTTAACCGCGTCTTCACCTTCAAAGGGATTCCTTACGCCGCTCCGCCTGTGGGGGACCTCAGGTGGGTGCTAGGCATCTGCCGACATTCCGGGCCATACCAACTCAACCACACAGTATTCCGATATGCAAAGTGTCCAAAAAGTTCAATATAAACAATTTCTATACAGCGGAACAGGACAACGACGCCACGAATTTTAAAAAAAACAACACCGCCTTTTTTATTCTTATGTCACTACGTTAGGAAAAGTGACTACTTCATACAAGGGGAAAACGAGAAAAATGGGCCAGATCTTTTAAAAACGAAATTTATACCCACATTGTCCCATTCATAAAATATATGTCACCTACACAGAGGCTGAAATTGGACTGTGCCCGCAAAAAATAGTGACCTTTGACTTGAACATTCGTTCTGTTCTCCTCTAGGTGGCGCCCTCCCCATGACCCCGCCAGCTGGACAGGTGTCCGTGACGTCACAGAGTTCGGCTCCAGATGTCCACAGGTCGATTACCCGCTGTCTCGGTCGATCTTCAACGAGGTCTTTCTGTTTCGCAGTAACTCCAGCAGCGAGGACTGCCTGTTCCTGAACGTGTACACTCCAAACGTGTCCGCCACTGCCAACCTGCCTGTGAGATATACTCGCCTTTGTTATGTTGATTAAACTTCAAGTTTGTTGATTTGCATTGATGCATCTACAAATTTAGACTCTCGAAATGTGCATGTTCGTGAGGTTTGAGAATTTTTTAGCCAGATGATCGGACTGAAATAATTTTTTTTACATATCTATGATTGTATAGAGAGTCTTAGAGACAATATATGAACGTGACGGTGTGAAGTTAGCTAATTCGTGTGAGAGAGAGGGGAGAGAGAGAGATGGAAGGGAGATAAAGAGTAATAAAATACACATTTTGGCAGGGAAAATTTCATCTTGTAAGGTAATGCTCTTGTACGTAAGCAAGGTCAAGTCAATCTTGCTAATTTTACCCCACCATGTGACGCAATGCGACCCCTCCTCACTGCATCCTCCATGGATATGTCCTGCATCTACTATGAAACTGTAAACCATAATGGAAAGGTAAGAGACTGTTTTCCAACTCAAAAGTTGCACTCACCAGAATCTGGGTCTTCTTCAGCTGTCTAATCCGATCGCTGTGTCACGTGTCTTTCAGCACGTGTGACGTCAGCAATAGCTAAAAAGCTCACGAAAATTCATATCGCCCCCCGTCCCGGTTGAGAGAATGTTGGTTTTCCTGGTGTAGATGACTTCATTTGTTCCTCTTTTAAAATAGGCCTTCTCAAATATATATATATATATATACAAAAACTCCGACGAAACATTGTGACCATTTGACCTATTGCTTTCTTCATAGCGTATCTTACCAACTGAGACTTTCAAGCTGATATATCCCAACTGCTGTTTCAGGTGATGGTGTGGATCCATGGCGGGGGTTGGTACTCTGGCAGTGCCGACACCTATCCGGCTGAGATCCCCACGTCACTCCATAACGTCGTCATGGTAACCATCAACTATCGGCTGAGTACCCTGGGCTTCCTGCCGACTCTGGATGACGACGCACCGGGCAACTTCGGTCTCCTGGACGCGGTTAGATTCATTCTAGATCTTCCCAATAAAAGTTTGTTTACATTATATCCCTTCATGATCACTTCGCCACAAGGAAGTGATGTTTTTGCCTGTCTGCTATCAATGAGTGTAGTCTGTCTGTCAGTCTGTGTTTCTGCGATTCCTGATTCACACAAAGAAGTATTGTAAAACACTATTAATCTTGAATTTGACCAGCAGTTGTCTCAGTGGTAACCGGTCGTTTCGTTACATCGTCTTTTCGTTACAGTCGATTCGTTACATCACGAAGTCATTTCGTTACACGTGGCAAGGTCAGTTCGTTACACTTGATTATTATCCTATCTTGGTCGCATGTTAAACGCTATAAGTGTTTTCCTGTTATCTTTTTCAGGTTGATCTTCCTTGGTTGACATTAGAGACGTGACTGGACACACAATTTTACGTTTGGTTTTGGTTACATGTTTGTTTTTTATCGTTCGGTTTTGTTCCGTTCCGTGATACCAATAGACACATATCATTCATCCCTAACACGTCCCTGTTTCTCATATCTCTCTACTTACACTGTTCAATGTTTCTATATCTTCAAGAAAGGGTATTCGATGTCCTGTAATAACTATTACAGTACTACGTACGTGGTGGGGAGGAGGACAGTGAACCCTCGAGTCATGCAATGCATGACGGTCTAGCATCAGTTGTCGACAAAGGAAAACATTTGTGTGCGTTGTAGGAAATGTATAGAAACATGATATTTTCTCCGTTTAAACTGGCACATGGGTAGTGTTTAGTAAGGAAAATTGCTATGGAGAGATATCAGCCTGAAATATCCACTTTGAAGGGGTATTGGATATCGCTTTTTTTGGCAAGTTGTCGGCGCCGAACGGACCAGAAGCAAATGAAAGTGTCAAAATTGCCATATTACGTATGTCACCCGTCTAACAACAATAGGTTCTTTACTGCGCTGTATATCAACGATACTAAAAGTATTTAATTGTGATTTATTTTACACATCACTTGTGTAGAAGATGTGCCGTGAGGCACTTTTAAATTTGTCCAAACGTTTCTGTCCACACCATGTACTATGATGTAGAAGTAGAAGAACTTCTGTTGCTATAATGTATCTTATCCCGGCATTGCGTTGAATCTTTCATATCCATATTCAGTCAGAAATACACAACAAGATTATTGTTCCATTTGGGTTCCCCACCGACCTTTGTCCTGTAATTATTAATTACTATTACAGTACTACGTACGTGGTGGGAAGGAGGACAGTGAACCCTCGAGTCATGCAATGCATGACGGTCTAGCATCAGTTGTCGGCATAAGAATATATTCGCGTGTGTTGTGAGGATATGTACGGAAACATTATATTTTCTCCGTTTAAACGGCACATGGGTAGTGTTTACTAAGAAAATTGCTATGGACAGATATCAGCCTGAAATATTTAATTTGGAGGGGTATTGAATATCGCTTTTTTGGCAAGTTGTCGCCGCCGATCGGACCGTCAGAAGCCCACGAAAGTGCGTGCCCGCCGATCTAACAACAATAGGTTATTTACTGCGCGCGTGTTCAATATCTGCCGAAAGAAAGAAAAAGAATTGAATTTTGAGTCCCGGCTTTTTGTTACGACGCAAAGTAATTGTAAGAAGTACTATAACGGCCTGAATTTAATCTGTAACGAAATGACTTCATGATGTAACGAAATGACTTCATGATGTAACGAAATGACTCCATGATGTAACGAAATGACGTGTAACGAAAAGACGATGTAACGAAACGACCTGTATTCGTCTCAGTCACCTGTCATGCATCACATTGACAGATGAATCCTACCCTATCCCGTCACAGGTAAAGGCCCTGGAGTGGGTACGAGGCAACATCCGGAACTTCGGAGGGGATCCCGACAGAGTCACCATATTTGGTGAGTCCGCTGGAGGCTGGTCCGTCTCCCTGCTCGTCATGTCTCCCATGGCAACGGGACTGTTCCACCGGGCCATCTCTCAGAGCGGCGTGGCGGGAGTTCCAGTCGTACAGAAGGGAGACATCACACAAACACAAAACCTCGCCCTTAGCTTGAACTGCAGCACGGACTCCTACGATGACATGATGAGATGTCTGCGAGGGTATGTTCAGAGGGGTGTTCTATCTTTAATTAGTTATTAGTCGATTTGGATAGGGTTGAAGATAGCACTCCTACCGTTGCTACAGAGCGCCCAGACCATTGAAGGAACAGAACACAGCGGGTTACTGAGCCAATTTGCATGCTAGCCTTAGAAGTTTAAGTTTAAGATCACAGTACTTTCGTTATAATGTAGAAATACTGTTTCGTTTTATAAAACTCCAACCGTATTCAACAAACCCAGTGCCATAGTTCTATCTTACGATCTTACTCAATTCAATTCAATCTTTGCTGAACCAGCATCGCAGACATATTCATTCTGAATTCTGTAGTTACGGCAATTTCTAGATTTCCAGCATTGAAAATTTACAAGTACGCTTAAATCTATTATTGCAAATTCACAAGCATTACCAACCACATCACATTCTTAATTCAGTATAATCTACGAGAAGACGTCTGTGCTGCTGTACAATATACGGCAGACATCAATCGCAGGTGAAAAGGAGAATGGTAATGTAATGATTAAGTAGTATTCAACACTCCGGCGAGTTACGGAGTAGGTGGGTTTTGTATATGGCAGTACGGCAAAATGGATTGTCAAATTTATGTTGATGTTGATTGCTCAATAGAATAGACTATCTTTTGCTCTGACAGGTTACCGAGCGAAAACTTCTTGACAACGACGTTTCCATCAGTGGTCATCGATGGTAGATTCCTCTTGCAAAGTCCTTGGGTAAGAATGGTGCTTTATGTATTGTGCCTATCACCCCTATAGCGGTGCTGAACTTCGTTGATTGTATGTGGCACAGGCTCTAAGCGCATCCGCTGAACCTATGACAATGGTGATGTTGTTCCTTTTCATATCGTTGTTTGCATTTCCACGTTGTCATTGGTGATGAAGGTGGGTGCGTGGAAGTCGGTATCGGCCCCCGTTCCGGTTTAATGAAGGTTGTTGGGCCTTGATCTTTAATACCCTCGCGAGAAAACATTTTTGATTGTCCCATATCTCGACGTTGTCCAATTAGATGGTGTGTCTTAGGTTTTTAAAATTCACTCTTTTCTGATGGGACCATGTTGAGTCTTTTATTCGATAAACTTATGGAGAAAAAAAACTTTCAGGCTAATCTACATTGTTGTGATCACAGGACCTGATGAACCACAAGTTCATCAACAGGGCGGACTACCTTCTGGGCACCAACAACGATGAGTTCGCGTGGATGTCATCAGAGGTCCCGTATGTGGACGCAGATGGGATGACCCGGACAGAGTTCGAAACCAACCTTCCGGAGTATCTACAACCGGCGGTCGAACAGTACCTGGTAGGAGACACTTCGGCTGCTTGAATTTATTTGAAAACTAGAGTTCGGCGACCTCATACCTCCATGAAATAGTTTTTTTTGTAAATGGTTTACTCATTTGCATACTTCATGCACTGTGATGTTCATCTTCAACTAACACATGTCAAAAGTATAAAGTTCCAATCATTCATTATTGAATTTTTTTTGCCATGTTTGTATTCATTATGCAAATCAGTTCCTCATTTGCATGTTTGGTATCTGTTTATTTCCCACTTGTTATGAATTATATGTGATGCATTTATTGAAGTCCAGTTATGTAAAACAATGGAATTATACAATTTCCTCATTCATTATGCACATAAAGTCCTCGTTTGTATAATGTGTATATCATTTACATCTTTCCTAAAGCATCCCCAAAATGATGGACATCCTTCATTCCTTTCCTCGGTTATCCTGTTGGTCGGAATGTTTTGACAAAAATACCCCTGCAGTTCTAAAATTAAATGTTAGTGGGCTCAAACCTGCCCCACATTTCCCTGACGTCAAAAGCTACCTGCCACCAAAATGTGAAGACCATGTCATGTCTTGAGCAAGACATACATTGAAAAAAAACTGCTATGATAGAATATTTTTTTCTCATTAATTATTCAAATGCACCCCTATGTTGCATAATTTGTATTTCATTTTGTACATCTTTGTCTAAGCTATTTACAAACCAAAAATCTTGAGAATCAGTTATTTCTATGTTGATTTATCCTGTTTGGAAATTTTGATAGCAGACAGAAATGCCCCTGCAATTCCAGAACTTGCCGCTAAGGGGCCCCCAAACTCATGGCCATATGGAGCTCATTTCGCCTGTTTGCCAAAACTCCTTCACCTGTGATATATTCCAAAGGGTAGCAGTGCTGACACGATCCTCCAGCCTGTGAGGGACCAGCTGAATCTAAAGATGTAAAATAAATCCTAAGTTGCAAATACTGACGACTTGTGTGAAACACCACATTTGACCACCTCTGTATAAGGACCACCTAGTCAATGAGACCAGTTTATAATTATGTTCCGTTTGATAATGTCCCATTACTACAATCGTGAGGAGTCCTGTCTACAGTGACATAGTGCCCACTGTGTCTGACTTGCTGAGAAACGGATCATAAGTCGCAGAACTTTTATGGCGTCCCCGTCTCTATTAAGGGATGACATCGTTGACCATGATGTTTACTTTTGTCGAGTATTTATCCTTTGTCTCAGGGCGGCAGTGTTGACACGATCCTCCAGCCTGCAATGGACCAGTACCTGGACCCCGACATGGCGGACGATCCGATCTACCTGCGTGACCAGTTTCTCCAACTCCTGATGGACGCGACGTTCACCGCCCAGACAGTCATGATGGCGAAGGCCGAGTCAGGCATGCCGGCAGTAGCGTGGGAGGGTAGGGGAGTCTCACGTTCTTGTGGTACTGTAGTTATCAGGTGGTAAAGGGAACAAAATGTAACACTATGTCATGCCCAGCTATGTACTGGGAATGCCTCTACTGCAACCGATGGCAACGAGATACTCACTTACTAGATAGTTTTAGGGAAAAACAACGGATTTTTAAGACCTCAAGCTTCAATACTTTTTTTATCTTGTTGGAATTTTGAAATGAAAAAGAGTGGATGCTTCACGCATACAGAGAAATCAGAAAATATCACAGTTCTTCCCTTTCTTCTGAGTCGGTTGTTTTGTTTAAGGAGCCACGGAAACGGGCCTTGCTTGCTTCTTTTAGGTCAATTATGTTGATTGGCAAATGACACGCGTTTAAATCTTCGTACATTAGGCGATTTCCCAAAGAAACAAGCACACTGAAATATTTACATATGATGGCATACGGCATTTTGGTGTTTTAGTGTACACTAGAAGTACCGTTTATAAACATATCTATTGTATTTCTTGATGCAGTAGACAATTTTACATTTGTACATATCTTAGATCCTAATGATGAATTGTTTCTCTACGTAGCCTCCAGTCGAGTGTACCATTACGAGCTGCAGCGCAGAGCTTCTGTTTTCCCCTCCCGTCCGCCGTATGTAAAAGTTGATCACGGTGACGACCTGTTTCTTATGTTCGGCATCCCGCTCCTGCGTGACGACAAGGGTTCGTATTGGAAGTACAGCTTCACCCAGGAGGAGAGGGACCTGAGTCTGGACATGATGGCGTACTGGGTCAACTTCGCCACTAACGGGTACAGGACTAATGGCATATACCTTTGCTCTGTGTCTGAGGGTCCGTGTTCTGTCGGTAGTGTGACAGAAAGTGAGCAGGAGGTTGGTACATAGACCACTACAAAGTATAAGTGTGAGAATGTCTCAGACTTGACAGGTCACGGGGTCAATAGAAGAGAGTACTCATTCACGGGGAGGTCTTGTTTTTGGCCTGCCCGTCAGTTATACATTTTGTTTTACTTGTAACATTCAATATGAAAGGAAGTAAGCATATCTGATGTTGATAAAAAATCTTATTTGCTCTAATGGATAAACTGTAATCTAGTAATAATCTAATTTCACAGATGCCTGAGATATTCCTTTTTTCTAAAGGGACCCCAATGACTCGACAGGAGCGGCACGCATGCGTGACATGGTCCATTGGCCACGCTACACTTCTTCATCTCAATCTTACATCAAGCTGGATGTGACGTCATCTGCTGACGTCAGACTCCGGGAGTCCAACATGAAGTTTTGGAACGAGGAGGTGCCGAGGCTGATGGGAGAGCACGTCCATGTCCACCGCGCCAGGGCAGATTTCAGCAGCGGGACTCGCGAGACTTCGTGTAGCCTTGCTGTTCTGGTGTTCACGTTTGTTGTTTCCTGTCTGTTGGCCTGAGGTTCTGGTCATAATCGTCGTAAGGCAGGGGAAAATAGCAAACTAACGGCATTCTTGGGGTAACAGTTGATCTGTGTTTAAGGGTTGCCAGTAGGGCTGGGTACCGGTACAGAAACTTCAGGTACAGGTCCGGTTCAGGTCCAGAGGATCAGGTCCAGGTCCGGACCTGAACCTGGACCTGATTCAGTCTGAATCATACCAATGGTCCCTTTTAGTACAAAGAAATCAGTTTGGTGGAGTATTAGACTCACACTGGCGTTTTAAAATCCTACAACGCTAACTGCACCTGTACGATTGACTGTAAAACTTGGTAGAAATGACCATAAACTATAATCTGCTTCGCTCTTGTTATTTTCTTCCACCTGCAAGCGCCAAAACGTGTGAATGCCTGATCATATAATCTGTTAATTGTCTAAAAGGTCCAACATCCGGTCCACCTAATTTTTTCAGGTCCGGTTTTTCTGGACCGGTCCAATAAGAAAAACCGGTTTTGTACCGGTACACCGTACCGATACCCAGCCCTACTTGCCAGTATTAAAGATGTGCATGACATGTTTTGCAACTTCAATCGTACTGTTAATGCCATTGATGTTATTTTCGCAATACGCAGAGTATTTTTTTAACTTGTCTAAGATATTGTTCACAACGGATTTACAACTGGTGGAAAATTGATTAGAAATATTCTTTTAAGTATTCAATAAAGTTACACATGATGAGTTAATTCTTTTCGACTTTCCGCTTCAAATGTTTCTTACTGTAAGGAAGGTAGAGCTGAAACATTTTGGTCCTTTATCAAACCCCTACACATATATTCCACTACAATTTACCCATCGACAAGACACTTTTTAAACACCAGTATTGTTCCAATTTTTCGGCTAAGTCTGACAAAGGACAACCGTTTGATTTTCATTTGACTAACACATGCCTCAAGAAACCCAATTAATCATCTACATGTAATCATAAAGCTTATAGCTGAAAATCAGTTCCAACCATTATTGGGTCATCATAAGATTGAACAAATTCTAAAGTCCATAGTCAGAGCAAGCTTTGGAGTCCCCACAAACAATGTTCACTAGGTCGTCAAAGGCAACGACGTTTCATGGGAGCACTTACGTCACACAAATTTACCGTACATGTATATGGCAAGTGAAAATACATTGGGCTTTTGCCTGGCAGGACGGTTTGCTGCTGTCTTGTCAGTCAACGTATGAAGCCTTGGTTCTGGATGGTAAAGAATATACAAGCAGATGTGGTATGGGAATATCGCGATCGTTTGTTGTAACATTTGATCTAGTGGTAGGATTTGGGCACTTATACTAGTAGGTCAATATGACGCGTTTATATAGTACAACGCTCTCACAATAAGTCAAGGACCAGGTTCAGTGTACAGTTTGATGTGATCTTTATTGATACTATGACTCCACTGTCCAGACAAGTGAACGGATGTGATGATATAGACTAGCTTAATACAAATAATACAAGATAAGACACCTGGACAGATGCGGGCGGAAGATGCGCTTGTCCCTGTCTCTCGGAGTCTGCTTCTCTTATCTAGCGCCGTACCGCGCATTGTATTACTTTCCGCTTGCTCTGAAGAATTTGCTACTCTCTGTTCGATAGATAAACTCAACTACATTCTGGGAGGCGATAATTCTCACTGTGTACAAGTAGGCAAATATATCCACGAATGTTAATACCGTAGAAACAATAGTGTAAATGACATGCTAGACCCTATATGTCGATTTATTCATACCTACAGATATCCCTACGTGTGTTTAGTTGTACTGTAAGTAGTTGTTATACATGTAGACCTAACGAAATTCGCTGTACTTTTGTCGTGTCAATAAAGACTATTGTATAACTTTTACATTGAAGGTGGGGCTACGCGAGCGCGACGAGTTCGTGGCCAAGCTGACGTCAGGACGCGCCCAGGGTCACGTGCTCTCACCATGCGACTTCTAGACCGTCCAGACCAAATTACACTTAATAGAGTCTTGCTACATTGTTAACAGTCCCGTGTTTCTGACTCACAACCTCCAACCTTTTCATGAGTCTTTAGAGGCTTTCAGAAAGCACAAAAGACTGAAAAGCGGCCTGCAGGCGTCCTGACGTCAGCTTGGCCACGTACTCGTCGCGCGAGTGCGAGCTTTCATGAATAAACGAAGGTTCAAACTGGGGCGCGGCGTAATTCATGCAAAGAAATAGCTAGCCGCAGTTGTGAGGTGGGGCAAAGGTCGATTTACTGTTAGGCCTGCCCAAAAGAACATTCCTGACGACATGGCCGGCATGTCCCGTGCCTCCCGGGGTCTCTGTGTGTTTCTCGTCTGTACAGCGGTGGTCTTGTCTCTTACAGGTGGATCAGGTAAGGTCGTTTTTCCTTCCGCACACAAATTTACCTGTTACTCTCTAGACTCTAGAAGCAAGACGCAATCTGTCCCGACGATATTAGGCTCAGACCAGTCATAATTCCTTTAAACTTGACGTGTTCCTGAGAACATTTTCATCGAGGTCATGACATCATTAAGGTCATGAGGATGACTGGTAAAGAATCTCCAAGCAGATGTTGTGTTGGAATGTCGTTTGTTGACAGTCCCGTATTTCTGTCTCGCAACCATTCAACCGTTACTTGGCAATCAGAAGCACAAAAGACTGGGACGTGCCGTGTTCTCGAGAACATTATACGTCTGACTCAGTAAATAACGTTTTTGTTTGTTAGAAGCAATTGTTTATTCATCAAAGCTCAAATCGGCCTGCGGGTCGCTTCTCATTGAGGTGATGAGGGAAGAGGCAAGGCTCTGGTACACAAAGAAACAGTCACAGCTATAAAGTGGGAAAAAAGTCCTGTAAGTATTATATATTCCTGTCCCAAATAACATTCCCGACAACATGGCCGGCATGCTCTGTACCTCCCGGGGTCTCTGTGCGTTTTTTTCGCCTGTACAGTGGTGATCTTGTCTCTTACAGGTGGTTTAGTCTGAATCTTTGTCTAGTCATTCTTCAAATTGGCCTGCAGGCTGCTTTCCATTGTGGTCCATGGCGGTCCGGTTGGTAGGATTAGATGCCCATCGCTGTGTGAATAGGCCGCGCCCATGCACTATTGTCACCGCGGCCTGCCACGTCTGACGTCCCGGCAGACCAAGGATCGGCACAGATATTTCTCACGCGATCGCGATTGAGGTAGTGAGGGAAGAGGCAAGGCTCTGTCACACAAATAATCAGCCGAAATTGTAAGGTGGGGCAAAGGGTGTGCTAGTCCTGTCCCAAAGAACATTCCTGACGACATGGCCGGCATGTACTGTGCCTCCCGGGGTCTCTGTGTGTTTGTCGTCTGTACAGTGGTGATCTTGTCTCTTACAAGTGGATCAGGTGAGGTTGTTTTTAGTTCTTCAGTACATAACTTCACCTGTTACTAGTACTCCATACAAGCCAGACGACACAATCTGTGCCGACTGTAGCAGGCCAAGTACTGTCATTATTCCTTTAGATTTGACGCGGCGTGTTCTCGAGAACATTATACACCAGTAACTAGCGTTTTTGTTTGTTTGAACCTTTGTTTATTCATACTTCAAATCGGCCTGGAGGCTGCTTTTCACTGAGGTCATGAGGTCATTTAAGTCTTAAGGATGAATGGTAAAGGATCTGCAAGTAGACGTGTAAGGGAGTGTCGTGTCAACCGTTACTTGGCAATCTGTGAACAATCTTGACGTAATGGAAAAAAACAGCCACAGTTATTAAATGAGGCATAGGTCGTGTTAGTTTTAGTTCTGTCCCAAAGAACATTCTTGACGACATGGCCGGCATGTACTGTGCCTCCCGGGGTCTCTGTGTGTTTTTCGTCTGTACAGTGGTGGTCTCGTCTCTTACAGGTGGATCAGGTGAGGTTGGTTTTACTTCTTCAGTGGATAAATTCATCTGTTAGGCTAACGTCCCATTTCCGAACCGGGGACCGGCCGGGCTGTTTGTGGAAATTAAATATGTATATATATCAAATATACACAAATAATGTTCACAACTATTCTCGTTACATCTTGTGTAGTTTGGTATCTTTTACATCAGATATTTCGTTCCCGAATGCTGCCCGGCCGGGACCCGGTTTGGAAATGTGACGTCGGCCTTACTACTACTCCATACAAGCCAGACGACACAACTTCTGTCCCGACTCTAACAGGCTAAATCCTGTCATGATTCCTTTTGACTTGACGTGGCGTGTTCTCGAGAACATCATACGCCAGTAGCTAACGTTTTTGTTTGTTAGAACCCTTGTTACTTTATAAAAGCTCAAATCGGCTTGCAGGTTGCTTTTGATCGAGGTCATGACGTCATTGATATCTGAAATCTGAAAGCACAAAAGACAGGGGCGTGGCGTAATGCCGAAATTGTGAGGTGGGACCAAGATCGTGTTAGACTGGTATTAGTCCAGTCCCAAAGAACATTCCTGACGACATGGACGGCATGTACTGTGCCTCCCGGGGTCTCTGTGTGTTTCTCTTATGTACAGTGGTCATCTTGTCTCTTACAGGTGGATCGGGTAAGTTGTGGTCAGTTTTACTTCTTAAGCATACAAATCCACCTGTTACTAGTACTCCATACAAGCCAGACGGCACAATCTGTGCCGACTGTAGCAGGCTAAGTCCTGTCATGATTCCTTTAGACTTGACGCGGCGTGTTCTCGAGAACATTGTACGCCAGTAACCAACGTTTTCGTTTGTTAGAACCTTTGTTAGTTCATAAAAGCTCAAGTCGGCCTGCAGGCCGCTTTTCATTGAGGTCATGACGTCAGGATGAATGGTAAAGAATCTCCAAGCAGATATTGTGTTGGAATATCGTTTGTCGACAGTCCCGCATTTCTGACTCACAACCCTTCAACCGTAGCTTGGCACTCGGAAAGCACAAAAGGCTGGGGCGCGGCGTAATAATCCAAATAAACAGCCATTTCACGTTTTGTGTGCTTTCATGTCTTTTTAGTAATTCTAGCATGGTTTGCATGTAATTTTCATTATAAATTCAAGGATAACACAAATTCAGTTCAGAACGTAGCCGGGCTGACATCTCCAACGTACCAGTGGATGTAAGAAAATATGCAACAGTCGCCATACGCAAACTTGATGAAATTTGATCAAAATGCAGCTTTCAACAAAGGAGATCATTTAGCTTTGCCGAAGTCTAACTTAATACATGTGGGTCCCGTCAGTTCAGTTTTCAGTTCAGTTTATTTATTTTACCAGCAGTAACACTCAGGTACATAACAACCTGTTTTTCAGGCAATGCTGGGTAAACAAAAATACAATTTAAAACTTTGCAATATTACAATAACACATACAATAGTGCATAACCACAAAACAGACGTCCTGCTGGTTGTTGACCTTTCACCTTTGTAGCTGAGGCAACGTGTAACGCTCAGGTGAAGCGTGACAGACAGCATTGCGATACTACTTGTTTTCCTGGCGTCTATATAGCGTAGCGTACAGAGAGATTGACATTGAGTATTTCAGGGGGCGCTGGGGTGTTTGGTTTATAAGGAACATTTCTAGCTGAACATGGCCTCTCGTTGCATCAGTGGGTTTGTTTTCTTCACAGCGGTGCTCGTCGTTCTAAATATTTCGGGTAGTTCAGGTAAGGATATGGTTTTGAGGTTCGCGTTTGACTTCAGTGGTGCTTTGGGACGTTGTTGTGCGTGGGAAGGGGGGAGGGTTTGACAAATAGAGGTTAGGCTGGCACCTTTGTCGTGCACCAGGTATAAACTGTGACGTAAGGTTAACGTTACACGTTGGAATATCCCAATAGTGTCGAGTTTGGGGCGCTATTTAAAGCCTTCTTTACAAATCAAGAATTAAGCTCTTGTTGTCGACTTGTTGGCGAGCTCCAAATGGGCATTTGCGGTCGGAGTATGACCGGCGTTTTGACGATTGCTGGCCGGGGCTTCGGGCGACTTTTAACAGCTCGTCCGTTGGGGCTTAACCCTTCGTGTGATGTCAGTTGTGTACCAAAAAATCAGAAAGATAATTACTTGAACTTTTCGGAGTGAAACAGCGAGCCCCGCCCAATTTGTGACGGAGCAGATTGTTTGATAAAAAATACAGCCGATTCTCGGGCAATGTAGAAATTCGGCGAGCTCTGACCGATCCACAAATTCGGCCGGCGTTCACATGAATTGTTAAGTCGGCTTGCAGTGCAAAATATTAGTACAAATTACTACAAATATCCTGATCTCCAAGCAGCAGATATTGGGGGTTTAAAATTGTGGCGTTTTCAGACGTCAGTTCGCAGTTTTGGCAGCACCCACTGCGAGGACATTAATGTTACGGTCAAAGAAACGACTATCCCGGATTTTCACAATGGGTTTCAACGATCTTCGAAAGGATAAAGGAGGGAATGAAAACTCAAAAATATTAGTATATATACTAGACAAACCCCTTGAAGTATGAAATAGAGGTTGAATGTAGATCTATCCATATTGTGAAAAGGTCGCGAAGTCACAAAGGCAAAGTCCAGTCAATTCCATGTTTTATTGAGAGGTCTTTACAAATCGTAGACACATATAGATGTTACTACCAGGCTATTTTCTTTCTTGCATCTGATGAAGTAACTATGATAACTTTGTTTTCGATTCCTTTTAGTAAGCAAACTGTTCCGATATCGTTACAGTAGACGCCGCTGTTGTGACCACCACGCATGGTGACGTGAGCGGTTCAGAGTTCCTGACCTCCTCTGTTGTCGGAAATGCCGTCTTTGACCGCGTCTTCACCTTCAAGGGGATTCCTTACGCCGCTCCGCCTGTGGAGCACCTCAGGTGGGTGCTAGGCGGAGGATGGAAAGAACAAATGGGTCGAATACTATTTTAATCCCATAGTCGCGTTGAAGAGTACAAAAGAAACAAACAAAATAGTAGTTTTCATGATGAAGTTGAAGTGCACAACTTTGACATCGCGTGGCAAAATGGTTAGGTGATGGAACGAGAATCTGGGACACAGAATTTACAGAGAATTTGTCACACAAACGCCATTTGAAGAGAAAAGCACAATAAGGGAAATCTGTATAAGATTACTCGATTCAAGTTGTCATAATCTCTTGTGTCGCCTTTCCAGGTTATACCAACTCACCCGCACAGTAGCCCGATATGTTAAAAATGTCAAAAGATTTAGGATATCAATTTCTATACGGCCGAATAGGGTAGCGACATCGCCATTTTGATTCTAAGGACGCCACGTTAGGAACTGACCACTCCATACAAGGAGTATATGAAACAATGATAAAATTTAACGTAATCTATAGTCTTCACTCTTGCATCTATTACCTTCATTTTCACGGTCCGAATAGTCCTAATAGTCCGAAATTTGCGCCAAGTATAATACTAGTAGTGACCTATGACCCCGAACATCCCCTCTCTTCTCCGCTAGGTGGCGCCCTCCCCAGGACCACGCCGGCTGGACAGGTGTTCGTGACGTCACAGAGTTCGGCTCCAGATGTCCACAGGTCGAGTTCGACCTGTCTTTATACAACCTGACTGGGACGATCTTGGACGCCTTCCCCTTTCGCAGTAACTCCAGCAGCGAGGACTGTCTGTTCCTGAACGTGTACACTCCAAACGTGTCCGACACTGCCAACCTGCCTGTGAGATATCCTTGCATGTCTTCTATCTATTAAAGTTTGTTGATGTGCATTATCATCTACAATTCAAAATTAGATTGTCACAGATACAAGGGTGAGGAGACAGAATCATGAAATGTACATTTTGTCAGGGAAAATTTCATCTTGTAAGTAACTATTATGGAAGGTTAGAGACTGTTTTCCAACTCAAAGTTTCACTCACCAGAATTTGGGGCTTCTTCAGATGTGTAATTCGATCCCTGTGAAACGTGACCTCAGCGATGGGTAAATGCTGTCGAAAGCCAATATCGGCCCCCGTCCTGGTTGAGAGAATGTTGCTTTCCCAGATGTAGATGTATATATATGAACGAACTGACGATCTGACCTGATGTAGGTGACTTAATTTATTCCTTACTTAAAGCAGTCCTGTTCATTTATTCCTCTCTTAAAACAGTCCTGTTCATATAAATTATATATATATATATATATATATATATATATATATATATATATATACTGACGCTCTAACCAACTTTGTGACCTTGAAACTCAATATAGACATTTCACTTATCGCTTCCATCAGAACGTATCTTATCAACGGAGACTTTGATATACCATATGTTTTAGGTCATGGTGTGGATCCATGGCGGGGGTTGGAATAGTGGCAGTGCCGACACCTACCCGGCTGAGATCCCCACGTCACTCCATAACGTCGTCATGGTAACCCTCAACTACAGGCTGGGTAACCTGGGCTTCATGCAGACCCTGGACGACGACGCACCGGGCAACTTTGGACTTCTGGACCAGGTTAGATTCCATCTAGATCCTCGCAATAAAATAAGTTTGGTTTAAGTTTTTTTCCCTTCATCACTTCGACACAAGGGAGTGGGGTATTGTTTTTGTCTGTCCGTCTGTAAGCCATGAGTGTAGTCTGTCTGTGTTTCTGCGATTCATGATTCACAAAGCATTTTCAATCTGGAATTGGATCAGAACTTGTCCCGAATGGGGGCGTGGGTTCGAATCCCACTTCTGACACCATGTTGTGCCTTGTAGGTTTCTCAAATAGACTCAGTCGTAGACATTCAGGTGCTGCTCTAGACATCTATTCTGAGGTAGGGTTTGTAGTGTACAGAGGAGACGGTGGATATGTGATGCTCGGTTATGGTAGGGCAAAGAGGATCAGAGTTCGGTGTTCTGTTGCTTAAGACATAGAGCCACTTAATATTAAGATGTTGTCTGGGCTATGCACGTTGGAGTGGAGGGGTGTTTTGTAACTATTAATATTACGGATATTACAAGAAGTCACCAGTCACTGTGCAAATTGCCTGATGACCTTTACACTGTCCTGTCACAGATAAAGGCCCTAGAGTGGGTACGAGGCAACATCCGGAACTTCGGAGGAGATCCCGACAAAGTCACCATATTTGGGGAGTCAGCTGGAGGCTGGTCTGTCTCCATGCTCGTCATGTCTCCCATGGCAACGGGACTGTTCCACCGGGCCATCTCTCAGAGCGGAGTGGCGGGAGTTCCAGTCGTACAGAAGGGGGACATCACACAAACACAACTCCTCGCTCATAGCTTAAACTGCAGCACTGACTCCTACGAAGATATGATGACCTGTCTGTATTGGTATGTTCAGAGGGGTGTTCTATAGTTGATTACAGTTTCCTATCTGGCTAGATTGGCATTTTAACCTTCCATTGTTTTCTCACTAGAGAATTAAGAGAGAATTGAGTCGTAACGAATATTGATAGATTGGCAATAATTTCAAATATGATTTTTGGACCATATGGCTGACGTCATCAAGTCTTATTGCCCCTAATGTTATTTTTTCTATGAGAAAATACAGCACTTACAGGATGGGGGCAAACCTGCATCTGCTGGGGCCGTCTTTAATACCTGTGACATGTAGCTCTTGTCCCTGTGGGACTTGGTGCGCCGTCTGCCTGGCCTGCACGTGACTTTTAAAGGTGAAGGAGGATTGTACACCTCCTTCTCCACCCTCTCATCTACTGGCGCACTAAGTCCTACAGGGACAATATACGCGTACACATTATTTGCACATGAAACTGAGAAATGGTAATGTAATGATTAACTAGTATTCAACAGTCCGGCGAGGTACGGTTTGTGTATATATCTTGCAGTAG
This sequence comes from Branchiostoma floridae x Branchiostoma belcheri, assembly GCA_019207045.1. Taxonomy (NCBI): domain Eukaryota; kingdom Metazoa; phylum Chordata; class Leptocardii; order Amphioxiformes; family Branchiostomatidae; genus Branchiostoma; species Branchiostoma floridae x Branchiostoma belcheri. The sequence continues at coordinate 3,037,339 of CM033029.1, read as the reverse complement.
GGACATATGGAATGTCACATTCCCCATACTACAACTCCTGTATTAGTTAGATATGCCTTAAGTTAAGCTATAGAACTGTAGTTATGTAGATGCCGTACTTTGTACCTCGTACAATTGTTGTGCAAGAAATTTATCGTCATATGGATTGTTCAACCAAATAAACTATCCTTTGTTCTGACAGGTTACCGAGTGAGTACTTGTTGACGCTTTTGTATCCGCCAGTGGTCATCGATGGAAGATTCCTCTTACAAAGTCCGTGGGTGAGAATATTGCTGAAGTTATGTTATCTAGCACACTTAGTATGTGCTGAACTTCGTTAATTGTAATGGTACATGTGCGAAGTGCATGTGCTCAACCAATGGCATCTTGAGCAGTCTATCACAAGACATTCGCACGGCCCCAACTTCCTTTAAGAGACTCTTAAAGTATTACTAAACGAAACGAACAAACAAACAAATTGAACGAACTCGAATTATGTTGTAACTCTAACGACTATTATGTATCATGTATGTAAAAATTGGGTTATAGACGTTTAAAACTCTAGAACTTTAGAACTCTAAATGATGGTAACTTTACCCCTGTTAAATACTTTGTCTGACCCTTGCCTCTACCCTCATTACCTCAATAAAAAGCGGTCTGCAGGCAGATTTGTGCTTCTTCTTCATGTCGTTGACTGCATTTCCACGTTGTCATTGGTGATGGTTAGTGGAAGTCGGTATCGACCCCGTTCCGGTTTGTTGAAGGTTGATGGGTCTTGATCTTTAATTACCCTCACGAGAAAACTTTTTGATTGGCCCATATCTCGACTTTCTGATGGGACAGTGTAAACTTAGTCGTTTTTCAATAGCGTTTTGGAGGAAAACTTTCATACTATTCTACTTTGTGATTACAGGACCTGATGAACAACAAAGTCATCAACAGGGTGGACTACCTTCTGGGCTCCAACAACGACGAGTTCGCGACCCTGGCATCAGAGGTCCCGTACGTGGACGCAGACGGGATGACCCGGGAAGAGTTCGAAACTTACCTTCCCTACCATATACAACACACTGTCGATCAGTACCTGGTAAGACTAACGTCACATTTAAAAACCGGGGCCCGGCCGGGCTGTTTGTGGAAATATAAATACGTCGATGAAGGTTAGACATCCAGGTAATAAGATACGCCAAAAAAGTATTTACTCAAGCAACTGGATATGGTTTTGGAAACGGTCAGACGTTTCAACTGGAATCCACCAGTTTTCGTCAGTGACACTGAAATGATCTGGAAGAAACAGGTCTTTTATACTCTAACTATGAATGAAGACAATTTCAGATGTCCAATAGGAAACGTTGTAAGACAATTCAGGCTGAAGACAATTTGGATTCCAAAATGACATCTGAAATAAATTGTCTTCATTCATAGTTAGAGTATAAAAGACCATATCCAGTTGCTTGAGTAACTACTTTTGGGCGAAAAAGAGAAATGTATAAGTACACAAATGATGTCCAAGACTATTCTCTTTACGTCTTGTGTAGTTTGGTGTATTCCATATCATACTTTTCGTCCCCGAAAGCTGCCTGGCCCGGCCCCGGTTTGGAAATGTGACGTAGGCCTAAGAGACACTTTTGACTGCCAGAATTACTGTCAGAGATCGTGTTTGATTGTTTTGAGTACATTTTTTTGCACAGCTACTAGGGCTAGGAATCTTCTCTTGCCAATAACATGAATATGAAAGTTTAGGCATTGATACATGGTTATGAATGCTTTTGTTTGTTTGTATCTTATATTATGTGCTGTATAATAAAGGCTGAATCTAAAGTTTTTATTCATGGAGCTCATTTCGCCTCCTTAGGCTAATGTGAGCAGAAACCTCATTTTATGCCAATGAATATGCACAATGCATGCTGTTGAATTCTTTTCGGTCTGTTTTGTGTTGTTGTTGTCTTTCAAACTATATTTATCGTTCCCGAAAGCTGCCCGGCCGGGCCCCTTTGTGGAAATGTGACCTTAGCCTACGCAGGGACATCCAACAGCCAAACCACCTGTCTGGATGTACCCTGCTTTCTCAACCGTCATCCTTAGTTCCTGTAGACGCCCTCCCACCCCCAAACCAGCTGTCAGCCAATCAGATAATACACCTTTCTGTTCTCAAAAGGGGTCTCGCACATATAAGGTGGGCTCATTAATATTCATAAGCAGGGCGGTAAGGAACTAAGAGTGATGGTTAAAACAGCAGGGTACATCCAAACAGGCGGTTTGGCTGTTGGAAGTCCCTGCGTAGGAGGATGCGTTGGCCTTACGAAACTCCTTCGCCTTTGATATATTCCACAGGGCGGCAGTATTGACACCATCCTCCAGCCTGTGATAGACCAGTACCTGGACCCCGACATGGCGGACGATCCGATCTACCTGCGTGACCAGTTCCTCCAACTTCAGACGGACGCGTGGTTCGCTGCACCGACAGTCATGATGGCGCAGGCCCAGTCAGGCATGCCGGCAGTGGCGTGGCAGGGTAGGAGAGTCTTACTGGTTCTTGTGGTACTGTGGTAACGGGGAGAAACTGTGACAGCGTATCATTCTTTGTATCCGTATCTATACATTAGATCACCTCACCTCACCGGTCCCAGTCTATATAGCCGGTATATCCACCCTTTGCTCTGTATCATACCAGCTTCGCAAGCACGCAAGGCAGCAGCTGGCTATATTACAGTCTGACGGAATTGTCACACTAACCTTTGCATACTTTAACCGTTGTGTTCTTTAAAATAATATACTATCGTTTACTACCCCATGTGTTTTATTTCTTATTGCGGTAGAAAAGTAGAGTTGTACATATGTGAAATATTAAAACGTTGAATTGTTTCTCTACGCAGCCTCCAGTCGAGTGTACCAGTACGAGCTGCAGCACAGAGCGTCTGTGTTCGCCTTTTTCCGTCCGGCGTTTGTCACGGGAGCTGACCACGCTGATGATCTGTATTTCGTGTTCGGCATCCCGCTCCTGCGTGACGACACCGGCGCCTCCTGGAAGTACAGCTACACCCAGGAGGAGAGAGACCTGAGCCTGGACATGATGGCGTACTGGGTCAACTTTGCCACTAACGGGTACAGTACTACCTGTATATACCTCTGCCTCTGTGTCTGGATGGCTGTGTTCTTGTGTGTTTGTAGGGTTTTAGATATACTGTCAGTAGCGTGGCAGAAAGTGAGTAGGAGGTTGGTACATGTAGCACCACAAAAGTAAGTGGGAGGATGCCTCAGACATGACAGGTCACGGGGTCAATTGAAGAGACTACTTATTCACGGGGAGGTTTTGTTTTTGTTTTTGCTTGTCACATTCAAGAAGTAGTCATTGGACACATTTGATGATGAGAAATAAATCTTATTTGCATAATTGATGAACCTTTTATAAGATGGACGTTATTGCACAGATGTCTGAGATATTTCTTTTTTCTAAAGGGACCCCAATGACTCCACCGGAGCAGCGCGCATGCGTACCCTGGTGACCTGGCCACGTTACATGACGTCATCCCAATCCTACCTGAAGCTGAACATGGCGTCATCTGCTGACGTCAGACTCCGGGAGTCCAACATGAAGTTTTGGAACGAGGAGGTGCCGAGGCTGATGGGAAAGGATTTAAACACCGGCAGCGGCGGGATTCTCGAGACTTCGTGTAGCCTTTCTGTTCTGGTGTTTACGTTGGTTATGTCGTATTTGATGGCCTAATTAAGGCTTACATGTAGGTCATATTTCAAAAAAGGGGCCCGGCCGGGCAGCTTTTGGGAGCGAAAAGAGAATGTGAATATAAGATTCAGGGGCATAATTTGTGCATTTTCCGGTTTGGAAATGTGACCTAAGTCTAAGCCGAGTCCTTGCCACAACCGTCGCACTACAGACAACATCACCATTGTATTGTTCTAGTCATGTAAAAACCCTTGGGTGTAATGCTATACCAACAGGGCTACCTTTGCGGTGAATTCATTTAAGTTCTTTTTTTAGTTTCTCTACAAAAGCGTTTTAGTTTTTAATCAAAAACCGTTTAGTTTTAGTCTTTAGTCAAAAACCGTTTAGTTTTAGTCTTTAGTCAAAAACCGTTCAGTTTTAGTCTTTAGTCAAAATCCGTTTAGTTTTAGTCTTTAGTCAAAAACCGTTTAGTTTTAGTCTTTAGTCAAAACCGTTCAGTTTTAGTCTCTAGTCAAAAACCGTGTAGTTTTAGTCTGTAGTCAAAAACCGTTTAGTTTTAGTCTTTAATCAAAAACCGTTTAGTTTTAGTCTTTAGTCAAAAACCGTTCAGTTTTAGTCTTTAGTCAAAATCCGTTTAGTTTTAGTCTTTAGTCAAAAACCGTTCAGTTTTAGTCTCTAGTCAAAAACCGTGTAGTTTTAGTCTGTAGTCAAAAACCGTTTAGTTTTAGTCTTTAGTCAAAAACCGTTTAGTTTTAGTCTTTAGTCAAAAACCGTTCAGTTTTAGTCTTTAGTCAAAATCCGTTTAGTTTTAGTCTTTAGTCAAAAACCGTTTAGTTTTAGTCTTTAGTCAAAACCGTTCAGTTTTAGTCTCTAGTCAAAAACCGTGTAGTTTTAGTCTGTAGTCAAAAACCGTTTAGTTTTAGTCTTTAATCAAAAACCGTTTAGTTTTAGTCTTTAGTCAAAAACCGTTTCGTCAGCCTGTTAGCAGGAACGACTCATATAAGTTCCTATGTTGCTTCTGCTTTTTGTTCTCAAGTTCGCTTTGGTTGTTTCGTATCTGATGGCCTGATTAAGCTGAGTCCTGGCCACAACCGTCGTACTGCAGGCGACATCACCATTGTATTGTTCTAGCCATGTAAAACCCATTGGGTGTAATGTTGTACCAACAGGGCTACCTTTGCGGTGAATTCAATAAAGTTGTATTTTTTAGTTTCTCTACAAAGGCGTTTTAGTCTTTAGTCAAAAACCGTTTAGTTTTAGTCTTTAGTCAAAAACCGTTTAGTTTTAGTCTTTAGTCAAAAGCCGTTTAGTTTTAGTCTTAAGTAAAAAAAAACCGTTTAGTTTTGTCTTTAGTCAAAAACCGTTTATTTTTTGTCTTTAGTCCAAAACCGTTTATTTTTTGTCTTTAGTCCAAAACCGTTTAGTTTTTGTCTTTAGTCAAAAACCGTTACGTCGGCCTGTTAGCAGGAACGGCTAATATAAGCGTACATCAATGAATATACACAGACTATTCTCATGACTAATGTTTGTTGTCTTCTTTATCACTCGCCTGGGTACCATCCTGATAGTAGTTCCTATGTTTGCTTCTGCTATCCGTCGGAACAGCAGAGAAGCGATATATACATATAGTGCATAATGAATGTCAGAGCTAGAAGCGACTGTATATAGTGTATAATGAATGTCAGAGCTAGAAGCGACTGTATATAGTGTATAATGAATGTCAGAGCTAGAAGTGACTGTATATAGTGTATAATGAATGTCAGAGCTAGAAGTGACTGTATATAGTGTATAATGAATGTCAGAGCTAGAAGCGGCTGTATATAGTATATAATGAACACTGGAGCGAACTACTTTCCGGATGCTACCCAGGCTAATTTATCATGCGTTTCGCCACTGCAAACTGACCGGCTGGTCACCGCGTTGGGAAAATGTGACCCTGAAAGTGCCAGGCACGAACTCGTGGCCATGCGGTCATTGAACACTCGCCCATGCGTGCTTGCCAGGGTCAATGACCTAGCGAACAAGATAAGCTCAGCCAATTGGCCATGTTATGTAAGCACGAATAGTTGATTTTCGACACCCCCTTAAACAGCGGTTTGAAACGGGCGTGTTTAATTCTTCGTGCGACCCTCTACAAGATGGCCGGCTGGAACGCGAGCTCCGCAGGTCTCTGGGCTTGCCTTGTCTGCTCAGTGGTTGTCTTGATCCTTACAGGAGGTTCAGGTAAGGCTATTTTTGGCCAAAAAAATTCTGTTTCTATTTCTAGAGTCGGAAGAACGCACAGCATACATGTACTTATGGATAAACACGGAATGGTAAATTTGGGGTAAGTCCCAATCAATTCGGTGTTGGTTAGGTAAAGTTTTGTTTATCCATAACGTCATTTACCAACACAGATGAACTTTCATGCTAAAAACACAGCATACTTGTTTTTGTATCTGTACAGCCGGTATACTATGATCAGTCAGGCAGGCAGTTGGCTATATTACACGCGACCTGTCATACCAGACTTGGCAGATTTAGCTGCAAGTGTTGTTTATAGCTAACTTACGACGATGCCCCTGCAGTTGTTGGTATCAATTAGTTCTATTCTATAATAGTTCTGGGACGATTTTTTTTACCTTTATTTCAGATTTAGATAAACTTGCGAGATCACCAAAATCTTATTCTATGACGATTTACTGCGCATGCAGAATTAATCAGAAAATATTAGCACTACGTAACACACATCCACTGGAAATCATGACATCCCTCTGCTTTAGACAGACGGAGAAGCATATCGAGACAACTCTGGACAAAATATAATAGTAGATCAATCAACCAACGACTCAATATCGCAAGGCCATTGACCCAACCTTCACTCATGATCAGGTATTGGGGGCACTGGCCTGGCGAGCAAAACAGATAGTCTTTTGGCAAAGTTGCAGTGCAGGTTTGACATCTAAAAAAGCATGAACTTTTGATGAACATCAATTTTTCCCTACCCCCCCTTTTTCAAGAAAATTGTCACATTTTATTTTATCTAATAACGGAAGGAAAAGATTCCGTTGTTACAAATGTCTATATATGTAAGATAAGAAATCATCTCAAAGCAGATGTTTCAGGAAAAGAAGAAGATGCCGTTTTTTGACTGTCGCATTTAGAAGGCCCTTGCTATTAAGTCAGAAAACGATACAGTCTTCTCTTACGTTTGCTTGGAGCCTAGGGGACAAAGTCAACACCATCGGCCCCTTGGAACTTCCCAGGTATCGGGTACATGGCATGGCACCGGATAATACATATAATGTTTATTTGCAAAATCATGCCCGAGGGCTAATTGCATACACAATCTCAAGAACTAAGAGAGGTAAGTACATAAAACTAGTGTCTAATCAACTACATGATACTATGAATACTATTGTCGGGTTTGACTTCTTCTTTGAAGGCAGTGGTTAATGAACTGTCCCACGTTCTGTATGATGGTGGGATTTTGAGCTTTTAGTAGAAATGTAGTCTTTTGGTGATCATTTAGGTGATAATAGCTTGGTGAAATAGTGGCTACTGTTTGAAATAAAGTTTTTCTTTCGGTTTCATAGTGGGTACACTGACTGATAAAATGTGTTTCATTTTCCACTGCACTGCATTCATTGGGCAATATGTACACAATCTCTCCTGGACAGGGAGCTTTTTATAGCGGCCCCTTTCTATTTCTAACGGATGTGCGCTTGTTCTTATCTTACATATGGCTGATCTTTCATTAAACTCATTATGATATAGATAATTTTCCATCACGTATTCGGATTTAACACTTTAATAGCCACGGTGATCAGGTATCATTGCACGGTATCCAGCTTTTTATAGCACTGGTACCATGTGGTGCGAGCCAGTATTGTTTAGGTTTGGTTACGCACCTCTGCTAACCAGGGCCGTTGTTAGGCAAAAGGCCAAAGGTCGTGTTGTTAGCCGTGCAACATCGCCGTCTGATATTCCGGCCAAGATGGCTGGTTGCGTACCGACAGGTACATGTAGTTACGGAGGTGTCCGTGCGTTTGGGGCTTTCTCAGCAGTATTTCTGTTCATTGTAGGACGATCAGGTGAGTTGGTTTTGGATTTCCACACCACTAGTTAGCTTGTAGTTCATTAGTGGCATTCCTGTCCTGCATGGAGACCGAGGCAAATTTCGCCAGACTCTGTGAGCTCGTAAAGGGTTTAGAGGTCAAGAGTTCAAATGCCGACCGTTGCCTAGGCGACCAAATGATGTAAATCTAAGACATGAAGCCAAAACCTTTTAACCACATAACATCATGTTTGAAAGTCTACAAAATGAAATAGGAGGAGGAAAATATTTCTTTTGCATAGGAAAAAGTATGTAATCTTAGTATTCTACGGAAAGGTTATTTTGTTGAGAGTTGTAAAGTTGCATGCATAACATTGACAGATGAATCCTACCCTATCCCGTTTCGTTCCCGCCAACTGCCCAACCTCCAGGCAGAGGTTTGACTCCGGCTCTTGCTTTATGTGTTTTTAAGCGTTTCTGTCGGGCTTTCTATTTTGAACCGTTTTCTACATCTCCGCCAGCCAGCCGGATATCTACATTGTACCCTTTTCTTTATGTCTGCTTGCCGGCGGACATGACGAAAACTCAGCCATGTTTGGGGTTGTTTCTCACCGCAAAAGCGCCACATATAGCGGTGAGAAGCAGAACGCCAGTTAAAAGCTCTGACGAAGGTGTGTGAGAGACATCGAAACGTAAGCTATGTAAGTACCTACTGGTTGTGAAAAAAAGAATTCTCCTATATCCTATATTCTACTAACCTGATGAAACTATTCTCGGAAATGACGAAAACGGTACAAAACAGAAATCCCGACAAAAACGGCGAAGAATACGTAAAAAAACAACAACAGCCGGAGCCGAAGCTCTGCGTGGAGAGTAAACCGGGCGCCGATTTCAAATGTGACCCAGGCTCAAGCCAGGAACCGTGGCCTTGCGGTCGTTGAACCTTCACCCAAGTGTGCATGCCATGGGCAATGGCCTTGCGAGAACAACGGGTGCAGTCAACTGGCCAAATTATGTAGGCTCAAATAGTTGATACTCGATACCTCGTTAAACAGTGGTTATTTTGAAACGGGCGTGTTTTATTCACCGTGCTAGTCGTCCCTGTACAAGATGGCGCGCTGGCACACGAGCTCCGCAGGCCTCTGGACTTGCCTTGCATTCTTGGTGGTTGTCTTGATCCTTACAGGAGGTTCAGGTAAGGTTGGGTTTACCGTGCTATGGGGGGTGGGGGGAGGGGGGGGGGGGCGGGGGTACCCGGCGACAAAACATACACCGTCAGCTATCCGTGAAAACACCGAGAGGTACATCCCCCTTTGGTATCCGACAAATTTGTGGGTTCGGAGCCGGGGCTACACCCGAAGCGAGACCGTACAGGTAAACTCGCGACTTTACGTTCTAAAGTGATCGGTCATCAGTATTGATCCTGAAGAAGGCTACAGTGGTCGTTGAAGATTTGATCAGTGTGTACCTTTGTGTTGGAAGAAAGTTTACCTTTGTATTAAGATTTTGATAGTGATTTACAGTTCAGAATTAGGCAATCGGCCCAAATGATACACACGACCGCACCGAGCATGAGCGTCTTAGAAAATAAGGCAATTTTCTGCTTTAGACAGAGAGTCAACCGAGACAACCTGTGCTCTCTTATCTGGACAAGATATCATCGTAGTTTAACCTCCCATCGAATCATGACCTTGCGGTCGTTGACCCAAGCTTTACTCAGGTGTTGGGCGCACCGAACTGGCGAGCAAGACGGGAGCACTTGTCTAGTCTTTTGGCCAAAGTTGCAGTGCAGAAAAGATCTTTAGGTACAGATATTTGAAAAGGCATTAAAGTTAGATAAAATTCAATTTTTGGCTATCTTTTTCCATGAAAAAAGTACCGCGATATGGTTTGATACCCCAGTAGCACGTTCCCATGTCAGCTCTCGTAAGGAAGAAAGATTTTAAGCCGTGGGTAACAAATTATCTCCAAGCAGATGAGAGGGGAGAAGAACGTGCCGTTCCCTGACTGTCGTGTTTAGAAGGGCTGTGCCTGTGTCTATAAATTCCGAGGAAGTCAGAAAAGTATAGTCTTCTCTTACACCGTGAACATTTGCTCAAAGGTTAGGTAACAAAGTCAACACCGCAAACCTCGTTGAATTACACAGGTGCCGTGTACATGGCGTTAAGCGGAAGTATACCTTCAGCGATCAGGCGTTGTTGCCCGGCATTCAGTCTTGTTTAGCATTTGTTGGCTGTAATTGTGTTTAGCGTTGGTTCTCAGCGTTAAAATTTTGTTGAAGGTGCTCTTTGTAAGATTAGGAAAATACAAAGGGTACTTTTTCCTGCCTATCATTTCTTTACATAGTGAGTTAGTTACATCAGCCCTATAACATCGCATACCAATATTCAGGGGGACAAGTTGCAACATCATTGCATCATACAAACACGTTTAAAATTTGTCATCTTACGAGGGAAACATGCCCACATATAGCTGATCACTGTCTTGTGTGACCGGCTTCCCAGCAGGGTGTCTATCGACAGTTTCACCGTAGTTTCTGTAGAACCAAATCCTTGCAGGGCTTATTGCAGTTTTGAAAGAAATGCAACCCCAGCTTCTTGATACACTAGAAAATAGATAGACCAACTGTCGGACAACGGCCATGTTCTTTTGTCGCCATGCAACGCCTCGCGTGCAACATTCCAGTCAAGATAGCTGGTTGCTTTTTCATGGGTAGTTCCCGACGTCACAGTGAGTTTGTGGCTTTCTTAGCGGTTTTCGTGCTTTTTTTGTGGGAAGATCAGGTGAGTTTGGTGTTAGATATCCGGGCAACTGCTTCAACCTCTGATCCACAAATGGCATTTTGTAATTACTTTTAAATAGAAATGAACAGCGTGCCGCTGCACTCAAGGTAGTAACTTATTGTAACAGTGCCACATAAAAAGGACACAAAAAACAAAGGTAGTTCCATAGCCTATTTTGAGACCATATAAGGGCAGTGGGTTGTTATGCACTATGTCAAGGACACGGTATTGGAAGGAGGAGCCCAACCCTTTTTTCCCACCTCCTTATACCTCCCCAACCAAAGTTAGTCACCCATTTTACACCTGGAATGGAGAAAGAGATTGTGTTAAGTACCTTTCCCAAGGGCACAGCATTGGTAGCATCAGGGAACCCAGACCCGCTGCCGTAAATATAAATAACGTCACACAATACCAAAAGCTTTTACTCAGAAATGCTATTCAATCCCCGCTTTCCAACGGATTGCAACGTTGAAGGTTTCAAGAGTGCTTGCTATGGGAGCAAGAAACCCCGCCTTTGGACTTAAGAGTCTAGAGTTCAAATCTCGTCAATGCCCAGGCGACCAAATTACGTAATTCTGGTCAATAGGTTACTCAATGCACGACGTTTACCTTTGGGGAGGCGACGAAATGAAATAGTACCAGGAAAACAGTGTGTATGAAAGTATTGTATGGAAAGTTTATTGCGTGTAGAATTGTAAATATTTTTATAAGGAAATGTCACAATATCGTATTTATTTGCATTAGATGCTGCTGTTGTTTCCACCACTCATGGCGACGTGAGAGGCTCAGAGTTCCTGACCTCCTCTGTTGTCGGAAATGCCGTCTTTGACCGCGTCTTCACCTTCAAGGGGATTCCTTACGCCGCTCCGCCTGTGGGGGACCTCAGGTGAGTACTTGGGGAAAGACAGGAAAAGAAAAACGGAGAAAATTCAGCGAAAAGGCATAGAAATACCCCTGTCACATTATCCACGATCTTCGGGCGTACGGATGTAAGATCGGCCATATTTAAGATCGACAGAGGGTTGCGCGCATTTTTCACTTGAAAACCGTCCCTGTCACATAAAAGCCATACTTTTTACCTTGTACAATTGTTGTGCAATAAAGTTATTATCATAAGCGAGGCTCGGGCGATTGCCGCAGAATCGTCGTCCGATCGATTTTCGCCAAATGTGATAGAGGTAGATGGAATATCTGACTTTACCAAAAGTGAGTCTTCAAGAAAGTTGGCTGAATGAATATAGAGGCTTACTTTAAGGCCCACTCTCACCGGACTTGCGTCAAGCTTGCGTCACTGCGGGGTTCAAAAGATACTCAACAAATTTCAGAGATAAAGAACGAATTTTCTTACTTTTTTGTGTATTTTGTCATCTTATAATTCATACTTTTACGTAATACGCAATATCTAAATTATAATAAAATCCGAGAAAATAACAAAACAGTGACACAGTGAACGAACCCCGCAGTTTTTTTTTTATTATTTACTTAGAGGTCACCGCAAAACAAGGCTCGTGGAGCCACTCAAGCGTTTTGGGTTACGTTACTGAATTGTGAAGAGAGATGTTTGTTAACCCTTAAGTTAAACAGTTTCAGACTGTACCCCGTGGGGAAGCAAGTCCGTGGAAGCTTATTCCATAGCGATGTTGTTCTAGGGAAAAAGCTCTGAGCATGGAACTTCCTCCTGTTAGGTGGATTGTGGAGGAAAAAAAGGATGATTTGTTTCCGTGGAAGTGGCTAAACGGGTTCTTGCAGTGAAGGTTCGTATTGCAGGCACAAGTGAGTGAAGTTCTGCCGAGCATTTAACATGGAAGTACCGATAGAAAAGTGACGCAAGCTTGACACAAGTCCGGTGAGAGTGGGCCTTTAGTTATTTGGATGGATGGACATAAGGATGAATGGTTGGATGGGTTAATGATGGATGAAAGGATGTATGTCTCGCCAGTTTTTAGCATAAACAGTGGCAACGGAAACACCGCAAAATATGACTGGGAGGACATTAGACAATCTTCTACATGTATTTATAAGTAAGCTGATTCCTTAGCACCTTCTGTTACCCCCTTCCCACCGCTAGGTGGCGCCCTCCCCGGGACCCCGAGAGCTGGACAGGTGTCCGTGACGTCACAGAGTTCGGCTCCATTTGTGTCCAGTCCCCTGGTGCGCAGCCGCCGCCGCCGTATCCCATCCAAAGGGAATTCGCCCCTCGCACCAACTCCACCAGCGAGGACTGCCTGTCCCTGAACGTGTACACTCCAAACGTGTCCGTCACTGCCAACCTGCCTGTAAGTCACTATCTCAGTCTTAAAATATAGTGTTTGATCCAAGAAAGTACTTATTTAGCTAGCCTCATATGTTATTGTATTTTTATTTGCAATTTCACGGAGGGTTATTGCAAGTACATGGTATAAACATAGGAGACGTACAAGTGACAGTGTACAGTGATAAACATTATTGTAAAAAGAAGCTATTCGTGTTGGCTATTTTCAAACAGACTTGGTTTGACTTCCTTTTGGAAGCAGAAGAAGACGAAAAGCCCCATTTTTTTCTACAATTTGTGGGTTCTGTTATTGGCATTGGGTGATCCGACGCTACTCCTCACGCAGCCAGGGGCTGAACTGCGAGGGCCTTAAAACTGGTAAGGGTCTGGACTCGGGTGACCTCAATATGACAGTGCTTGCCCCAAGGCCATATGACTGCAGGTTGTGAACCACTCAAACTTTTCCAAGGTCACAAGATAGGTAGCATATCAACGGATTCGGACGCAAGACTTCTGGGTTCTGGGAAAACACCCTACCGTTGCGCCACACGACCCCAAATGTCTTTTTGTCTTGGGACTATACACCTTTCTCACGCGGCGGCCATGATAGATATAAAGCGAGTTCAATGAGGCAAACAAAAGACTGTCCATCAGAATTAGCAGTTCAACCAATGAAAGCATGGAAATTAAATTAATCGACCAATAGGAGAATGGCTGCATGTCCGTCAAATTTTTGCATTTTTATGTTTTTATTTTGCATCTCTTAAGGGACTATGGGATCAGTCTACGCTACTCTAAATTGCTACATCTTTCGGTGCATAACGCTAGTCATAATACTTGTTATTTGATCTTATATTGTGAACGTTTGTGTGCTTTTTTTTGGGGGGGGGGGGACTAAATGGGAGCTGATTTTAGAAATAAGTTTTGTCTGTTTGCCTCCTTGACATCGTCTTCGATCTATCATGGCCGCCGCGTGAGAAAGGTGTATACTCGACAGCGGTGGGTCCACACTCACAGAGATGACCAGAGAGAGAGAGAAAGAGAAACAAAGAGACAGACAGACGGACAAGGCAGAAAAATGTTCACTCACCTGGGTTAAAGCCCCGTTTACAAATCAAGAATTTAGCTCGGCCGAGTTGTCAGCGAGCTCTAAATTACGAGGAGGCATGACCCTGATGCCTACGTACAAACAAATGGCAGAGTTTCTTCGTCGGCATCAGGGTCATACCTCCTCGTAATGTAGAGCTCGCTGACAACTCGGCCGAGCTAAATTCTTGATTTGTAAACGGGGCTTAGGAAACAACAATAGCAAGAGAGTTTATCTGTGTTGGAAAACGAAATTATGAACAAAAGACAAAATAAGCACTAGAATTTTCTGGTACTTACCCCAAAAATTTCGGCTGACTTCCGTCAACATTGTTCATGGACTGAATCCTTCTAATGCTATTTAAGGTCCATTACGTCAGAGATACGTGGCTTCGTGGCTCAGGTCGTGACATTCATTATGTAGAACTGATCAGCTATGTAAATCTATATATTCAGGTGATGGTGTGGGTCCATGGCGGAGGTATGGTTGCTGGCACTTCTAGCCAGTATCCTGCGGAGATCCCCACGTCACTCAATAACGTCGTCATGGTAACCATCAACTACCGGCTGGGTACCCTGGGCTTCCTGCCGACGAGGGATGACGATGCACCGGGCAACTTTGGTCTCCTGGACGTGGTCAGTTCACATTCTCCTCCTAAAGATGTGCACTTTTCGATGTTGTCGTCCCTTCTTCAGCATTCTAACATCCTGGCAGTCGAAACTGTGTTAGATAAACATTTTTTTTCACCAAGCCACCATTTCAATGCCTTCATCCAAAGAGAAATATTATAATTCGGATCCAGTGCATGAATGTTTGGGATTCTGGAGCAATAGAACTAATAAGCCACTCACATGTGCACTGACTGTTTCAATGAAAAAGGTTTAGCTAATGGTTTATAGAGGGTCTTTCGTGCATCTAAAGATCCCCTTACCTGTCGTGTTATTCTCTGTCTTGACGTTGACTTTGACCACGAACCCTACATTATTTTGTCACAGATGAAAGCTCTCCAGTGGGTTCAGGCAAACATCCGGAACTTCGGAGGAGATCCCGACAGAGTCACCATCTTCGGCCAATCGGGAGGAGCCTGGGCCGTCTCCCTGCTCGTCATGTCTCCCATGGCAACGGGACTGTTCCACCGGGCCATCTCTCAGAGCGGCGTGGCGGGAGTTGCAATCACCAAGAAGGGAGATCTTACACAAACGGAGACTCTCGCACGAGGGTTGAACTGCAGCACCGCCTCCTACGATGACTTGATGAGCTGTCTGCGAGGGTATGTTCGAATGTTCGATGAATTCTAAAGTTCGGTGTGTTCTAACGTTCGGTGTGTTCTAAAAGTTGAATGCGGTTCTAATAAATTCAGAATTTGATTTCAGAACATTCTTGTAACTCCCTGTCTAGCTAGAATATCTAGTAGTTCTGACGATTAGAGTTAGGTTATGGTGAAGGAAGGCGCAGAGCATCGACAAATGACGTCCATTGCAGGTTTCAGCATTGAATTTGATTCAATTTGATTCAATTCTCTGTGTATATTTTTATAAAACTTATAAGATATCATCACCCTGTTGTACACAGAAAACCGGGTGCAGCCGTCTCAGTAGGAACGCCCGCAACGGCTGTCATCGGAGGCGGGTTTCTCCCAGAGAGTCCATGGGTACCGTTTTCCTTTTATTCTGTCAACCATTTCTCATATACTCCTCTGTAGACACTGGTGAGCTTTCTTACTAACATCCATGCCAGTTTGTAAATATGGAGCATTTGGGGCTGGGGTTGGGGTTACTGTTACTGGCTTTTAAAAACGATTGTTTCTGCTTTAATGAATAATGTTTTGATTTTGCAGTACAGCATGTGTTTGGGTGTTATCAGCATTGCCATTATTTACTTGTAAAGCTGACCGAAGAAAGATCTAAAAGACACATGCCTATGACAGGAGCTGATGTACAAGAGCCGGATTAACAGGGTCGACTACCTTCTGGGCACCAACAACGACGAGCTCGCCTATGTAGACGACGATGGGCTGCTCAGGCCCGAGTTCCAATTTCAACTGACGGCTTTGATTCTACCCCGTATTACTTCCCAGTACTTGGTAAGACTGATTGCCATATATGGAGGTTTGTACTCACGTGATCAAAACGTGTGAATTATCCGCCATGATGGATCGTTAAACCATTGAACTTAAAGCCTTTTTCTCTCCCTCTTTTTGTACATAACGTTATATGGCTATGGATAGAAAGATAGACGGATAGATAGACGGTAGAGAGAGAAGACGAAGGTGAAGTAGAGACACAGTTCTTCCAGTACTTTTTATATACTATATATATGTGGCCATGTTGGAGTGAATACCCTCTCAACTCTTGCGCCTCAGGGAGGTATGGTGAACAAGATTCTCCAGCCCGTGATAGACCGGTACGTCGATCCTGCCAATGCGAGCGATCCGATCTACCTGCGCGACCAGTTTGTCCAGCTGGGCACCGATGCGATCTTCGCCGCACCGACCGTTCTGATGGCTCAGGCCGCGTCAGGTTAGTTCACTTTTATTCGCTAGTATCTAGGAATATCAAGCCGACGGACAATGGTTTTAAACAGCAATAATTGGAAGATATTGTAATATTTTATGATATTGCAATTTGACATCGCTTTCCGTCGCCTTGAATTGATATCCCCAAAATACCCTTTTTTTTTAAACAACGGATATAGGTCACCCCGCGGATAAAGGTAAACTCACGTCATATAACATTACCATGTTGTGTTGTCCAATGACTGGGTCGCAAGGAGCCTGATTAAATCTCGCTTATAGCAGCCCGCCCAACATCCGCCGGTCTCTGCGGGGAGGAGTCAGTTGCAGCACCGGACTTAACACACTTTTCCTCATTCCACCTAATTGTAAAATAGGTTGATGACTTCAGCTAGGTAAAAGGCGGTGGAAGGAGAGGGCTGGCAATCAGGGGACTAAATAGACTAGTTCACGGTTCCAATTGCGCATGTGCATTGCGGTCTAAGGTTAACGTTTTAGACCCTTGGCATTAGTCTGTGTAACACAAACTCTGCTGTCCGGGGCTGTAACTGGCCCCTCCCCGAGGAGGCCGGCGGATGTTGGACGGGCTGCTATAAGCGAGATTTAATCAGGCTACCCTGGCATAGACCACAATGCATCATCTCCAGGCATGCTCACTTGAAACTTTGAATTGTTATGTAACTGTGGCTTCTAAAATGCTAAATTTTGCTCCACACAGTTAAAGGAAACGACCGTGTTTACCAGTACGAGTTTCAGCGAGCTTCGTCGGTGTTCCCCGGTCGACCTTCGTACATCAGGGCAGACCACTCGGACGAGCTCTTCTACACCTTTGGGATCCCCTTTCTTCGTGACGACACCGGCGCCTCCTGGAAGTACAGCTTCACCCAGGAGGAGAGGGACCTGAGTCTGGACATGATGGCGTACTGGGTCAACTTTGCAACTAACGGGTGGGGGAGTATTGAATTTTTTGCCAACTAAAGAGCTGGTGTTCTTGGTTAAAACGCAAGCTGTAGCGAAGCTGCACTGAACTGCTACTAGCTGACAAAAAAGCGCCATGCTTCGTCCACAGTTTGAGGTCGACCGAAAAGACGACGAAAATAGCCCATTTCTAACTACGGAATCCATCATACATTATATGGTTTCAATGATTTATTGTAAAGTAATTTTTTTGCCCTGCCCTTTTACATATATTTGAGATCGCACCTCATAGTGTTTTGTTACGTGGATGTCGATACAAAATGAAACCAAAGTTGTCTGAAGTTGACCACTGACTAGTTGACTGAATAGATTACAGGTATTTTTGAGCCGTACAAAAATAGCAAAGCTTGATTTTGCTATTGTTTTGCTTTACAGAGATCCAAACGACTCGTCGGGAGCAGCGCGTATGCGTAACCTGGTGACCTGGCCACACTTCATGACGTCATCACAATCCTACCTGAAGCTGGACGTGACGTCATCTACTGACGTCAGGCTGCGGGGGTCCAACGTGAAGTTTTGGAACGAGGAGGTGCCGAGGCTGATGGGAAAGGAAATCGCCACTGGGAGTGGGGAAAAATCTACCTGGAGCTTTTTGCTTGTAGCAGTTTCAGCTGTAGTGTGTTTGCTACAGTAGGGGTGAGCTGGTAACATTTTCAGCTGTAGTATCTCCACCCACGTGTCAGATTTGTTGGAGACGGCGTGCCATTTGTCCTGGCGTTTTCATCTTAATTTAGTCCTATATCTCTCATCCTTTGTCATATATCCTTGCCTAATGAATGAATGAATGGATGAATGAAGGCCTTTATTGTACATTTTTGCCCAGCCTATCTAAGTACAGCTCACAACAAAAACAATTCATACATATCAAAGTATCATAGTCTAGCATAGAAGTTCGGCTTTTTCTCGCTTCTTGATAATGGTGAAAATGTATGACTGTAGCTATAGTCGGTTTATCAATAGTCGGTTTGTCAAAACGCATGAGGAATATAGATTTTTAAGTGCTCCTCATAAGCCTTGATTTGTGGAATTATATGTTTTAGGGAAGTCAGCTGCCTTCGAAAATAATTTCATCAGGTTGGCAGAACAAAGGATATCGATGTTTCCTTTTACACAACAAGTAATATCTCTTACCAGCTAACTGATGTGATCGAGAGTGTATCTCCCGTTAAGTCACGTTCTGTCTGAAGGGCTACCGGTATACCATATTCAGATTTCAATTCTATTTATGCAGATGTTGAATATATGAATATTTGCAATGGTTTTGTGTTTTGTGTTTTTATAGTAAAAGAATCGGTTTCTTTCGAAATTCTGTATTGTGTGTGAATTACTTAAAAGCGTATAAGCTTCAGCGAAGGGGGATGGGTGGTTATAAACGATCTTATTGTTGCAAAACATCTGATAAGTATGAAGATATCCCGGTATTTTCGTTGTCATGACTTTGTATATATTTATGACCAAAAAGGTGTGATTGACTTAATACGTTAGCTACAAAACAGATTGGAGGATGCTAGCGTAGTGGCATGTTCCATATAAAAAGAAAGCACAATACATGTTGTTGCATATCACACATTTCTTTTTGCGTGTGCTTTCATGTACAAACATTAGATTTTGGGGTGTTCAGATGATGGCATCCACGGAATGGAGTCACTGTGGCCTAAAAATCATGTTGACAATAATCATTCCAAATTCCATTAGATTCCAATCAAGGGAAAGTAATTCCTTACCAGGGCTCTAGCCAGCGTCCGTTTTTCCGTCAATTGACGGAAATGTGCTGCGTCTGACGGAAAAATTTTAAAAGCAATCCGTCAACTTTGACGGACAAAAATCCTTGGTGGAAGCTACAGGCGGCTTGGGGACGCTGTCCACGGCCGTAAAAGCCACACACTGTTTGTTTTGCTATTGTTATCATTGTTGACAATGTGTGTCGGCACCCTTTCGCATACGATAATCTCATTAAAACCCGTTTTTCAAGGTCTCAGTTCAGTCCTTCTAATTCATTTTTGCGGTTTTCGCGACGATTGTAATTGGCTGACGGAAAAAAATTCCGAGCTGGCTAAAGCCCTGTTCCTTACATTCTATATAACAAACTTCCAATCGAGCCTCAGTCCATGCTAATTCAGACGAATATATACAATCTCACAATCACCACACGAGTACAGGACTACTATGAGCAACGAAAATTATCAAGCTTCATGAACATTGTGCGAACACTCTATTTCATCCCGCGAAAATTTCACTCAGTGACGAAATCATACAGAGAGGTCAAAACTGATATGTCATCACAATCATTTAGTGGCCCCTTTTATGAGTCGCCCTGCAGTTTGTCTGGATTATCGTTGATGGCGCGTTTGTAATGTTTATTCGAGCACTTTCTTGTCACCCTCAAGGACGTCAGCTTCAGACAATCAACACGCCCGCGTAAGTGAGACTAATCAAGCATCGTTTTTCCCCACCCCGATGCGGAGCAGCCACACCTAGCTCGCACCTGGGAGGCTAGACCTCCAACAAGAGGGCCGGGGACAAGCCTTCATGACTTTCTTACTAAGAGAGCAACAGCTGAACATAGTCTTCTCCAGCTTGAGAGGTAGGTTTAGAGAAAATCAAGGTACGTAGCGCAAGTTAAGCTTTATCCGCGGGGAAAACCGATATCCGTTGTTTTTAAGAACATGGTGTTTAGGGATATCAAGTCGATGAACGGTGTTTTTTTGTATTAGAATATATCTAACATGCAAATTTGAATTCATTGTAGTTTGTAACCTTCCTCCGTCGACTTAGTATTCCTAGGGACCCTTTTCCCAAAGGAATGGATATAGGTTACCCCGCGGATAAAGGTGAAGTAGCGTTATATTTTTAGGATTGAAACCACCTGATGAAGGCAGCTGAAAAGTGCCGAAACGTGGCAGGGAAAATCTATGACTGCATTTGTAACAGCAACATTGATTCAAAACAGCTTATCTGACAGAATGCTTGTTTTTTGCTTAATGCTTCTATTTCATCCACCCTGAGGTCCAAGGAATTGAGTTGATGTGGCTTAATTCATGTTCTTACCATGAATGTCCAAATGGTGTCATGAAAATGTCAGTGCAAAGCAAAAAGAGTATAGTAGTAAACAACCTCCATATTAATCATACATATTGAAAGAGTCAGACAATCAGCACAAAAATATTCAGTAATATACGCCAAATAGGTGTTACTCGATCAACCCCAGAATAGGATTTTGGAAACGGTCTGCGCAAACCAGTTGAGTAGGTTTCATAGCCTAACTATGAATAGGTAATAGGAGGTGAATACAAATTTTGGATCAATAGGAACTAAAGTAAACCATGAAGACTCCATGGTAAGACTATGTCAAAACAAGGTTGATGCAAATGAGTCATTTACCTCGTGTTGCTAGGGTACACTACCATTACTCTAGTCTTACCATTTCTAAAATCATATCCAGTTACTTGGATACCTACTGTTCTGCGTATCTTATCACCTGGATGTCTAACCTACATCGACATATCAGTAAAACGTATTTAGGTTGCTTGTCGCGTTCCGTTTCAGAATAACTGGTGAAACACTCATTCTACTTGCACCCTAACAACCGCACTCTTTAAACCTCTTAGTTCCTTGACAGTCAAAAGAAAAAGAGTAAACAACCTCCTTGTTGAATTTTCATATTGAAACAGCTTCAGACTATCAACACAACCATATCAGTAAGACTAATCTAAGGCTGTCTTAATGGAATTGCCTGAAAGTTGGCATGTCGGCAGTTAAAGAGGGTATCAAACACGTCAGCTGCACCGCAAACACCATAATTGCTTCACAAAGGATTGCGTCCTACGGACTCTTGTTATCATTCCATTTGTTCAGAAGGTAATAGCTTTTTGTGACATTTGTTTGGTGACAAAGGTATGACAAAAAATGTTTAGGTTTAACCGCATAACTCAAGACGCTATGGATGAAATGTCATGGAATTCGGTATGCGGTCACACCATATTGCATTCAACAACAAACCTGGTGTTTATGAGGGTAAAATGGGACCTTTAATGAAACTTATAATTCCCACAAGCACTGCGGCATAAGTATGGCAAAGAACGATTGTTTCACATCTAAACAGTGTAACAAATTTTACACTATCAGATATTTTCTTTAACAAAGAAGCCTTTTTATTGTATTGCTCAGGTAATCAGACACCATGGGGAGAAAGCTGCGACACCTGCTGATGTTCCTTCTCATCATCCTGAAGGAGCCCAACATGCCAGAAGCAGGCTGCAGCTGTGCAACATCATATCGCTGCGACTGTAACGAAAGGGGCCTCACCAGCATCCCTCGGAACCTCCCAACATCCATCACCCAGCTAGATTTGCATGGTAATCAGATAACAATGATTCATGCTGGTGCATTTCTAAACCTACCCCCGTTACAATATTTGTACCTGGCCGACAACAAGATAACAATGATCAAGCCTGGTGCATTTGCAAATCTTCGCACGCTTCGACGTTTAGACCTGTCATACAATAAGGTAACACTGATCAAGAACGGTACATTTGTGGATTTATCCCAGCTGGATGATTTGGATCTGTCCTACAACCAGATAACAATGATTCAGGCTGATGATTTTGAAAATCTAATCAAACTCATAGAGTTGAATCTTAGCCACAACCTGATAACAATGATTAACCCTGACGCATTTGCAAATCTATCCGATCTGCAAGACGTATACATGTCCTACAACAACATAAAAATGATTGAGTCCGGTACATTTGCAAATAAACCCAGGTTATATACGTTGGCCCTGGACAATAACATAATAACAATGATTGAGAAAGGTGCATTTGCAAATCTTATCAGGCTAAAAAAGTTGTGGCTGTCAAACAACCAGATAACAATGATTCAGGAAGGTGCATTTGTAAAACTGCCCAGACTCCAATGTTTAGACATTAGAAACAACACTATGACTGCCATTGCTCACACGATAACTGTGCTTGCCCCTTTAGCTCACGGCTTGTTGTCATCTAATCTCGTCATAAAACTGGACGGGAACCCCTGGCAGTGTGACTGTAACCTGTTCCGTTTCGAACCTGATTCGACTGGATTTCCTTCATTTGAAGGCCCAATAATCTGTGCTCAACCCGACAAATTTCGGGGACAGAAGCTTATTGATATCAATCCTGAAGAATTGGTATGTGCAGAGCCAACCACATTAGCACTGCCTGTTGATGTCCATGGGACCTCGAACAATAGCACACTAGCTGGCCCAATAACAGTTTCTGCAGGCAAAAA
Organism: Branchiostoma floridae x Branchiostoma belcheri; assembly: GCA_019207045.1. Lineage (NCBI taxonomy): Eukaryota > Metazoa > Chordata > Leptocardii > Amphioxiformes > Branchiostomatidae > Branchiostoma > Branchiostoma floridae x Branchiostoma belcheri. The sequence continues at coordinate 3,014,760 of CM033029.1, read as the reverse complement.
TAACCAAGTAACATCTTCCAACTATTACAATAGCACAGCGGTTCTCCCAACAGCAGGGTCTACAGGCAAAAGAAGCAAAACAAGAGCAACAATAAGTTTAACCCTTCAAGCCACTTCAGGCAAACCGGAAAGCGGCAGTTCCAAAGAATCTGTTCCCAGATCGCATGTTCTCATTGGCTCTTTCTGTGGTTCAATAGCTGGTCTTCTTCTCATCGGTGGCGTCATTATTACAATCTGGTACAAGAGGAGGACCAAGAATCCTCCTTCAGGCCCTACTTCAGGCGCACTTTCTAACATTGCGTCGAGTAACTTTAACATGGGAGCTACTGTAGTGACCAATTATCAGACAGGGCAGGGTCAGTCTCAGGCCGTAGCAGCTGTAGTGACCAGTGGCGATGACCACCAGTATGAAGATATAGACAAACAACATAATCGGACAAGGCAGGGCCAGCCTCAGGCCGCCCCTGGATTCAGCACATGCACCGTAGCTGCTGTAGTGACCAGTGGTGATGATCACACGTATGAAGATATAGACAAACCTAATCAGACAGGGCGGGGCCAGTCTCAGGCCATCACTGGATCCACCACAAACGCGACAGCTGCTGTAGAGGCGAGTCACCATGGTCAGCCTCAGGCTATCGTTGGATATAGAAACCCATCGTATGACACAGGGCAGATTGTCTCCATGCAAAGTCCCCTATACAAAGTCGCAGGTCATTCACAGGCTATCACTTAGTCCGGTATTATCCGGTCATGGAGTACCCATGATCAGTCGACAGGGCAGGGTCAGTCACAAGCTATCATTGGAGATAGAATCCCATCATATGGCACAGGGCAGGTTGTATCAATACAAAGCTCCTTGTACAGAGTCGTAGGTCAGCCTGAGTAGTCACTGAATCCGACCTAAACACCACAGCTGATGTAACCAATGGTCATGACCACCAGAACGAAGATATGAATCAAGATAACAAAAAACATACAGGACTGGGCCAGTCTCAGGCCATCACTGAATCCATCACAACACAATATCATAGCTGCTGTGATTGCCAGTGGCCACTAGTACCAGTATACAGATCAGAGTTTCTGCAGTCATACAGAGCAGAGTTACAAACCGTTGATGTTGTAGCGGCCAGTGTCAATGATCAGACAGAGAAGGACCATGCCAGTCTCATGCCATAGCTGAATCCAACCCAAACAACACATACTAGTATGCTGTAATAACAAGTGGTCATAACCCACCAGTAATGATTATATACAAACATAATCAAGCATGACATGGCCAGTTTCAGGCTATAGCTGAATCCAACCCAAACACCACGTACATGTATGCTGTAATGGCCACTGGCCAAGACCACCAGTACCATACATGTTCTAACATAATCAAACAGCTGGTGTGTTACGCCAAAGGGCGGTTATACCGGTTACATTGATACAGATACAGAAACAGAGCAGGGCCAGTTTTAGACCATCACTGCATCTTACACAAACATCACAGCTGCTGTGGTGACGAGTAGTCATGATCAGACAGCTGGGGCAGGGGCAATCTCAGGTCATCACTGATGATGAGACTATCTTGACTTCTGTTGCACTGATATTTTATGAGACTATTTATGTGTGCTATATAAGAAACGAGAAGATATTCTTAATAAGGTTCCTCCAAACAGTTGATACAAGCAGAAAGTAGAAACACATGACAGTCGCCGCTACTACTAGCCTCAAATAAATAGCGCATCCACTGATACTGTGGCTGCATAATGATGGCCACAGAATAGATTGAAAGCAATTAATAGGAATGAGATTTGTCACATGGCATTGTGTTTCTCATGGCCATACTGTATGCGACAGCGCCTTCCTTTGTAAATAGCTCAAACACACTGCGGTGTGAGGTTCTCTATACTTAAAGTTGTGTAATTTTGTTAAACAAGTTTTTCCCAATCATTTCCAATATTTCCTACTAGATTTTATAGAAGACACTGTTGTTTGGACAGTGTAGTTGCACAGAAATTTATTTTTGTGTTTCGTGGATATAAATTAGAGCTAAGGAATTGGATCACACTAGCAAGTCATTAACATTTCTTGTTTAACTTCGTTTTCGAACATTTTTGAACAATTTGAAAAACAAGAATGACAATACTTAAAACCTTTTCTGGAACAGAATCATGGAATACCGTGCAAGTTTCCTTTCCATTTGACCAATTGAAGCAGTCGAGAGTGTAAATCCCGTATGTTGTCATGTTTTAAAAGGCTACCACGTCCAGATTTCAATTCTATTTTGCGAAAACAGAGATTTTGAACAAATGTAATGTTTTGAACAAATGTAATGTTTTGTGTTTTTCCATCAAAGGATATAATTCCTTTCAAAATTCTCTAAGGTGTGGGGATTACTTAAATGTGAAGTGCAAACTTTGAGCTAGGGACGCTTGGTTTAACACAATTGTAGTTATAAAACATTTGATAAGTATGAATGAAATAAGTATGCCATGTCCGTATTTTCATTGGCAAGTGTTTGTTCATGACCAACAAATCAGCGATTGGCTGATACGTTAGCTCTAAAGCACAATTAAGGGTGCTAGTGCAATGACATAGTCACTGATAACGTCTAAGTAGAAGTTTATTTGCGTATTCTCACGTGTACATCTATTTTGGGGTGTTCAGATGATGCCATCCACTGAATGGAGTCAGTATAAAATAAAATCATATGGCCTATAGCAAATGACGTTGATGAAGCAAAGTAATTAAATTTTTACATTCTATATAACAAACGTCCAAACGAGCCTCAAGTTCTAAGTCCAAGCCAGATATATACAATCTAATAATGCATTTACATCAACACATAGAGCAAGTATTAAGAGCAGCGAAAATAATATTCGTCACATAGTAACACTTCAGTGACGAAAGCAACCAAAAAGGTTAAAGTTCGTCCGGCCCGGCGGTTCGAATCTTCTTTCCCATCAGTCTCGGCACCTCCTCGTTCCAAAACTTCATCCGGGACTCCCGCAGCCTGACGTCAGCAGATGACGTCACGTCCAGCTTGAGGTACTCTTGACCCGATGGCGTGTGACGTGGCCACTTTGCAACGTCACGCATGCGCGCTGCTCCGCTGAAGTCGCTAGGATCCCTTTCAGACGGGAAAATAAGACATGTGAATAGTTTAGGAAGCGTGCTTATATATAAGTACATCAATGCATAGGGTTCAACCACAGTTTACACTACAATTTCCAATATCTAAACATTGTCCAATGTAGCCAGGTCTTCAACAAATAACATACCCGTTAGCGGCGAAGTTGACCCAGTACGCCATCATGTCCAGACTCAGTTCGCGTTCCTCCTCACTGAAGTCGTACTTCCAGGAGGCGCCGGTGTCGTCACGCATGAGCGGGATGCCAAACATGTAGAACAGGTCGTCGCCGTGGTCCGCTTTTGCGTGGGGAGGCCTTTCCGTCAAAAACGACGTGCGGTGTTGGAACTCGTACTGATAGACACGGGAGTCAGGGTGCTCTGTGAGGATGGGACAGAAAGTTTAAATCTCAAAACAAAGCCGACAGACCAAATCACCACTGTAGAGTGGATTCCAGCCTTGTTACCTCCATGAAAAAGAGAGGTATAGTTTTTGTGGGTCTGTCTGTCTGTCTGTCTGTCTGTGCCTGTCTGTGTCTTCTTGTGTCTCCGGATATCAGACACAATTAGAATATTTCATGGAGGGATGAAATCTCCGAACTCTTGTTAGCTTTGGTTCACTCCCGACACTCCCGAGTCGCTACCCCGACAAGCGGATTAAAGCTTAACTAGTAGAGTACCTGAGTGTGTAAGTGTCCAACCAGCATCCCTGGGCCAAATGCAGTACTAAAGACTGATGATGATGAAATGTTGTAGAGTCTCTGACATACCTGCCACGGCCTGTGCCATCAGCACAGTCGTTGCGGTGAACCTGTAGTCGGTCATCAGCTGGATAAACCGGTCACGTGTGTAGATCGGGTCGTCCGAGTCGGGGTTCATGTACTGGTCTATCACGGGCTGCACGATGTTGTCCACATTGCCGTCCTGGGGAAAGGCATGCGCAAGATGACAAAAGTAAATCTGAGCTGGGAGGAAAACTTGTATTTGCCTACACTCACTCCCTGTGCAATGGCCTAGTGGGTAGAGTGTTCGCCTTGCATTCGGAAGGTCGTGAGTTCGATCCCGGCCGAGTCATACCAAAGACTATAAAAATGGCACATGCTGCTTTCTCTGCTTAGCACTCAGCATTCGGGAAAGAGTATGGAAGTTGAACACACACCACTACCAGTGGACTAGCCCCCTGCTGTAGTGATTGCGTTGTGTGTGGCCCAGGGCTAACGAAACAGAGATGGGCACCGCCCTATGCGCCAGAAATGGGCACTGCCCTTGGCGCGGGAAGGGTTTAACGTTTTTTTAACTACCTCCCTGAAAAAGTTGTACAGCTTTCCCCTCAGACTTTGGTAGCATGTTCAGAATATCAGGGATAAACAAAATGAATTTATTGAGCCTAAAAATAACATGCGTCCAGAGCAAACCCCACGCAACATTTATACAAACTCAGGTAGCAACAATATCAAGGTTGGCATCCTCATCACTGACATATCAGATCACTTTCCAATATTCCTTTCATCCGAATTAAACGAGCCAGTCAGACAGGCAGACAAAATATCTTATCGCCAAGTTAACACAACTAACATTCAGAAATTTACACAATCCCTATCAGAAATAGTATGGAGCGACGTATTAAACGAAACAGACACAGAGAAAGCATATAATCAGTTTCTCGAAACATACGGATCGTTATACGAAAAATGTTTCCCAAAGAAAACTACAAAAATCTCCCAGCACTCTCGCAAAAAACCCTGGCTTAGCAATGGATTGTTAAAGTCAATACGCAGAAAAAACAAGCTCTACACTAAATATGTCAAGAACCCCACGCCCTTAAACCACAGTATCTATAAAAAATACCGGAATAAGTTAAATCATCTCCTAAAAACTACAAAGAAGGATTACTACCACAAAAAGTTCAATGAAGCTACCAGTAACATAAAACAAACATGGTCCCTGATAAATGAAGTTATAAATCGTAACAAAAGCAACTCAGCTGGTCCAAACAAAATACAAATTGGTACCAAAACTACCGAAAATAAAGATGAAATATGTAATGAATTCAATGATTTTTTCACTAATATTGGACCGTCACTTGAAAGTAAAATCCCAAAAGGAACACAAGATCCTCTTAGCTACATCACTTTACAAGTAAATTCTAACCTATCAACGTTTGTGCCACCAACTGATGCTGAAATTACAGATATTGTCAAAAACTTAAAAGACTCAGCTGCTGGTCATGACGAAATTAGCCCTAAAGTACTAAAGTTGTCACTACCCTATGTTATTGCCCCTCTAACACATATTCTTTCTCTATCCTTGCAAAATGGAATTGTTCCCCACCCACTAAAAGTCGCAAAAGTGACGCCTATTTTTAAAAGCAGTGACCCACTAAATGTTAACAACTATCGACCAATATCTGTCCTTCCCTGCATATCTAAAGTCTTGGAAAAGCTAATATATAGTCGTCTTTTGAAACATTTAAATCAAAATAACATCCTATATAAACATCAATATGGTTTCCGAAAGGGCTATTCTACCTCTCTGGCACTCATACACTTAATGGAAAAAATTTCTACCGCCATAGATAATTCAGAATACACAATAGGAATCTTTCTCGATCTATCAAAAGCATTTGATACGGTTAATCATTCCATTCTACTCAATAAACTAAAACGATACGGTATATGTGACTCCGCAATAAAATGGTTCTCGTCTTATCTATCCAATAGACAACAATACGTAGCTCTTAACGATAATAAATCACAACCCAAAATAATAGAATGTGGTGTCCCACAGGGTTCGATATTAGGACCACTACTTTTTCTGATTTATATAAATGATCTCGAAAAAGCATCCTCAATTATATTCTTTATCCTATTTGCAGATGATTCAAATCTTTTTCTTTCAAACTCGAATTTTGATACGCTAGTAAAACTTGCTAACGAAGAAATGAAAAAGGTTATGTCGTGGTTTGAGGCAAATAAATTATCAGTAAATGTTAAGAAGACATATTATCTAATTTTCTGTAATAGAAATAAAACCTATAACAAAAGTGCCAAAATCTTTTTAAAAAGTGTGCCCCTGTCTCAAGAGAGTCAAGCCAAATTCTTAGGTATAATCATTGATGATCGACTGACCTGGAAATCGCATATAACTATGTTAGGTAAAAAGATTTCAAAAACTATCGGTATCATTGGAAAACTTAAACATATTCTTACTCAAAAAACCATTATTACCTTATATAATAGTTTAATATACCCGTATCTAACCTACGGGAATATAGTCTGGGGATGCGCCTACAAAACCACACTACAGCCCCTGATATTGCTCCAAAAAAGATTTGTTCGTTCAGCCACGGGCGCCAGTTTTCATGCACATTCTGCACCTTTGTTTACAAAACTTAAGATTTTGAATATTTTTGATATCAACAGACTTCATCTGATGCTATTTACGTTTAAATTCCTAAACTGTTCTCTTCCAGAAACATTTAATGGTCTACTAAATCTTAATTCTCATTTTCATAATTACCAAACACGACAAAGTGCTCATTTCCATATTCCCCTAGTTAGAACGTCAGTAGCCCAAATGAGTGTAAAATACAAATGTATAATTAATTGGAATAATCTCCCCCTCCATCTAAAATGTTTAACATCAATAATTAGTTTTAAACGCAATCTAAAAAATCACCTACTTTCCTTTCCCACTGACATTTGACATCTTATCTTAACTTCTCCATTTGATAGCTTAAGTTGCTATTTAGTTGATATATTTCCCTGCTTTAATAATTTAATTGTTGTTTTAATCATTTGGTATTTAGCTGCTACATTTCCTTGTTTTAGTCATTTGATAAAAGCTTTATTTGTGTCACTTTAGTTACGATATATCCTTGTTTTTTCTTAATTCGTTAACTTTAGCTTCTCTATTATATTATATAGCTTCATTTGTGTTACGATAGTTTCAATATTTAAATTGTTGCCAATAATTTTTTCCTTAACTTCTCCATTTGATAGCTTAAGTTGTTATTTAGTTGATATATTTCCCTGCTTTTAATAATTTAATTGTTATTTAGCTTCTCTATTTGATGGCTTTTTTGTGTTAATTTAGTTGATACATTTCCTTGTTTTGTTATCAATTGTTTATCACCTCAACTATTTCATTAGAATTGCATATGTTATAGGAGGAGGGCTCGCATAAGCCGTTAGGCTTCCTCCCTTCCTCCCGCACAGTAGTTGTTTTATCAAATGTACATTTCTCTGTTTTTGTGTTCTACGTGCGAATAAATAAACTCAAACTCAAGAGGTGATCATACTGACAGCAGATCCTCATCCATCTTGGAAGCGTCCTAGAGGCCGCCCAAGCGGCAGATGAGAAGATTAGGTCTTCGACACACTCCAGGAGCTGGGGGTCTCCAGATCCGACTGGACTGTCTTTGCCCAGTGGCTAACAACGTGGCGAGAACTGTCTGTAGCCGCCACACCTATGATGCAAGCGAACGATTGATTAAAAAAACACTTACGGGGAATTGGGCGGCAATGAAGTTGAGTTGGGCCAGCAGAACATCCGGCAACGCAGTCCTGTTCAGGCCGTCCGCGGTCACTTCCGGAACTATGCCCAATAGCCCGTTGCTGAACTCGCCGTCGGTGGTTCCCAGGAGGTAGTCTACCTCGTTAACCTGCTTCTTGTACATCAGGTCCTGGATTAAAAAGGGAATGAAAACAGTAGACTGTCATCTAGTGCACTTGTATATGGGGTAGTTTACTCGGAATTTACATATTCTTGGTTTGATCCATCCCAGCGAGTATCGAACTAAGGACAGTAAAGGACTTCTAGGCTTCGAGCCCAACAAACGACTCAACAATCTACCACTTACGCCACACACGTCACCATAGGTTCGTCGTACGATTTCCTCTAATTTTCAGGCATGCTGTGGCAGAACCACCCGCGACAAGGATATAAAACAGCCTTTTCGGTTACAAGACGCGTTGCACTTTGCACGACCTCAGTTTGTGACCGTACGGGGATCGTACGACGTGTATGACCGGGCAACAACACTTTGATATGGCCTTCGTCGATCAGAAATAACCATGGTAAAACCCTAATTCACACCAACCCTACATGACTATGGCCATACAGGCATATCCGAAATACAGTCTCTGTCACATAGGACACATCTGTAATTGGTACAACACAAGACCAGGAGATAGCAAAAGACCAGACAAATCTAGATAAACTCACCCACAGATCGTCTGCATCTGGTAAGTAACGTCCACCGACTATAGGAACTGGAACATCAAGTTCCAACATGTCTTGGGCTGGTTTGCTGAGGACGAAAAACAAGCAACCGATGTCGTACATTTATGGCCAGTGTGTCTCATAAGAAAGGCCATATATATGCATAGACATGTGCTACGTAGTACTGTGGTGTTTCACAGTACTAGTATTCTGCACAATGTGTGGCCCAATGGTCAGGGAATCGGAGATGGCTATCGTTCTATAAACCGTACGGTGTGGAAATGACTTTAACTTATTGCGCTACTTAAAACACGTTTAGAACATTATAAACCTTCGATGACATATTCTCATGTTGTTTTGATATTAATCAGAAATATATGCACGCATGTATAGACACACGTCCACCCTACTGCAGTATTATATGAGCCTTAACAGCTGTGTGTAGCCTGGGTACAATCCTCCGTAGCTAACGATGGTTTTAACCTTTCACTTGCTTACACTACGGTGACTAAGGAGTCTGGTACCCAGGCTAAGCTGTGTGGCCCGATGTTCACCGCCCAATACACCGTGGGGGGTAGGAAGGATTTTAACTTATAACAAGTGACGTCGTATGTAGGATGTACCTTCTCAGACAGCTCATCATGTCATCGAACGAGGTCGTGGTGCAGTTTACCGAGGCGGCGAGAGTTTCCGTTTTTGTGGTGTCTCCCCTGCGGCTGGCCCCGAGCCCGGCCACGCCGCTCTGAGAGATGGCCCGGCGGTACAGCCCTCGTGTCTCCGGGGACATGACGAGCAGGGAGACCCCCCAGGCTCCGCCGGACTGGCCGAAGATGGTGACTCTGTCGGGATCTCCTCCGAAGTTCCGGATGTTGTCCTGCACCCACTGGAGGGCTTTTGCCTGTGAAGAAAGGAGTAATCTATGAAGAAAGCCGCCACCAAACTGTTCAAACAAATGCTACACGATGATCACCAGTCCTACACAACCTTACCCCCTTCCAAATCCACATCTACAGGGTATAAGCAAAACACACGCGCACCACCCCGACCCCCGCAAGAACAAAAAGACCTCTCTCTGTCTCTCTATCTGTCTCTCTATATGTGTCTCTCTCTCCCTCCCCCCCCCTCTCTCTCTCTCTCTCTCATTATTTCAAGTTCAATTATGACGATTACTCTACGCCAATTGGTAACCTGGGCAAGAGGTCTAACGGATTTTATGGTTACTTTTTTTTATTTTTTATTGAAACGTTAAACTAACCATGTCCATTAGCGCAACGTTGCCGTCAGTTTCGGCGTCCCGGGTCGGCAGGAAGCCCAGATTACCCAGCCGGTAGTTGATGGTTACCATGACGACGTTATTGAGTGACGTGGGGATCTCGGCCGGGTACGTGTCTGCACTACCCATCGCCAGACCTCCTCCGTGTAACCACACCATGACCTGGGCAAAACAACCAACGTATTAGAACGTCAACAGACAATTACAAACCGTTGAACACATTACTACTTAAGTTTACAACAAACAATTTTCCTGTAGCATTACAATTACTCCTCTGCCTCTCTTCACTTCAGTCTCTTTCTCTCTGCCCCTATCTCTCTCTCGCCCGTTTTCTCTTCTTTCCCCTCTCCTTGTCTCTCTCTATTTGCCTCTGTTTCCCTCGCTCTTCCCCCTGTCCCCCTGTCTGTCTCTCTCCATGGTGCCTGTTTTTCCGTCTGCCAGTCTCTTTCTTTTTCCCTCTCTCCATATCCCCTCTAGCTCTCTGTACGTCCCTCTCTCTCTCTACCTCTCTCTCTTTCTCTCTCTACCTTTCCGTCTCCCTTCCTCCTTTCTGTCTCTCTTCCTATCTTTCTTTGGTCTCTTTCCTTCTTTCTCTCTAAGTCTCTTGTTGTCCCATATACCTCTCCCTATGCATCTCTCTCTCTCCTTTTCTCCCTGTTACTGCCTTGATGTCTATTTACCGGCAGATCCGCAGTGGAAGCCACGTTAGGCGTGTACACGTTCAGGAACAGGCAGTCCTCGCTGCTGCTGTTGCTGCGGAACGGGCCGGACAGCTCGTACAGAGGCGAACCTGGCGGAAAAGGCATCTCCACAACCTGCGGGCACCGGGCTCCGAACTGGGCGGCGTCCCGGACTCCGGTCCAGCCGGCCGGGTCCTGGGGAGGGCGCCATCTGGGGAGACGGTAAGTTTGTTTTGTTTATCTCCATGGAAGGGAAACATGTTGTTTTTGTTCAATTTCTTCTTCTTCTTCTTAACGCTAGTTCACCTTTATCCGCAGGGTAACCTATATCCGTTGCTTTAAAAACCGGGTATTTAGGGATATGAAGTCGACGGACAATAGTTTCAAACTACAATAGTTTAAACATATTACAACTTGAAATCACCACTAGCAGACTTTTTATAAGGGTCCTATTAGTTTGCGTATAATACAAGCTCCCTCTCCACGAGTGCCCGAGCGGCTTTCTACTTAATTTCGTCTTTGTCATGAGCATGCATGCAGCTGTTATGCATACAACAAACGCAGTAGAACCCCTGTCACAGATAAATATACCCTGGTTTCCACGTGCATCTACCGCATGTCAGAAACCGGGCACTCCTTTCCACCAAAAAGGTAATGCTACGGAGCACCAACCGCTTCCGCTTTGACTGAAAGCCCCTTATCGCAGCTTTATCCGCGCCCTCCTCAATGACTGTACCAGTTCATTTTGTATTGGAATGTGAGTTATATAGTAATATACGTAATTCTTTTATTAATGCCCTGAATTTTGATACACGAGCTAAACAGTTAGTAAAAGATGAGCTTTTTGTATACATAATGAAATCATCTGACAACATTGTACTGCAAAAACTCTGTGAATTCATATACACTTGTTTCAAGAAGAGAAAAGAGACATGTAAATTGTAGAATAGTATAGCATTACATATTTGACTATTTTGTAAACGATAGATGTACTTATAGTGTAGCATAGCCTTAGTTGTTCTGTCTCTCCCACTGCCACTGTAAAGATTCTTTACAGCAAAGTTTTATGTAACTAACGTTACTGCATTTAGCCCATATGGGCAAGAACATGCAAATAAAGATCATTGTCATTGTACCCAGTGGATGTAGCCTTCAACAAAGAAGGCAGTATATTTTTTTCGGCCCGGTCCGAGAGGATTTCAGGGCCAAAAAAGCTAAACAAAAGTCAGTCGTTTTTATCAGCTAAATTGCGGCGGTGGCCAGTTCTGTCCGACAAGCGCTGTTTTTGACGGAGGTGTTCGAAATAGAACATGATCGAACAGGGGGCGGGGCTTCGGGATCGGTCCATTGACAGAGCAATAACTTGTCAGACTAGACCACGTGAAGGTGTATTTGCTTTCAACACATGTTTATACACATGGTCGGAAACAAACCTGCCCTGAAGTTTATTGCCAAGAAGAGGGTCCTTGGTTTGGTCACCTAATCGGAATGTCAGCCACACGCACAGACTTTAAGGTCTCATAACACAGTATTTATCCGCAAGCGACTTAAAGGTCTCATAACACAGTATTTATCCGCAACCCCCGTCCCCAAAAGTAGTTCGGGTTAAAATCATGAGTGCACCGCTGTTCTTGCAAAGGCGGTAGTTTAATATTCTTCCGTGAACAACAGCGATGTGGAAATTGTGGTGAAAATATATCAGTGTTGATACTGTATAGGTTGGATTACGTTGCTTTTTCGGCCGGCGGGAATTTGCGCATTGATACTATTACCGGCACTTCCTGTCTGTCGCCTGCAGTTCCATGACCTCCGCTGGGGGTCAAATCAAAGTGTCCTTTATAGAAAAACGAGCGGGGGCAAATCTATGCTCATATTCAGATATTTTGTAGGTTGTACCCTCAACTTTAACATACTAAATTCTTGTAAATTGTATCTGCACCTTTCTATAGGTTTTGAGTCGTCGAACCTCCTCACTTTGGGGTCCTTAACCATGTAAATCCCCATAGGCAAAAAACTGTTCTGAGACCTTAAGAGCCTACACTATCAGGACAGAGACAGTAGCAGAGACATGTGGCAGTAGAACCTCTCGTCGACTTCCCCTTAAGCATAAGCGGATGGATAAAGTATAGAAGTGTTTCTTTGATCCACCGTTTCAGACTCACCTGAGGTCCCCCACAGGCGGAGCGGCGTAGGGAATCCCCTTGAAGGTGTAGATCCGGTCAAACACAGCGCCCCCCATGAACGAGGTCGGTAACTCCACCCCTTTCACGTCTCCGTAGGTGGTGGGGACCACAACTCCGCCTGGACGGGGGAGAAATTTCATAGTTTGACTCAACGTTCGTCAAATAAACTTCCTGCATGCCACCAGTAGATATGCGTTTAGATTAAGTCATTCCTAATAGTCTTTCCCCTGTTTACAAGGTACATAATCCTTGATCACCATGCCAAGTTGTTACACATGAAACAAGAACAAAGCATGTCCGCGACAAAAGATACAAAACCGTTATTATTGCTGCAGTACCATGGTCGGCTGCCAGGACGTCAATCAACCCTGACCGGTCTGTCTACAACACTCACCCACTTACCAAACATCACCACAATCCATGACAGGTTCTTAAAATATCCGGATCACTTGGACACAATATTTACACACACTCAGACACACTCCAAACATATATTCATGGGGGTGATAAGGAACTACCCTGTAACTCTTACTTGGGTCTTCGGGGTCAACGGTTGCGTTGTACCATCAACCATAACGTTCATGATAAGAAAACATAGACTACTACATGTAAATGTGCAACGCAATTGGGAGAATAATGCACTGAAATGTGGTGATCATTTGTAACATGAATGAATGAATGAATGGTTTACTCCATCGCCCCCCTCCCATTCCCAAACCCACACACATAAACAATAGCGTATGCGAGTGGTTGTCCAGGCCGAAAGTGAATGTTAGAACACTGCACTAGACGAAAACGTAGCCACACTGAGGAGCTAAATGCACTGGAATCATGTACAAAACCACGTCCAACCCACCTGCGAGCCCCAGCAGCGCCGTCAATACGACCACGTCCCCGACATCTGAGGTTTTACCTGCACGCCGGCCCATCGTGTCTCTAACTCTGATCGTGTCTCTAACAAATGTGGACTCTGCTCGGGAAGAGCCCTTTTATAACCGTTTACTCGATGCTAATCAACAACTGATCATAGATGATGTCATTCAACAAACCGAGCTGGTTACCTCCATATATGATTCAACCGCGACCGTCAGGAATTCATTCACCTGTGCGTTGACAAAGGCTGACAGGAGCCGGGGTCATGACATCTGAACCATGACGGTAATATTGATTCTCATTGTCTTGAAGAGGTTTAGACCTCTTTGCTTCCATTTTTCCATTTCCGTTTGAAGAATTTTTATTGACATATAGACATGAACTGCCTTGGATATGAACGACACGTATTGTTCTAAACTGTAAACTAAATGTTGTAAAAAAAAACCTGCAGGTCGGTAGCCTCCCGAGTGAACGACCTGTAGCACGCTCAGTACGTTAAGGCGAGATGACCATATATGGTCATCACGGTCCAACCAGGTACGCTCGGCTGTCAGCTCAGCTAAGGTCCCAAAGAGTTTACCATATTCGGGCATGGAATAGCAGCAAAACTGGGTTAATATAGGATAATTAAGCATGCCGTGGCTTAGTGGAAACATGCTCACTTAGCAGTGAGTCATTCTTATTTTGGAAAGTTGTCAAATGTTAGACAGTGCAATACCGGAAGTCACCTGTAAAGCCGGTGTCACTGCAATATTTTGAACATGAAAAGGTTACCGAATTCCATCTATTTTATTTGAATGGGGTTACCATATTCGGGCATGGTTGAAATAAATGTGTTCACCATTCACCATACATGGCGAATTAAACTGTGAGTCATTTTTAATTTGGTAAGTTGCCGTCAAATGTTTAATAAAGGGCCACCAAAACACACCGACACACATTCAAAAATCGCAATCTTTCACTTTTTTTGGGGGGGGGCATTTCTAGCGATCAATACATGTAGCTCCTTCACCTGGAAGTCAATTTGCTTAATTTGTGGTACAGTTATAATATCAACCTTTGAAATTCTCCTAGAAGATAATGCAGTTCTAATCGCCCCTACGGAAGGATTTCGTCTCTTCGATTCCTCTACTGGGGCACTGGCACATGTAACGTTACATTATATCCAAAATTGTGTGTTTTCCTAGTAAAGGCTAAAATTCCTTTCAAAATTCAGTAAGGTGTGGGATTACCTAAATGTGTATTGTAAACGTGCGCGATAGGGGCGCTTGCTTGGTCTAACACGATTTCATTGTTGATGTAAAACCACCGATATGGTTTTATAAGGTATGGGTATAATATCAACATGTCCGTATTTTCATTGCCATGCATTTGTTTATTGATGACCAAAAAATCAGCTATTGGCTGATACATTGGCTCAAAAATTGACAAAAGCACAATTGTAGGATGCTAGTGCAATGGCATATTCTATAAGAAAGTATCAGTCGTTTTTGCGTAGTACATCGATTTTGGGATGTTCATATGATGCCATCCACAGAATGGAGTCAGTGAAAAAAAAGTGATTAATCTTAGATTCTACATAACGAACGTTCAAACGAACCTCAAGTTCTAAGCCCATGCCAAAGAATACGAATATGTACAATCTTAGGCTAATAAATGATCTTACATCACCACATGAGCAAAAGACTTATGAGCAGCGAAAATTATCTTCGTCACATTGTGCAAAACTTCTTCCTTGTGTCTGGCAGAATTCTGTATTATCCAGTCTACGAGCATGCGCACTTCAGTGTCGAAAGCACCCAAAAAGGTCAAAGTTCGTCGGGCCGAGCGGTTCGAATCTTCTTTCCCATCAGCCTCGGCACCTCCTCGTTCCAAAACTTCATCCGGGACTCCCGAAGCCTGACGTCAGCAGATGACGTCACGTCCAGTCGGAGGTACTCTTGACCTGACGGCGTGTGACGTGGCCACTTTGCAAGGTCACGCATGCGCGCTGCTCCGCTGAAGTCGTTGGGATCCCTTTCAGATGGGAAAATAAGAAATGTGAATAGTTTAAGACGCGTGCTTATAGATACATGTATGTCGTATAACAGCGATACGGGTGTCCTGGACCAGTCCGTATATCATGATATCACATGGGCTTCTAGTTGTATCACACGGGGTTCCAACGAATAATTCGAACGCACTCCGCGTGCGCAGCTGCCGAAAATACGAAGAATGGGTTCAGACGTTGGAATTGAAGCTCTTACAATTCTTGTTTGTGAACAACGAACTTTCTCAATTTATTCATTTTCCAATATAGATTTGAAAACAAATGACATATACAACGTTACGCACCCGTTAGTGGCGAAGTTGACCCAGTACGCCATCATGTCCAGACTCAGTTCGCGTTCCTCCTCGCTGAAGTTGTACTTCCATGCTGCGTTCTCGTCGCGCATGAGCGGGATGCCGAACAGGTACCATAGATCGTCGGCGTGGTCAGCCCTGACGCGGGCCGGTCTGGTGGTGAAGTATGACGTGTGGGTCTGGAACTCGTACTGGTAGACTCGGACAGGGTGGGCTGTTTGCGACAGAAAAATTGACGATGAAATACACTTCCGATTCTGACATAGACTCTAAAAGCTTCACGTACACAAAAGGTGGATAGAACTGGCAAATACTGACAAGAAAATAATATTTCTGAAATCGAATAGCAGTTGGTAACTCTTTTTATACAATTCGTGAACCCTCTTAAAGCGATTTATCTTTTACACTATGAAGCCTCAAAACTGTGTTATCAAACATATACCATCAGACTCTTTCATCGGAGGAGACATAGAAATTTTGCCTACTACTAGAAGGTACATGGTACGTTGATGAAGGTTAGACATTCACAAAGTAACATAAGCCAAAAAGCAGTTACTCAAGCAACTGGATATGCCGTTTCCAAAATCATATCCAGTTACTTGAATAGCTGCTTTTGGCGTAGAAGGTACAATACTCGTACATGACACGGCCTGAGCCATCATGACTGTCGGTGCTGTGAACCAGGAGTCTGTGAGGTGCTGGAGGTACCGGCCTCGTGTGGCGACAGGGTCGTCTGAGGTGTCAGCGTCCAGGTACTGGTCTATCACAGGCTTCACAAGTGAGCTGGGACTGCCACCCTGTAAAGAAAAAGAACAAAAAAAGACGAAAAGGTTATGAAAAGTTCAACTGTATCCTAAGAGATGACACTAGAATTTGGCATGTATGGCGTAACTGGTAGAGTGTTGGGCTCGAAACAAAGGGGCACCGAGTTCGACACTCGTTGTCACCCGACGTTGTGCCCTTGGGAAATTCACTTTACACATCCTTCCGCACTTCACCCAGATGTGAAATTGGGTACCTGACTTCGGTCGGGGAGAAAAATGTCTACCTTTACCTTCTGTCTGTACATTGTATGCGGCACTATTACGTAACTTGAGTTCAGTGTCACATTGGCATCGTCTGTCACAAAGCAAATTAAAAAATTAAAAAAAAAACTTCTTCAGAACGACTGGATCCAAGGACTGGATCGATCGAGTAATGACAGAGTGACGTCAGTGCTTGTTGGAAGTCGACAGCGTCTCCCGACCGTTCGTGACGTCACGCTTGTTGTAAAATGTCTACCATGATTCAAAATTCTAATCCACACTACTAAGATGGCACAGTAGAATACTGAGAAACATGACTCACAGAATTCATAGATAAAGATTGTTAAACTTCAGCATTCAAGCTTGCTGATAGATGATAGAGAAGGTTTATACTCACCAAATAATCAGCGATCCACAGCAAGTGAGTCGGTAGATTATCTTCGAATTCGGTCTTGGTCATCTCTTCTGTTGTCATGAACGCCGAACCCAGCACCCCTACCATGCAGAAGCCGAACTCGTCATTGTTGGTGCCCAGAAGGTAGTCAACCTTGTTCACCTGTTTCTTGCGCATCATGTCCTGTGATAACGTGGGGAGAATGACGAGAATAACATAGTGGATTATCAGATTCTACGTCATCAACATTACGTCATATTCATCATCAACATGGTCGATCGTACCCTCATTACTAGCGCTGGTAGTAATCAACGCGGTTTTGAGTTTGGGTTTATTACTATACTAACAACAATTAACTTAAAGAATTAACGTTACAATGCAGCTGTACAAAAAAATGGCAAACAGAAATTTGAAATAACACAGCATTCATGTACAAAAGTTTGCAAAAGAGTAATAAAAAGACAAGTGTAACGTTACATGGGTTCCCTATACCGTGGATAAAGATTTTGTCATAGCGTATCTTCGTCATGCACACCAACAAAATCGCGTTTGTGACTAGCACTACTGCAGAAGTATATAATCTTTTTTTACGTATTCAGTTGCCCATAAAGATCGGTACGTTTCAACACGTTTAACTTGTCATTGGTGTCAAAATGAAAAAAAGGTTACCCAAGGACTTTCCGGGAGGAAGCTGCCGCCGACCACTACTGACACATTCATCATGAAGGCGAGGTTCGGATCCAGCGTCTTCGTGATTTCTTGGCTCGACTTTCTGTTTACATGTAAGATTCCTTGATGTATAGCCTGCCTGTACTTGTAATATACTAATTATGTTGTTTTATTTACAACAAGTTTCGTCTTTTTGTACACCCCAAAGGAAAAGTGACCATTGGCTCCATGATGTGTCATTTTGAATGACCGTGAACGCTGGTACTATGCTTTCTTAACGTACATCTTGGTTATGTCAAAGGGCCAAAATTATTGGTGTTGTACATTCACTGCCTTCCATCAACTAAACTTAACTTAAATGTTCAGAATAAGTAGAGCTTCTAGGTTGAACAGCGATCACATTAATGTCCCAGAATTAAATTCTAAATTGAAAACTCCATTGAATTTCAAAACGCAACGAACGTTCGAACGCATCGAGCATTCGAACGCACCGAACATTCGAATGTCAAGAACGCTCGAACGCATCGAACGTTAGAACACATCGAAGGTTAGAACATACCCTCGCAGACAGCTCATCATGTCGTCGTAGGAGGCCGTGCTGCAGTTTAATCTGCGTGCGAGAGTCTCCGTCCGTGTGAGGTCCCCTTTCTGGCTGCTTTGAACTCCCGCCACGCCGCTCTGAGAGATGGCCCGGTGGAACAGTCCCGTTGCCATGGGAGACATGACGAGCAGGGAGACGGTCCAGGCTCCGCCGGACTCACCGAAGATGGTGACTCTGTCGGCATCTCCTCCGAAGTTCCGGATGTTGCCTTGTACCCACTCGAGAGCTTTCATCTGGAATTGTAAGGCCACATATGCTCAAATTAATGGCAATAAGTGTCCGACAGTCGGGAAGCACATCGGTGAAAAGCATGTAGCAATATGTTTGGTAGGTACCTGACGATACGTAACGTTAGATGTGAGTAGCGCGCTGGTGTGGAAGTGATGGACAGTGATGACTTGTTCAATGTATCATACTCCGCAATTTTGTCCCCCCAAAAAATGCTGCTCGAACCACTACAAAGAACATACAGCAAAGCCAAACCGATTTGCGATCATTTCGTATAGTCCCTGTTAACTTATGAAATGTTCTGGAAGATTACAATCCAGACTGATTGCCCTTGCCAACATGTAAAGCAACCCCCCTCCTCCCCCCCTCCGAAAAAAGCAAAAACTCAAAGGCGCTGGGAAGTGTAGATCTTCATTTAACACACACTAGAAGACGAATCTGAAGACGATATACTCACCACATCAAGAAGACCAAAGTTGCCCGGCGCGTCGTCGTCCAGTGTAGGCATGAAGCCGAGGTTGCTCAGACGATAGTTGACCGTCACCATGACGACGTTGTGAAAGGCTGTCGGGATCTCTGTTGGATACGTGTCGCCACTGCCACCGATCAACCCGCCGCCGTGGAGCCAAACCATCACCTGAAATAGGTATGATACCCCATGTGCATTTTAGGTGAACTCATAGGTAGGTTGGCTAGGGGAGGATATGTAACTGCAACATTTCCTAGGCCTAAGATACAGACAGTACTTACTGGCAGGTTGGCAGTTGCCTTAACCTTTGGAGT
This sequence comes from Branchiostoma floridae x Branchiostoma belcheri, assembly GCA_019207045.1. Taxonomy (NCBI): domain Eukaryota; kingdom Metazoa; phylum Chordata; class Leptocardii; order Amphioxiformes; family Branchiostomatidae; genus Branchiostoma; species Branchiostoma floridae x Branchiostoma belcheri. The sequence goes on along the minus strand of CM033029.1, from coordinate 2,995,368 downwards.
GTACACGTTCAGGAACAGGCAGTCCTCGCTCTCCGCCTTGCTGTGAAAGAAGATGGTTTCCGTCCAGATGGGGTCGATCAGGGGAACATCCTCCGGGTTGAAGATCTGAGGGCACCTGTTTCCGAACTCCGAGGCGTCCCGGACATCTTTCCAGCTGCCGGGGTCTTGCGGAGGACGCCATCTAGCGGAAATGAAAGACAGAACAGATTTTCTTTGGCGTGAACTTGTTTGTTTGACGCGAAGGCGTATTTGATAGTCCCCGACCGGTCGACCCTCAGACATGAGGATGGGACTTAATAAGGTAAGGTAAGGTATTTGATTACAACGAAAACATGCCAGTTTAGTGAAATCGCTATTTATTTTCTTTCCAACCTTTCTCTGGACTTGTCAAATGGCGCAACGTAAATGGTACATACCTCTCTGCTTATCACTCAAAGCGTATGGATAACATATTATTTAGTAACACACTTCCTGTGTTTGCATAGCCGTGTGGCCAAAGGGCTAAGGAAATGGAGATGGTAACCACCCTATATATCATATGGTGTGCTGAGGGCTTGATATATTTTAACTTAAACTCAACTTATGCCAACCAGCTATTTATCTATCATTGATTAATCCATTCTTCAATTCATTCATTCATTCATTCATCCATTCATTCAATCGTTCGTTCATTCATTACGTTAATCCATTTGTCCATATTCATCATTGAAGAAAAATGTTAATCTCCAATACTGGTATCTTTGTCATGTCATCCCCTTTTTTTTTCATCTTGGAGAAACTCACCTGAGGTCCCCCACAGGCGGAGCGGCGTAAGGAATCCCCTTGAAGGTGAAGACGCGGGCAAAGACGGCATTTCCGACAACAGAGGAGGACAGGAACTCTGAACCTCTCACGTCGCCATGAGTGGTGGAGACAATAGCAGCATCTAATGTAACGATATCGAGACAGTCTCTTACAAAAAGACATCGAAAAAAGTAATGATGATAAGTTTCTCTGATGCAACCTAGGACGTTGTGCACTAGAAAATACCCTCGCTATACACTAGGTAGCACCTATGTATTTACGATTAGGCCATGTTGATTTGATTATATGGATGACATCAACGTACGTATTAGATTTCGGACGTTTCCAAAAAGACAAAAAAAAGCTTTCGACCTTTCTGTAACGTTAAATCATACACAGCAGTTGTAAAATGGGCACATATATACCGTTAATTGAAACTGAGTATCACGGCACGGAGCCAGTAGGATCAAGGGGAAGCTCCTTGGTGTAATGGTAGGACAACGTAGGCATTTGTAAAACCGGATACATTTTTTGACGACGCCTCAGGGGAGTCGTCAAGTGGTATATATTGCATTCAGTCTGCAAAAATTCTAGGAATTGCACAGGCATTTCCACAGGAATGCAGTATGCTGGGTATGCAAGCCCCCCCCCCCCCCAAATCTGTTCCAGATGTATCTCTGGTGCAATGGTGGAATGCAGGTCACACTTGCTCCCTGGAGGAATTTGTCCTTTGAAACTAGACAGGGAACTCTGCACAATGGATCACATTGTCTTGGTTGTTATGTTATGTTATGAAGGATACATTTTCTTTCCTAGAGCTTGTTCAAGCCATACGCCACAGGCAGACAGGAAATACTTCTGTAGTGCTCAGCTGTAGGTTTAGGTCACTGGCAGACCATTGTGCTGTACCGGGGATAGTACATTTCTGCTGGCTGTAGGTTTATGTTACAGGTGGGCTAGTATATTGTGCCAGGGATAGTGCGACAGGGAAGTTCCAGTCTATTTCTGATTTGAGCTGTATTGTTGTACCCTCAATCGTCGTCATGGCAATAATACATTTTTATTGCCAGTCTTGTTTTTAATACATGAGACTCCCAGGCATAGGGAGCAGGTACAGGTCAGGCAAAACAACACAGATGACTACTTAAGCTCTACACAGTGCCCTGCTACCCACAAATGGGTAATCCGATATACCTAGCTATAAGTGTTCCGATCGACCCCCTCCCCCATCAGTCGTTGAAATGATCAACGTGAAAATCTTAGATAGTCGTGACTCCAAGCAGTGAGTGCAGTCGGAGACAGACTGTAGCCTACGTCTTCCACCAACTTGTGAGGTTTGTCAGTTTGTAGATCAGGATGTTTGTACTGATGAAATTTGTATTGGTCTTGGAGCTAGTAACGTCCTTAACACGATTACACGCATGGTAATCCAAGGTAGAACGTTAGCTGTGTTTGCACCTGGTGGTCTGTGTGCGAGTAAAAGTGCAGACCTAACCCCTGTTTGCCAAACTCTCGCCTCCAAGCCTACATCAACATCCCAGAACACCGCTGAAGTCAGAGATGAACCTCCGAACCACATCCTCACCTGAACCACTTGTAAGATTGAGAATGACGAGCAGCGCTGTGAAGACAACAAATCCACGGACGCCACGAGAGATAAGGTAACAGCAGGCCATGTTTAGCTAAAATGTTCCATTCTGAACAAACTAAACACCCCAACGCCCTCTCAAATACTCTAAATGTCGGTCTCTCTGTACGCTACGCCATAAACAGCCGGGAAACAAGCTGAGTTTACCCGAGCGTTACGCGTCGCCCCAGCTACAAAGGTGAAAGGTCAACAACCGACATGTCGTGTACGCGATGCGTCTTCTAAGGGGACCGCCATCATACGGTCCACTTCGGCAAAGCATGGGTATGAGTAATGGAGGTATAGTTTTTGGTTTGTCTGTCTGTCTGTGTGTCTGTCTGTGTGTTCTTCCGCATATCCGGCTGCGGTACGATGGCGGCGTCGCGTTCTGAATTCAAATTGTGTTACCAGTTGACTTTATCATGCAAAACGTACAAGCATGACTAAAAAGAAAACAAAAACACAAAGAGTGAAAGGCTACTTTTTATTGATGAAGTTCACTGAGATGACGACAAGAATATAGAGAATACAAGAAATGCTCACTATTTGTGACACAACTTCTATTCCTTAACAATAACTTGAAAATAATCTGCAATGCAGAAGACAAAGTACCCTTAGTATGGGATGAGAGCGAAGGAATATATACTTGCACAGTCTTTGGTGGCATCTATTTTGTATTAAGTTTGCGTTTGTATCGTACGAAATGTTGGCGAAAGTTTTCAAATCTCTTCATGTGATCAAGCTTGCACCCAACCCAATTATCAATATTATGATACAGGTATTCATGCTGGTATTTTTAGGTAAAGAAAACTGTGATATTATATAATGCAGCAAACAGCTGAAAATGCTACCAGGTCACACCTACTGTTTCAAACATACTACAGCTGAAAATGCTACAAGCAAAAAGCTCCACGTAGATTTCTCAGCGCCGCTGGTTTTGACATCCTTTCCCAGCAGCCTCGGCACCTCCTCGTTCCAAAACTTCATGTTGGACTCCCGAAGCTTGACGTCAGCAGATGACGTCACGTCCAGCTTCAGGTAGGATTGGGATGACGTCATGTAACGTGGCCAGGTCACCAGGTCACGCATGCGCGCCGCTCCTGTGGAGTCACTGGGGTCTCTGTAAGAATTTAAATGAGAAAATAAGCAAACAATCAAGAAACAAAGTAAGTGTGTAGGAACTGTGATTTCTGACACAAAAATTGAAGCTTCGAAAGCGGTGGCTTGCTCATTACTTGAGAAAGACGATATGGGTAGTCAAATCTTTGTGTTGGAAATTACAGTTAAATTTTGCTTCAAAGTGAGATCTACTGACAAAACTTGCGTTTATCAAAGAACATAACTCCACGCACCCGTTAGCGGCGAAGTTGACCCAGTACGCCATCATGTCCAGACTCAGGTCCCTCTCCTCCTGGGTGAAGCTGTACTTCCAGGAGGCGCCGGTGTCGTCACGCAGGAGCGGGATGCCGAACATGTAGTGCAGTTCGTCCCCGTGGTCAGCTTTCGTGTGGGGAGGTCTCTCGGAGAAGACCGACGTGCGGTGCTGGAACTCGTACTGGTAGACGCGGGAGTCACCATGTGCTGTGAAGGGCATACAGCAGTCATAATAAGGCTTAGGTACCAATGGACCGTTCCCGAAGCCCCGCCCCCTGTTCGATCATGTTCTATTTCGAACACCTCCGTCAAAAATAACCATGTCTGTCCTACTGGGGCTGTTTTTGACGGAGGTGTTCGAAATAGAACAGGGGTTCTACCTGGTTCTATTTGTTCGATATGGCGTTCGATCAGGATCGGTCCATTGGAAAAAGGGGCCCTGCCGGGCAGTTCACGGGCTGTTTATTGGTACTTTCGGGCGTGACTCCTGACGTGGCCCCGTAGGACACATTGTGACTCGGCACCGAGCCAAGTTGAATTTACGTCGGACTTAAAATGAACCCGGGACCCGGTAACAAATAGACGGCATGACCAACCTGTGGGGAAAACGGGGCGGTACAACCGGTATCTGGGTTGACTTTAAGTCGGGCTTAAAATGAACCCGGGACCCGGTAACAAATAGACACTGGGGACTACCCGAGGGGAACACGGAGAGAGGGGAACACAGTCCGCCTGGACAAATTTGAGGCTTCGGAGCCCGGCCGGTGTTACATTCCTGACGGGCACCGGTGCGATTGGGACCTAATCCTAAGCTAAAATGAAGCATGATAGATAGTACTAGTGGTAATGCAATGTCACTTCTAGCGTTAGGCCAAGCTAGCACACAGGGTCACCTCTGCCCTTCCGTGTGTTGGGTTCTTTTACGTACAGACGTATGTCGAGGAACTGACTGACCTGCTTCAGCCTGCGCCATGAGTACGGTTGGAGCAGTAAACCACGAGTCGGTCATCAGCTCGATAAACTGTTCACGGGTGTAGATCGGGTCGTCCGAGTCGGGGTCCATGTACTGGTCTATCGTCGGCTGAACAATGGAGTCCACATTGCCGCCCTGTGAAAAAAAAAGAGTTTCTTCGGTGTAGCATTGACTGTCATGCCAGGGCCACCGCCCGTTGTCTCTACCAGACTGACTACGCTGGCCATTATAGGGAGAACAATTTGCAAGCGGAGTTTTACTATTAGAGGAGTTGATAGGCCACACAGCCAGAATTTCGGGTTGATGAAAGGCAATAAAACTAATCCGCTCATTTTCTGGACAAAGACAGTAGCAGTTAAAGTACGAAAGAAAGGAAAACTTGCACAGGTCTGACCATGGTCACTCACTGAAGCTATATGTGTCTAACTACAAGCTTCCCCCCAGACTCCTTCATGCTTACGTATACATCAGCCGAGCAGTCAAATACGACAAACAACAAATGAATATGATGGAGCCCAAGCGTAACACTTACAGGAAACTGGTCGGCAACATATTTCAGTTGGGCCGGTAGAATCTCATCGAACACGGTCCTGTCCAGGCCGTCCGCGGTCACCTGCGGGACTGCAGCCAACAGCCCGTATCCGTAATCATCGTTGTTGGTGCCCAGGAGGTAGTCTACCTCGTTAACCTGCTTCTTGTACATCAGGTCCTGGGTTGGACAAAGAAAAGTAAAAACACATTCAACATACAGATACAGAATCACAGACAATAGCATGTCGTACAGTAGTACTCGTCGTTGTTGGTGCTCAGGAGGTAGTCTACCTCGTTGACCTGCTTCTTGTACATCAGGTCCTGGGTTGGACAAAGAAAAGTAAAAACACATTCAACATACAAATGCAGAATCACAGATAATAGCATGTCGCAGCCGTATTCATGACGTCCTTGAGGTGTCGGTGTTCATAGCCATGTGTCCTAGCCTGGGTACCATCCGGATAGTAGTTCGCTCCTATGTTCGCTTCTGCTATCCGTCTGGAGACGTGCGCATTCAAACCGTTTGGCGGTAACGTCAGTTAATGAGCGAATGTAGGAATAGGTTCTAGAGCGCTTGTTCGATGACAACAGGCCTCCCACGAATGGACGGAGTGCTTGTCCGGTGTTGGAACGCCTGTTCGAACAGGCGCTTGAATCCATTCCATATTTCGCACATGTGTAGGGACCAATCAGAGCCTGCGTCCAAAATTTGGACGATTCCAGACGTTGAGATGGCCCTCGTTCCCAGACGGAAACACAGGCTACATATGTCCTGGATTGAACAGAGAAAATTACAAACACATTTAGCCATCATGTGGCATCTGGTGGGTTTGGTATTAGGGCAGTAGACTCGGAAATCGGTTTAGAGGTTCTGGGCTTAAATCTTTTGCAGGCTCCGATGCCATGGAAAGGAGCAAAAATCAATTTTATCAGTAGACAAATCAGTAAGCACTTTCGATTAAGGACATCCTTTAATTTTGTGTGTTTTGTGAAGCTAAGGGGTATGTTTGAGGACAGTCACATCGAGCAAATTGAACCGGCAGCACTTCTCGAAAAGAGTAGAGGTTCACCCCCATGACCTCGGTATGAGCAGATTTCACCGCATCGTACCATGCAACGTTTGATAAAACAAGACAAAAAAACTTACCCAAAGACCGTCAGGTAAGAAACGTCCTCCGACTATCGGAACTGTAGGATCATAGGTCAGCAAGTCTAATGCTGGTTTGCTGTGGAGTAGAGGGTGATAACCACTCTTGATTCAAGAACAACCAATGATCTACAGTTATATGAACGAATAACGAGGCATAAAAATGCAATTGTCAACATTTTCGACATACAAGATATTGGTGTACTAAGGATGTGGTATGGATTGGGAATTTTAACTTAAACTTAATATATAAATGTTAAATGTACCTTCGCAGGCAGCTCATCATGTCATCGAAGGAGGTTGTGGTGCAATTTACCGAGGCAGCGAGAGTTTCTGTTTTTGTGGTGTCTCCCCTGCGACTAGTGGGTATCCCGGCCACGCCGCTCTGAGAGATGGCCCGGCGGTACAGCCCTCGTGTCTCCGGGGACATGACGAGCAGGGAGACCCCCCAGGCTCCGCCGGACTGGCCGAAGATGGTGACTCTGTCGGGATCTCCTCCGAAGTTCCGGATGTTCGCCTGCACCCACTGGAGGGCTTTCGCCTATGGTAAGAAACAGTACGAAAGAAATAAGCGATATGCCTTTTCGTGATGTGCGCAATCAGAAAATTCTTTAATTTCTTCTCCTTGTTGCCTAACACAGTAATTAATACAAATTTGTATCTTTTGATTTGAAAATAGTACGATCACCAAATTTGGAGGTAGCTCTCAATCTTACGCACGGGAAAAAGTGACATAGGTTTGATCCCTCTTGTCAGTAGTCTTTTAGACATTTCATTTAGACACGTAAAACTCACCATATCCATTAGCCCAACGTTGCCGTCAGTTTCGGCGTCCAGGGTCGGCAGAAAGCCCAGGTTGCCCAGCCGGTAGTTGATGGTTACCATGACGACGTTATGGAATGACGTGGGGATCTCAGCTGGGTACGTGTCGGCAGTGCCCAACCCCATACCTCCTCCGTGGAGCCACAACATAACCTGGGCAGAACAATATAGCACTTTAGATAAGAACGTATGGAAACATCAAAGACCTCATCCACCCGTAAAATATTAGGAGTTCTTGCTTTAGTCATTATTTAAAAAAAATTCTCGCTATTTCTTTGTACTTTTCTACAGGCTTATAGGGCCAACATTGGAACCAAACACAAACCAACCAAAAATTGTGCATATATTTTCATGGAGGTTGAGAAAAACTACAGTTAGTTTAGTAAACTAAATTCTAAAGGACTGAACTTCAGCAGAGTGGCAGCCCGCACACTCATTGTTTTGTTTGAAAGTTGCAAGGTGAATTTCAACAGCGTGAGAGTCCCCATATTCACTGTTTGCTTTGGGTGAAAGATGCACAAAGTTAAAAGTAGATCATGGTTAGAAGATTTGTCCTTAGTGGACAGGTATGTTTGCCGTCAAACCCGACTCAGATACAAAGAGTTAGATAGTTATTCGTGTACAAACGAACAGTAAAGGTCATACATATATATATTCATCAAAAAGAGGCAACAAGATCTGTGTGACCTTTCCCCTAAAAAATGGCACCCTGAACTAGTCCTTTAAAATTCTGTGATATGTCAGAAAAGATCACATAAGGCTAACCTCCAAACCGAGACCCGGATTTAAAAATATGCACAAATAATGTCCACGACTTTTCTTGTGTAGGGTATCTCTCTGTCTCTGTCTCCGTCTCTCTCTGTCTCTCCCACTCTCAATCTACTTACCGGCAGATTTGCAGCGGACGACACGTTAGGCGTAAAGACGTTCAGGAACAGGCAGTCCTCGCTGCTGCTGTTGCTGCGATACGTGACGAGTTCATTCAGAGGCGACCCTGGTGGTGCCTGTATATCGGCTACCTGCGGGCACCGGGCTCCGAACTGGGCGGCGTCCCGGACTCCGGTCCAGCTGGCCGGGTCCTGGGGAGGGCGCCATCTGGGAAGGGGAGATGTTTGTCAATTCATTGCGTCTTAATCATAGGTTTGGCTGCAAAGGACATACAGCCAGGGCTATCCAACTTGCCGGTGGCTATCACAGATAGTTGGTTGTGCTGGCAAGGACAATATAGGAAGTGGAGCATGAAACGTGCCTATAATCTATATAGTTCTAAACTACATGTCTCTTTTCATTATTCAACTGTTGTTTTTCATTACACCGTATAAATGAATCTGATTTTCGTAACCACTCGACATTGACAGGAGGTTCTCGACATTTTGGAGAAAAGATATTTCTCGTTGTGATTTACCGCGTCAGGCTCACCTGAGGTCCCCCACAGGCGGAGCGGCGTAGGGAATCCCCTTGAAGGTGTAGATCCGGTCAAACACAGCGCCCCCTATGAACGAGGTCGGTAACTCCACCCCGTTCACGTCTCCATACGTGGTGGGGACCACAACTCCACCTGGACGGGGGAGAAGTGTCCTGGTTAATTCTTGACGAGACAGACCCCCGGCACACACATAAGAAAGCGGTTTCTGCAACTCATGATTAGTAAATAGGTGATAGTAAGTAGTATAAAAGTAATCATTATCGGCCATTGTTTGTACTGTGACATTTTGACTCGTTTATGGCTTGTGAGGACGTTGAATTGTACATCTGCCATGCACCGACCACACTGGGTAGCTAAAAGCACTGGAATCACATGTACAAAATCATGTCCAACCCACCTGCGAGGCCCAGCAGCGCCGCCAAGACGACCACGTCTCCGACACCTGAGGTAATACCTGCACGCCGGCTCATCGTGTCTCTGATCGTGTCTCTAACCTAGCAAATGTGGACTCTGCTCGGGAAGCTCCCCTTTATATAAGTTTGCCCAAACAAAGACTGAAGTGAAGTCATCAGTTACCAATCAAATGTCGAGCGTCAGGTATTTACCTGTGTGTTTACACAGACCCGACAAATCACACATGAGCTGGGGGTGATGTGCCTTGAACTGTAACCGCCAATCTTACCTTTGCTCTTCCAGCCTGTTTAAGACCATTTAATTGATTTTTATTTGATTCTGTTAGAAGAGGCTGTTTTCTCCATATGAGACGTGTGTATGGGGAATGATACTGCTTTCAACGACGCAAATCATTTTGAATTGTGAACTCCTTGTCGGTATTGTATACGTACCTTCATTGCTTATCAACATTTGCTCGATGGTTAACAAAAGATGATGTCATTTACGCATTCAGCCTTCGGCGTCAGGTATTCACGGTCGACTAGAGCCGGGGTCACTAGCTCTGAACCGCGACTGTTTATTGTCTTTTCTTTGCTTCATGTTTTTACCCGAGGTCCAGGAATATTATCTACTTAAGTCTTCTTATTGTAAGTTAGCTAATGGACTCAATGACGTATCAAAGAATCAAGTTTTAGACCTCCTTGCTTTTAATTTTCAAACTTTTTCTCCCTATGATAAACATATGAGTTGCTGTGGATATTACAGTACATGTTTTACTTGTATTATGTGTTTTTGTCGGGCTTTATATTTGGTGCCGTTTCTTCATGTCTGACCAATGCAGCAAAGAACAATGCAGATTACAAAATGTGACTCATCATTGCTCGAGTGAACGACCTGTAGCACGCTGATTGCTTCAAGGCGAGATGACCATATATGGTCATCACGGTTCCATGTGAATACGCGCCGCGCATTGCCGAACGAGATTGCCATATTCGGGCATGAACCTTGAATAAAATGAACTTGTAACCATAAATGGTCAATTTAGGTTGCGGTGACTTAGTGGATACCTGCTCACTTAACAGTGAGTCATTTTTATTTTGAAAAGTTGCCGTCAAACCTTGAAGGGCACAGTACCAGAAGTCACCTTTAAAGTTGGCGTAACACAGCCAACGACCTTAGCTTCGGACGAATTTGTCCGGAGGTCAGAAGGCTAGGAGATCGCCGAGCCTCCAAATCACCAGAGAGCGGAGCGCATTTTTCGCTTGAAAATCGGACGGGGCTAGAGAACCTGCAAACAACCTGCCGATCACTAAACATTGCGCAGTGATAAAGCATAATTTGAGAAGACACAAATCTCGACCGAGGTGTCCGCGAGCTCTATATAGATAAATGGGCATTTTAGGCCAAAGTACGGGCGACATTCTAGCGAAAACTAGGGCTTAGGGCGATTTTAGAGGCCTGTCCGGTGGGATTTAAACCTCTATGCGATGCAAGCTGTGCAGCAATAAAACAGGCAAGACAATGAAACACCGAGGCCCTGTCCAATTTGTGACGTGAGAAAATGTTAAGTGAATAATACGTTCGATGCTCGAGCGATTTTGAAATTCGGCGACCTCCAGCCAATGTAGTGACAATGTAGTGTGGGATGATAATTAGACAGAAGACCGTTTACAGTCTTCGTGTGCGTATCTATCGGAAGGAATGTTTTTACAGCTATATTTACAGAAGAACTTTATTGCACGACAATTGTACATGGTACAATGTATGGCAACAACTATTACATTAAGTACAAAATGGAGGTATAGGATTAAACAAGCTAGTAAACATAACAATAAGGGCTAACATAATTTATTCACATGTAACGACCTGCATCAAAACTAGTTACTGTCATGAAAGTATATATACACTGGTGCTGCACCACTGTTCTTAGTGATGAAAGACAACTGTGACATGATATTATGCGTCCATTGATACTTCCTACATTATTTTGGAATGACGCCGGGAAAACGTTAGAAAAGACATCCCTGTAAGGCAATGTAAAACAGCCATCCTCAACTGACGGTACCTAGCTGAGTGCATAATGGTCGTATAGTAGTGTAATTTGGCTTCGCCACAGATCACTATTTGAGCCAAGCAGACAGGGTCATCCTTACTGTAGCAAATGTAACACAGCTGAAAATGCTACAAGCAAAAGACACCACGTAGATTTCTCAGCGCCGCCTGTGGTGATTTCCTTTCCCATCAGCCTCGGCACCTCCTGGTTCCAAAACTTCATGTTGGACTCCCTAATCTTGACGTCAGCAGATGACGTCACGTCCAGCTTCAGATAGGATTGGGATGACGTCATGTAACGTGGCCAGGTCACCAGATCACGCATGCGCGCCGCTCCAGAGGAGTCACTAGGGTCTCTGTAAGAAAGGGAAGAAAGGGAGAAACGGTTGAAAATTAAGCAAACAAACACATATGCAGCAATTATGATTAGTTTGTGTGTCTCTCTACAACATTCTATTTTCATTTGTTATTGTGAAACGTTTTCAAAGCCCCTTGTTTTTATTTTAGCAAGACTTGTGCCTACTTGCATCAAAGACCATAACTCCACGCACCCGTTGGTGGCGAAGTTGACCCAGTAAGCCATCATGTCCAGACTCAGGTCCCTCTCCTCCTGGGTGAAGCTGTACTTCCAGGAGGCGCCGGTGTCGTCACGCAGGAGCGGGATGCCGAACATGTAGAACAGGTCGTCGCCGTGGGCGGCTTTTGTGTATGAAGGTCTCATGGAGAACAGCGACGTGCGGTGCTGGAACTCGTATTGGTAGACACGGGTGCCGTGCGCTGAGAGAGAGAGAGGGACAGAAAGTTTCAAATTCACAAACGACAGGCGTAATCATCAACCAGATATAAAAGTACACAAAAGTCCACGAAAATAATGCTGCTTGGAGATTACTCCTGGTAAAGAGAATAGTCCGCCCAACCAAGAACAGATTAAACTTCACTCGAGGCTACCACACTAACGTTATAGTGTCACGTTTACAACAACACTTCACTTCTACCACTACACTCATGGATACCTCACTAGTGCCCCTACTCGAGATGTTTTCCATTTTTTTTTAATTTTCTGGTCAGGTTGAAGGGAAGTGACATTAATTTCTCAAAATTATTCTTTAACTCACTGACCCACTTTATTCTTTTAAATCAGGTGAAAATCAAGTGACACTCGATCAAAACGTGCTGTCACCTAGTTAGGCCTACCCGGGGCCCGGCCGGACCGTAGCGGAAACGGAAACGTTGGCAAATAAATATGCACAAGGCATGCTGTTGAAGTAAATTTGGTACGTTTTGTGCTCTTGTTGTCGTTTATATCGTACTTTCCGTAAGTGTCCGGCTGGGCCCCTTTGTGGAAATGTGACATTAAACTAACTCACCTGCCACTGCCTTCGCCATGAGTACGGTAAGCGCTGTATACCTGCAGTCGGTCATCATCTGGATAAACCGGTCACGTGTGTAGATCGGGTCGTCCATGTTCGGATTGAGGTACTGGTCTATCGCTGGCTGGACAATTAAACTCACATTGCCGCCCTGTGTCACAAGGAAGTTGCAACACAAATGTTAGCTGACGAATCCTAACTCGTCGGTCCAGTTGGAGACCAGCCTGATAAATGCTGCCGTCACATTTACACCTGTGCCACATTTTTTTACGATGGGCTATCGGATCTCTCGGTGTTTTCACGATTAGCTTGTCGTTGGTTTGGGGGTTAATTGTAACGACATATGAGGCCTAAGCACAACTCACCAAAAATTGGTCGGCATTTATTACGGCTGGCTTCCGGTCTTTTCACGATTAGGGCGTTGCTTGGTTTGGGGTTGATTATAACGAGTTAAACATATGGGGCCCTGCCGTGTCCCAAAAATAGCCCGGTAACATCCTAAGCGTTACACTTACAGGAAATTGGTCGGCATCAAATTTCAGTTGGGCTGGCAAAATAGTCTCGAGCACAGTCCTGTTCAGACCGTCCTCACTGAAATGCGGAAGCACAGACAGCAACATGCCGTACTCGTCGTTGTTGGTGCCAAGGAGGTAGTCTACCTTGTTAACCTGCTTCTTGTACATCAGGTCCTGGGTTGAAATGAGAGAAAAGGTATCATGTAGCATGCCCGTAGCCAGGGGGGGTTCGGGGGGTTCGGAAGAACCCCCCACACGCTCAAAAGGTCCACTTTTTCAGGCTCGAAGGTCCACTTTTTCATGTCCAAGATTCTTTTTCAAAGGCATGACTGATTTTGCATTTTTCCCTGATAGACATTTCAGTCAATCTTAGTGAGTCTATCAGCAAATTTGCCCCAGAAAGTGCGGGAAATGGCTTTTCAGAGGGTCCAGATTTCAAAATTTCTCCGGACCTCCATTGCGACGCCTCGCGTGTCGGACATGATGAAAATATGTCAAGGAGTTGGCCTCAAAGACTTACGCAAAAGCCTTGTCTTTTAATAGAAATTCCATTAAACTTTGCAAGTGATTTTTGCCGTCAAATTGCAGGAAATGACGTTTCAGAGGGTCAAAATTTCAATTTTTCCGGGGGAGCATGCCCCCGGACCCCCCTAGGCAACTCACGCCTTCGGCGTGAGTCTCGCGCCTGCGGCGCTCGATGGTCCACAATTACTAAAAAGAACCCCCCCAACCAAAATCCTGGCTACGGGCATGTGTAGCATCTAATTTTAGTTGAGGATATGGATAGGGTAGTTTATTCCGAAATCAGAATTTAGAGGATCTTGTTTGAAACCACAGCAGGTCCACTAGCAAAGAACCTACCGCACTTATAACAGAAGGGGCCGGTCCATCCTGGTGTTAACAGATATCACGTACGGTATCTTAGGACGCGATCACATTCTTCATAGGTCGTCGTACGATTTTGATGTTGAAGAATTTCGATTCCAATTAGGCTGTGCATCGACAAGGATCTGAAACATTCTCCGGAACAAGACAGCTGAATTTGCCGTGCACATGCAGAACTATCAGAAATACCCTCAGGTTGAGGTCGTAATACAATCGCAAGACATATGTGACCCAGCCCTTGCTCTACAATACAGTGCCGTGAGATCGAGACGATATTTCTCTTTTCATTTATCTATAGATCTCATTTTCCTTCTCTGTAAAGTATACATCTATGTATACCACTACTTTACTTTGTCTGCAATTAGCCCTCGGGCATGAACTTGCAATAAAGATTATCAATTGAAAACAGGAAACAACCTTACCCAGAGATCGTCTGGTAGAAACCGTCCTCCAACTATCGGAATAATCTCCAGAAACAACAGGTCTTGGGCTGGTTTGCTGGGGAGAAGAAAAAAAGACTTCTGTGCCCAATGTTCTTTGTAGAAAAGAGAATTTTCAACATTTCTAACATATTGGACACGTCCCTGAATACCTCGGTTTAAAACCTGGTATAGGGTACTCTCAGATAAAGGTAATGTTACTTTTCATATATACAGATGTAGAATCGCTTACGTATCCTCACAAATCCTTAAAAACCATCTACACCAGAGCTTTACAACCATCCCCACATAGAGACGTTGGGCGCCATAGACTTCCTGCAACCTATGATTCACTGTTCACTGAGTCACGTGTTCTATCTGCAAAACGTGACGTCACGACAGCAGCGAATTGTTCATTCCTTGACAAAGACTGATGCTGTGCAGTCGAAAATTTGGGTGAGTCCAATTTTTGTGTTGGAAATTACAGTTCAATTATTTCAAGAATGACTTCTACCAACACAAATTAACTTTCAAGTTAAATCCTTAAAACGTTTTAAACCAACTGGTGTAGGTAACCTTCGCAGACAGCTCATCATGTCATCGTAGGAGTCCGTGCTGCAGTTAACCCTGGCAGCGAGATTTTCTGTCCTGGTGACGTCGCCTCTCCTGGTGGTCGTGAGGCCGGCCACTCCGCTCTGAGAGATGGCCCGGTGGAACAGTCCCGTTGCCATGGGAGACATGACGAGCAGTGAGACGGCCCAGGCTCCGCCGGACTGGCCGAAGATGGTGACTCTGTCGGGATCTCCTCCGAAGTTCCGGATGTTGTCCTGTACCCATTGCAGGGCTTTCACCTATCATGAAAAATGGCATACCACTGAGAAAAACGCCGCCAAACTACAAGATGACACCTGTCTTAAAGTACACGTCCTTGTCCCCGTCCCAGGTATAGCTACAGAAAAATCAAAAACAAACACGCCATCTCCCCCCCCCCGACAAGAACAAGAGCTTCAGAGATATTTTCTATTTTCACCTGTGAAGCAAATGTGTGTGTATTTGCGTTTGTGTGTGCCTCCGTGTGTGTGTGTGTGTGTGTGTGTGCGTGCGCGCGTGCGTATGTGTGTGTGTGTGTGTGTGTGTGTGTGTGTGTATGAGTGTGTGTGTGTGTGTGTGTGTGCGTGCGTATGTGAGTGTGTATGAGTGTGTGTGTGTGTGTGTTTGTGTGTTAATCTTTCTTGATATAAACATCATCATTCAGGCTACCATTATTTTAATAGTTACACCTCTGGGAAGCGTGAGCGGCTAAGACTGACAGGGCATTCCAGTCTAACTATAGGTTATTGGGTTATTGATTGATTAAACTAACCATGTCCATGAGCCCTACATTGCCGTCAGTTTCGGCGTCCCGGGTCGGCAGGAAGCCCAGGTTACCCAGCCGGTAGTTGATGGTTACCATGACGATGTTATGGAGTGACGTAGGGATCTCAGCCGGGTAGGTGTCTGCAGAGCCTATCACCATAGCAGCTCCGTGTATCCATACCATGACCTGGGCAGAACAACGCAGTATAACACATAGGAACGTTAACAGACAACTACAAACATCGCATTACTACTGCAGTTCACTACAAACAACTGAAGGGTACAAGTTTCCTGTAGCCATACTACTATCCCTCTCTTTCCCCTCTGTATTTCTTTCTGACCCCCTCTCTAACCATCCTTCTCGTTCTTCCTGCTCTCTTTCTCTCTGCCTCTCCGTCTCGGCTCTCTCTCACTTTGTCTCTCCCTGTGTCTTTCAGACTGTCATTCTCCCTACCTCTATCTCCTCCTCTCCCTCTCTCTGTCTGTCTGTCTCTCTCTCTCTCTCTCTTCCTTCTTCCCCTTTCCCTATCCCCCTCTAGCTCAATGTGTGTCTATCTTCCTCCTTCTCTAAACCACCCCCCTCCCAAATCTCTCAGACTCTATCTAAAAATTTACTTACCGGCAGATCCGCAGTGGAAGCCACGTTAGGCGTATAGACGTCCAGGAACAGGCAGTCCTCGCTGCTGGTGTTGCTGCGATACGTGAGGATCTCGTACAGAGGTGAGTCTAGCGGTGCCTTGGCGTCCACGATCTGCGGGCACCGGGCTCCGAACTGGGCGGCGTCCCGGACTCCGGTCCAGCCGGCCGGGTCCTGGGGAGGGCGCCATCTGGGAGGGGGTGTAGTAATACCCCCCTCACATTAGGCGCGATTCTATCGGACGACGAGTCTGCGAGCTCTAATTTACGAGGAGGCATGACCCTGATGCCGACGAAGAAATTGCAGAGTTACCCCTTCCCGTCAGGGTCATGCCTCCTCGTAATTTAGAGCTCGCAGACTCGTCGTTCGATCGATTCGCGCCTAATGTGAGGGGGATATTAGGGCGTGGTCACATTGGTCGTGCTATCGTCGTACGATTTTGATGCCAAAGAATTTTCAAGCAGGCAGTGACAGAACCAACCGCCGACATGGATCCAAAACAGCATTTTGTGTACGAAGACAGTTGAACTTTGCAGAAGACGTACATCCTTGTCCTTCAATGCCCGAAGTTAGCGATCGTACGACACTCACAACCTATCGATTGCAAGGCGACTTCAAACAGAGTCTACCACTGCGCCAGTATATAGAGAATAAATTTTCCTTTTCCTTGCCAACTTTAGTCTGCTGGCTAAATTCATAAACATGAACATCGAAGATCTGGTTTTCCTATCCACTACAACTAAAAAAAAAGTTCAGCATATTTTTTTAAGAAAGCCTTGTTGAAGTGGTTCTGATTTGCCGCGCCAGACTCACCTGAGGTCCCCCACAGGTGGAGCGGCGTAGGGAATCCCCTTGAAGGTGTAGATCCGGTCAAACACAGCGCCCCCTATGAACGAGGTCGGTAACTCCACCCCGTTCACGTCTCCATAGGTGGTGGGGACCACAACTCCGCCTGGACGGGTGAGAATTTTGCATCGAAGTTCATCAATAAATAGACAGATAAATATGAATATGTCTCTGTCTCTCTGTCTGTTCCTCTGTCTCACTATGGCGCGCCAAACAATGCCCCCCCTCTCTCTAGCGATATACATTGTATATATATATATATATATATATATATATATATATATATATATATATATATATATATATATATATAGGAAGGGGGGTATATAAACAACGTGGAAACAGTTGTGTCTTTACTACAAGTTAAACACAAGGTGCATTTGTTATGTAATATAAGGCTGCCTTGAACTTTGATCCCTACACACACAGCATGGCCGTTTGGATTCTTCATGCATGGCTTCGCTGTACAGTACATTTATCAGGCTACAGAAACTACTAGATATAAGCATGCAATGCACTGCCGTACTGGGTAATAAAATGCACTGATATGTTGTGATCATACAAAATAAATCCCTATCCACCTGCGAGCCCTAGCAGCGCCGCCAAGATGACCACGTCCCCGACACCTGAGGTTTTACCTGTACGCAGGCCCATCGTGTATCTTGTTGTGCCGCCAACAAATGTGGACTTTGTTCGCTAAGTGCCCTTCTGAGTTTTGTAAACGTAAACAAGCTCTGGTCACTGACAAACAGCACTGCAGGTAGTGGATTCTACCTGAAACGCCTGACAGCTTCTAAAATCATATCCAGTCGCTATTTGGCAAGCTCCGGTGTTATTTGTCAATTTCAGCATCAGATATTCGCTAACCTACCTGGCATCCAGTAGTACTGGCACTGGCCAGACTCTCTTCCGGGTAACGTTAGATGAAGCTTTCCGCCGCCAAGGTAGATCTTACACTATAGTGAGAGCTGCTACATGATTCGAGTGCGTTTATTCGGGCCATTTCTGTTACTTTAAGGGTCTCTGAAATTAAAGAAACCCAAAATTATTGAGGCTGTGTGTATACGTGGTAGACTGTTCCAGATATAGGGTCCACGGTAGGCTTTGGCTCTTCTATACAGTAATACGTTATAGAACCCGGAAGGCACACACCAGAAAGCCTCAGACAGGTCACCTAATCTACAAGCAAACAATCCTACGGTAGCAGAAGATAGTATCAAACCTCAAAGGAGTGTAGTCGGCCTAGGAGTGTGCATACTCCTAGGTCAGGTCATGTCAGGTTGAGATTAAGCTCACCTGGCGAGTCAGGCTGCAAGTTATAAATGACATTTTCGGCAGCAATATTTACCGCCGGTGTCTCTTGACCACTGCGTGATTTCACATTTTTTGCAAGAGAAACATATGCTTGACTCTATGGCACTTTTCAGATGAGATTCGGTCGCCTTTTGACGATCAAAATATTGCAATGACACCAGCTTTACAAATGACTTCCGGTATTGCAAGTTCCAACATTTGACGACAACTTTTCCAAAATAAGAATGACTCACTGTTAAGTGAGCATGTTTCCACTAAGGCACTGCATGCTTAATTAACCATACATATGATTTGCAAGTCCAGTTTTGTTGCTATTCCATACCTAAATATGGTAAACTCTTTGGGACCTGCGCTGAGCGGCGCGTATTTGGTAGGGACCGTGTTGACCATATATGGTCATCTCGCCTTCAAGCACCGAGCGTGCTACAGGTCATTTACCCAAGGTCGCTGAGATCGATCTTCCAAGCTGCAGATTTTAATACAACACTGTGTTTAACAATTCAGAATAATATGTGCCGTTCATATCCACAGCATTCAATGCCTATACGTCTGTCATAGGGAGAGAAATTCTTCAAACGGAAATGGGAAAAAAATGACAGCAAAGAGGTCTAAAACTCTTCAAGAGCAAACTTAAAACACTAAACTGTCACGGTTCAGATCACATGACCCCGGCTCTTGTCAGCGTTTGTTAGCACACAGGTGAATGAACACCTGACGCTCGCGGTTGAATCATAGAGGTAACCAGCTTGGTTTGGTAAATGACATCATCCAAATCTGCTGTTTAGCATCGAGCAAACGTATAAAAGGGCTCTTCCCGTGCAGAGTCCACATTTGTTAGAGACAAACAAACACTCAGAGACACGATGGGCCGGCGTGCAGGTAAAACCTCAGGTGTCGGGGACGTGATCGTCTTGGCGGCGCTGCTGGGGCTCGCAGGTGGGTTGGACATGATTTTGTACATGTGACTCCAGTGCATTAAGCTCTCCAGTGTGGCAGTACTTTGGGCCAGTGTTCACTTCATATCTCCTAGTTTATGGTTTGTGTATGGCAGATGTACAATGTAACTAAAGTATGCAGTGTCCCACGACATAATCTACCTACAGATCTACCGATGGCAGGTGTGTAGTCATGGGCCAAAATGAGCCCAAACAATCTCCATTTACCGAAACTACTAAGACGTCCCCATGTGCCACAGGTGGGAAACGGAGACTGTTTGCACAAACTGAATTTATTTCGGCCCCTGATCATCAGCCTAACACCGGTATATCCGGTTTGGAGATTGTCCACGGCCGATCGCGAAAGACTCGTCTCCGACAACGAACATTTGTAGCAAAAACTTCTGACATTCAAGCATGTGTAGGTTGGTGGTGTGTGTGGCATTACTTGGTTTTACTACGTGGTTTTTAAATCGCTGCATTTCAGTGCATTTTGCTCCCAAATGCATTGCACACTTACATATATAGGCTAGTTTTTGTCGACTTACTATAAAATCCATGGCAAATGTACAATACAACCATGGACATCCCAGACGACCCAAACGCGAGTTACATGGTAGCCGATTATCCCCTCCATGGATGTGTGTTGTGGGTGTGTCTGAGTGTGTGTAAACGTGATCCGGATATTTGATGCAAGCATGGCTTGAGAAGTTCTGGATGAATTGCGATGATATTTGGAAAGTGGGCAGGTGTTGTAGACACAAAGGTCAGGGCTGATTGAAGTCCTGGCGGCCGACAATGGTACTGCAGTAATACTAACGGTTTTGTATCTTTTGTCCCGGACATGCTGTGGTTTTCATTCATATGTAACAACGTGGTGATCACGGCTTGTGTACCTTGCAAACAGAGGTTCGACTCGCAGGGCTAGCGAAACACACTCCTAGGCCGGCTTCACTCCTCTGCCAGCTTTTGATACTATCTTATGTTACCGTGAGATCTGCTGGGAGATAATTAATCTGCAAGGATATCTACCGATGGCAGACAGGCAGTATCTATGGGTCGAAACACCGGGAGGGGATGCTTGGATTTTAAGAATGGCTCGACGTATAAGCAGGGCGAAAATTCAATTATAAACTGGGTCAAAATTCAATTGTTGTGAAACAGATTGCATGTGTGTACTTCTTTAATCTGTCCTCGCGGTGTTGTCGTCCCACTATGTGTGGAGACATCAAGCACCTCAGATGATTAATCAATCAATTGATTAATCTTTATGATCCAAACTATGACACTTTTCACCCGTCCAGGCGGAGTTGTGGTCCCCACCACCTATGGAGACGTGAACGGGGTGGAGTTACCGACCTCGTTCATAGGGGGCGCTGTGTTTGACCGGATCTACACCTTCAAGGGGATTCCCTACGCCGCTCCACCTGTGGGGGACCTCAGGTGAGTCTGACGCGGTGCATTAAAGAAACAATTCTATGCTGTACTTTATCCATCCGATTAAGCTAAAGGGGTTGTCGCGGAGAGATGAAGTCACCATTCTACTGCCAGGTGTCTGTGTAGCCTCTCGGCACCTGGCACTGAACGAAGGGTCTCTGCCACTAGCCGCCATAGCAGGCTCTGTGGACCATTTTGCGTTTTTTTCCTCTTCTCATAACGCTTTTTGCTGATGACTTCGGCTGCCACCGGCCCATAGGTCGGCAGCACAAGTGACCCAGTACAAAAAGACGTAGCCAGCAAAAGTGCATTATAACACCCCACCCCCTTCCAAAGACCAGAGACTGTTATAGAGGTTACTCTGCTACTCCCTCCACTCATCTGCGGTGTGATCTCCCTCTGGTAGCACCTGAGTATCTGGTAGTGTGAAGGTAAACTTAACAAATTTCCCGCCTCCCCAGATGGCGCCCTCCCCAGGACCCGGCCGGCTGGACCGGAGTTCGGGACGCCGCCCAGTTCGGAGCCCGGTGCCCGCAGGTTGTGGAGATGCCTTTTCCGCCAGGTTCGCCTCTGTACGAGCTGTCCGGCCCGTTCCGCAGCAACACCAGCAGCGAGGACTGCCTGTTCCTGAACGTCTACACGCCTAACGTGTCGTCCGCTGCGGATCTGCCGGTAGGAAGACACTCATACATAGACGGCAAAACAGTGAGAGAGAGAGGAAGAGAGAGATCCATAGAGAGAGAGAGAGAGACGAGGAGAGATAGATGGAGAGGGAGAAATGAACACATAAACATAGCGAGAGAGACAAAAAAGGAGTAAGGGGAAGGAATAACAGAGGGAGAGAGAGAGAGGCAGGGAGAGAGACATACAGAGAGCTAGTGGGGAATAGGGAGAAGGAAAGGCAAGGAGAGAGAGAAAAGTGACAAACAGCTAGAAAGGGATAGAGGGAGAAAAAGAGAAGGAGACGAGGCAGAAGGGGGAGAGGACAAGGGGGAGAAAAGGAGAGAGGGCAGTTAGAGAGAGATAAGGAGACGGAAAGGAAGCTTAAGAGAGTGGGGAGAGGACGGAGGGAGAGGGGGAATGGTCGAGAGAAAGACAGAGGTAATTGTATGGCTACAGGAAAATCATAGCCTTCAGTTGTTTGTAGAAAAACGTTGGTAGCAATGTGTTGTTTGCAGTAAACTTTAATAGTAATGTTGTTAATTTGCAGTAAACGTTGATAGTAATGTTGTTTGTAGTAAACTTTGGTCACAATGTGTTTGTCTGTTGACGTTCTTATGTGTACCTTACGAAAGCCGCTGTGCTTTTGTCGTGTCAATAAAGATTTGTACATATATTGTGTTCGTTGTTGTGCCCAGGTCATGGTGTGGTTACACGGAGGAGGTCTGGCGATAGGTAGTGCAGACACCTACCCGGCTGAGATTCCCACGTCACTCAATAACGTCGTCATGGTAACCATCAACTACCGGCTGGGTAACCTGGGCTTCCTGCCGACCCGGGACGCCGAAACTGACGGCAACGTCGCGTTAATGGACATGGTGAGCTTTATGTGCCAACATTATGGATAAAGAGGAAAAAAAATATGTTGAACGGCTTGCCCAGATTGCGAAGTGACATAGAGAAATCGTTATCATCACACAGAACACAAAACCACAGACACACACATACAAACACAGACACATATACGCACACACATATATATATATATATATATATATATATATATATATATATATATATATATATATATATATATATATATATATATATATGTATACATAGCTGTGAAGAGGGTTAAGGTTGTACAGGACATGTGGTCATCTTGTAGTATTTGCTTGAACAGATCGTCGGCGACTATCTGAATAGTATGCTCCTTTTCACCATAGGCGAAAGCCCTCCAGTGGGTTCAGGCAAACATCCGGAACTTCGGAGGAGATCCCGACAGAGTCACCATCTTCGGCCAGTCCGGCGGAGCCTGGGGGGTGTCCCTGCTCGTCATGTCCCCGGAGACACGAGGGCTGTACCGCCGGGCCATCTCTCAGAGCGGCGTGGCCGGGCTCGGGGCCAGCCGCAGGGGAGACACCACAAAAACAGAAAATCTCGCCGCCACGCTAAACTGCACCACAACCTCCTTCGATGACATGATGAGCTGCCTACGAAGGTATTTTCTACATCTATATGTATATCTGTTATCAAAGTTCAAGTTGAAACCCTCCCACACCACATGGTGTATAGGGCGACGCCAAGCTCTGATTCCTTACCCCTCGGGCCACACAGCCCTGGTACCATATTCCGCGGTTGCCATCCTGTAGCAAGTAAAAGATGTGAAGGCACAGATAATACTGCAGTAGGGTGGGCGTTAGGGGTGGGTACCGGTACAGAAAATTCAGGCACAGGTACGGTCCAGGTCCAGAGGATCAGGTCCAGGTCCGGACAAGAAAAACGGTTTTGTACAGGTTCACCGTACCGGTACTCACCCCCAGTGGGCGTGTATCTGCGTGCATAGCATGTGAGTTCGGCTAAGATGATCTGCCTGTGGCGGTTTGTAATGTTCTACACGGTAAAAAGTAGCGTTATAGCGTTATAAGTTTAAGTCCTTCCAACACCGTATCAGTTTATTGTCAAACAAGAATTTTTTTTGCTCGTCCACAGCAAGCCAGCCCACGACGTGTTGGAACTTGATGCTCCAGTCCCGATAGTCGGAGGATCTTTCTTACCAGACGCAGACGATCTGTGGGTAGGTTTTTTCTATCTAGACTTGTCTTATCTTGTGCTATTTCCTGGTCCTGTGTTGTTCAGTTTATAGATGTGCCTCACGCGGTAGAGAGTGTCTGCATCGAATGGGACTGTTTGGCCATAGCCGGTGTTGGTTGATGTATGATAATTTAGGGTTTACCATGGCCAAACATCCTCAATAGAAGTTAGGTACTCGTTTTACCTCAGTCGAAAGAGGAAATCTGTATTCTAATGTGTTTTTATTTCCCTCTTGATCCAGGACATTATGTACAAGAAGCAGGTTAACGAGGTAGACTACCTGCTGGGCACCACCGACGGCGAGTTCAGTTACGGGCTGTTGGGCACAGTTCCCGAAGTGACCGCGGACGGTCTGAACAGGACTGTGTTGTCGGCTATTCTGCCGGCCCAACTCAACTTTGTCGCCGCACAATTTCCTGTAAGTGTTACGTTTAGGCCAAACGATGTCTGCTGCTGTTTCCCTGCTTTGTTCAACATAATAACAGATTCTGAGAGGAAAATCTGTTCCTAGGTACACACAACTTTTTCATAGAGTAAATGAAGGCAGATACAAGTTTTTCTCCCAGCCCCCTGTTTTCATTTTTTCCTCTTGCCTTTCCCCAGGACGGCGATGTGGCCAACATCGTGCAGCCCGTGATAGACCAGTACATGAACCCCGACTCGGACGACCCGATCTACACTCGTGACCGGTTTATCCAGCTGATGACTGACAACAGGTTCACTGCAACGACTGTGCTGATGGCGCAGGCTGTGACAGGTATGTCAGAGTCTCTACCGTCGACTCTATGATCATCTCATCGTCATTAGACCTTAATAATCTCCGATCTCCAAGCAGATCCTACGGTAGCATAAGATAGTATCCAAAGCTGCCAGAGGAGTGAAGCTGGCCTAGGAGTGTGTTTGGCTTCCCCAGTGGCTGATGACACCCTTTGGCCAGCTGTACTCCTTAGCCAGCTTTGATACTATCTTATGCCACTGGTAAATCTGCCTGGATACTAAGCCCTTAGTACTATAGTCGGGTTGGCCGTTGGGCACATCCAAACATACTCTGTCATCATCCTTCCAACCGTCTGTTTTTCTGCTTTCCGGTGGGTTTTGATTCAGCTAGGCTTAGCCCTGTCCATTCTCTGATATCCTCCCATCCATTCATGTTTCTGTCTACCTCTAACTGTGGTGATTAGGCCTGTCTGCTCCGTTCTGTAATGTAAACTTTCCGTCTCTCCCTCACAGCGCACGACACTGCCCGTGTCTATCAGTACGAGTTCCAGCATCACACCACGTCGGTTTCCCCGGAAAGACCTTCCTACGCGAAAGCGGACCACGGCGACGACCTGTTCTACATGTTCGGCATCCCGCTCCTGCGTGACGACACCGGTGCCTCCTGGAAGTACAGCTTCACCCAGGAGGAGAGGGACCTGAGTCTGGACATGATGGCGTACTGGGTCAACTTCGCCGCTAACGGGTAAATGGATTTTTGTTCTTTGATAGGCGAAAGTCTTATTTTGTCTCACAAATCATACTCTGAAGCAAGATTTAACCGTTATTTCCAACGCAAAGATTGGACTTTGATTTAGATTTCGACTGTCCACTTCCAGTATTTTTCAAGGAAAGATCGCCCCACCTTGCTATCTAATATTTTTCGATTTGTTTGTTTAACCGTTTCCTTATTTTCTCATCTCATCTCATCTTATCTCATCTCATCTCACAGAGACCCCAGTGACTCCACCGGTGCAGCGCGCATGCGTGACCTGGTGACTTGGCCACGTTTCATGACGTCATCCCAATCCTACCTGAAGCTGGATGTGACGTCATCTGTTGACGTCAAGCTTCGGGAGTCCAACATGAAGTTTTGGAACGAGGAGGTGCCGAGGCTGATGGGAAAGGATGTCCCCACCGGTGGCGCTGAGAAATACACGTGGAGCTTTTTGCTTGTTGCCTTTTCAGCTGCAGTATGTTTGCTACAGTAGGAGTAACTTGGTAGCATTTTCAGCTGTAGTATGTTTGCTACAGTAGGGGTGATCTGGTAGCATTTTCAGCTGTAGTATTAAAGTTTGCTACTTTAGGGATTACTTTAGCTGTAGTGTGTAAGGTTTGCTCCAGTAGGAATAACCTTGATGAGCATTTTCAGCTGTAGTAGGTTTGCTATTTTCAAAGCAAAGGTTGGGTCGGAGGGATAGTAGTGGTTATACCCACCTCACATTAGGCGCGATTCGATCGGACGACGAGTCTGCGAGCTCTAATTTACGAGGAGGCATGACCCTGATGCCGACGAAGAAATGGCAGAGTTCCCCCTTCCCGTCAGGGTCATGCCTCCTCGTAATCTAGAGCTCGCAGACTCGTCGTCCGATCGAATCGCGTCTAATGTGAGGGGGGTATTAGGATTTCTGCTAACATTGTTAACGAGCCGTGACTGTCGCAAAGTAATACAAAAATTATGATATCATATCACAGGTAACTTTCATGACTTAATACAACTTGTGTCGCACTACCAGTGTACAATGTACATACCTGTAATGCTGTATATCATAGTACTAGCAAGTGGTTTAGATGCAGGGTGTCACATGTATATTTAGGTTTGAAAACTTTCGCAAACATTTGAATTCTTTCAATATAAACGCCCACTTACTAAGAAATGCCAGCAAAGACTGTCAAGGTATTTTTCAGTTCTCGTTTTACACTACATTGCCTTACGTACAGTATTCTTGTAATCTAGCTGATAAGTAAGTAGCAGAGGCTGATATACGTTGTATCTTATTCAGTTAGTGAGCAATAAATATTTTTACCAAACGACTGTTCTGGTGTGATTTCATTCCACAAAATCATACTAAGATATTCGAAATCATACTTAACATATTATTACGTAAAGTATGTAACCCAATACATATTTAAGCGTTACCGTTATGCTGGGATCAGAACTGCTGTACGTATTTGTATCATCTACGGAGACTTACATGACCATGATTTAAGAAAGTCCTGCTATTTCAACAAAGTCATCGTGTGATGATGCATGCTGATGATCTTTGTTAGCCTAGGAAAAAGCCGCTACCCCGCCCCTCGGGAGCAAACGAAAGCTAACCAGGCTGGACTCCAGGCTAGGACTTTCTTGAAATTCTTTGCTTCCCGATGCGGCCAGTTTGGGGTCGTTGCAAAGTCACGAAATATCGCTAGAGGCCGCTCGTATACCGAGAAAATTTTGGGACCTTTACCAGTGGCACGTTTACAGCGATTATTTTTTTGCATCACTGATACCATCGATACCATCTCCCGACGCCGACGCGGGAGAGTATGGATGTTTTATGGTCGTTGCATTTGATTCTTGTTTTGTTAATCCTCTTTACTACTTTTGAATTGACTGGGATGTTTCCTGCATTCTGTCAAAATGGTTTATCTCTAGGTTTAACCCGCAGGTTTTTAATTTCAGATTGATTCAATCTTGCAGTTTTGGAAAGGGTCTAGAGTCAAGTTAGTGTTTGGCTGACATGAATATCCACTTTACAAGAAGAAACCACAAAACTTCCCTACTTACGTTTCTGAGGGGGAGGGGGGGGGCTTAAACACATCTATGGGGAGGTCAGAGTTCAAGTGCAGTCAGTGATCCATTGGCGTCACTCGTAACCGAAAATCTGACCTTGAAATTGTCCCGGTGACCTTGTGTGGCGGTAAGCCAGACTGATCCGTTCCACAGGATCAAGATCAGATTTCGCGCCTTCCTCGGGAGTCACCTTCCCGTATGCCCCGCCGCTAGGGTTACTGTCGTCTGCAGGGTTGCCATGGCGACGCCCGTCTTGGCGGGAAGCAGGAGGTGTCTCACTGTCTGCGAGTTGAACCCGGAACTTTGGGTTAAGTACCTGTCATACACACAGCGTGAGAATAGTAGAAATGGTGTAACGTTAAGGGTTGTCTAACCCTCATCGACGTACCTTCTGTCAAATGAATTTAGTTTGGGTAGGAGAGACCAAATGCAAACACTTTCGAGGATGATATTCTTTTTTTAACCTCTGTGTAGCTACGCGTGTTGCATAAAATCTGCAGCTACCTCATTTTGAAAAATATTCGTTGCATATTTCAACACTAGTAGATCCTAGTACTCTGAAAGAAGAATTGTTTGCATGGTTGTCTCCCTTTGCGTCTAAGTACATTTCTACAGTGCAGTTTCTCTATGTTCTGCCAGACGCTGCTTGTCTTCGAAGGACTGAAGTCTGCCATCATTGATTGCCTTGTATTCTTTGCAAAACCTTATAAACTTTATACCTTATTCTTAGTGGCAATATTTCATATGAAGATCTAAAATTCATGATGATGTAGATTTAAGAATATATAGACGTTGGAAATTCTTCTCTCAAACTAGTATCATCCCATAAGCAAAGCGGGGGTCCCGTGCTTGAGGAGGCGCCTCGACCACGTTCATCAGCCTCATTACTCAACACATTTGGTACCTACTGGCTGGCAAAATACGCAAGATATTATCATCATTATCATAGTTGTAATAGGTAACGTTATATTTGCCTGCTTATAGAACTGCAGAGTTGTCATAATGGAAATCGGATATGTGTTGCTATATATACATGTTGAAATACTAATAAGCTTGCGTCTTGATTTATTATCAGGTCCATTGCCAGATATTACAGTCGAACCGCAGAGCTCTATGCGCATCCGTTCTGCGCAGCCTTCTCTGGACAGGTCATAGGCCAGAACGCAGTTTGTCCTGGTTTGACCCCGCTGCATGCGTATAAACAACTGCCTGTTGTGCAACAAAAAGACCTCAGACCTACATAATGTTTATACTTTTTCACATCTACAGGATTTGCCCAGCACAGCCATGTGGATATTTATTGCATTGCAAAAGTTCAGCCAACGTTGTGGCCCCCGAAACAAAGCAATTTTCGGTCTGTGTATTTGTGATTATCTTTTCTCCAGTTGGCCGGGACACAATCAGTTTTGTCCACAGTCGGACAGTCCAGTTCCTCACCTTTACATTGATACCAAACTTGAAGGGTAAATTTTAGGAGAAACGGTTTTGCCCCCAAAAAACTACAGCCATGTCAAATTCCCCGGCGTCTTTTTTCGAAAGTGAGAAACCACACACACTGATCTTTCACTATGTTACAAAAACTCAGCCATGATGTTTTGACATCAATACGCTTGCACAAGAATCCTACTTATTCTGGCTTCTGGATAATGTTAGTTTTATTTTGGTGGGCTTCCCGGAATCTATTTGCGACGGCAAGACTTGAGCCGTTGGTTATATCAACTTTTCCAAATGCTGGTTGAACTTGCAACATTAGGCCTGCACCCCGCGGCACGAACATGGAACGTACCGGCTGGGTTCCACCGTTCGAACCCAGGTTCGGACCAGGAGTTCGAAACAGATTGACTCAAAATATGATGAATCTTAAAAACTCTGACTTTGTACTAAAACTCTGTGTCTATGTGCGTTTGATTATCATCATGCCACTTATTATATTGCATGTGACAGCCGCACCCATTCAGATTCTTGTACCAAGAAATGAGGTCTGTGACACAATGCGAAATGTATAAAAATTGGGTCCGTCCGCAGGGTAGTGTGCTTTGGTAGCTACAACCAGACTGAAACTTCACCACTGTGATTTGCGCATGTTCGCAGTTAATTTGGGGGCAAAACCGTTTCTCCTAAAATTTACCCTTCAAGTTTGGTATCAATGTAAAGGTGAGGAACTGGACTGTCCGACTGTGGACAAAACTGATTGTGTCCCGGCCAACTGGAGAAAAGATAATCACAAATACACAGACCGAAAATTGCTTTTATTTGAGGGGCCACAACGTTGGCTGATCTTTTGCAATGCAATAAATATCCACTTGGCTGTGCTGGGCAAATCATGTAGATACGAAAAAGTATAAACATTATGTATATCTAAGGTGTCTTTGCTGCAAAATAAGCTGTAGTTTGCACCCATGCAGCGGGGTCAGTCAGTGACCCGGCCTAAGCCGTATCTCAGAGAATAACGCGTTCTAGGGTGACCTGCGGTTCGACTGTTATGGCAGTACCAGTGACCTGAATCTTGACCTTACCTTTGACACCACAGGTGCATTGTGCCCTTCAATGAATGTCGTTCCAAGGTCAGGTTCGGTTAGGACAGAATCCAGACGCGGGCCTGTGGCTGAACGCTGCAGGTCGGGTTCCCTACAGGCGCGTTCTGGTCCGGAATCCTGATCCAATCTTAGCTTAACTTCAAGGTCAAAGTCTAGGGTGTGGGAGTTTTCTTTTACACAACGTTAACTAGCCATGTCTCTCGCCTGCTTATGTAAAAGGAAATTCCGAAGAGTCCGATATCCTATGTCCTCAATCGGATTTGGAAATAGCATTCCAAGAATACTTTCATGTTTAGGAACACCCTCAATCCAACAGTTTCCTAACAACCTAGAAGTATCGGAATTCAGACTGGAATACTTAAACGATTCAACACATTACCTGCTACTCATCATCAAGCGACAGTACACCTACTTCCATGAAGGCTTCCAGGTAAAACACCACGTAAAACAAATGAAGCAAATGGATATATTCTCTAAAATTCATAACTTTCAAATGGCGTCCGCTATCGTTTACCAGTATTGATAGGATCACATTTCCCACCGGCTGTTCGTGGAATAGAAGAAGTTAAGTTTATATCGGTAGATATGCATAATGTATGCTCTGGAATACTTTTGATCCCATTTCTCTCTCTTTTTTTTTGGGTAGTCTCTACAGCATATTTTTCATTCGACTAACCACAACTGAGTGATAATGGGCCATGGGAGACATTTGTGTTCTTTATTTATATTGTTTTGTACAATGTACTTCTAGCAACTATCAAACAATGATGCGTCAACACAACACCGTCATCGGTCATGTAACGTTTATTTTTGGTGTAAGTAAAAAAACATTTGAAGCAGAACTAGTATTCTTCAAGTGGCACTTGTAGACCCAAAAAATAACATCTGAGCTTCCAAAATTTACACAATACAGCGTGCCGCATATAAAAAGTACACTTCTCTCGAAAGTGGTTCTTAACCTACGCGTACTAGATCTGCTAGAACTTACACTTGGCACTATCCTAAACAAGCGTCAATCTCATTAAACTTTGAATACATTATGTACAGTTCGTCATGTTAAACCTTTGGATAAAAGTTTTTAGAAAAACGTCGCAATAACTTATACGTATTAAACATTGCAATGGAATGTTATTTGTCACAATAGATCTAACATTCGTACATTCACTTGATATGTACATTGAGGAGAATTCATTAAAAATACCAGGAATAGATCAACAGTTTCTGTAGTATTGATACGTTATCGAACCATCGTCAAAATAGCAGGATCTGCTAAGCGGTGCGTACGTTCATTTCATGGGAGTAAAATTTCCATGATTTTCGAGAAAGTGATTAAATCTAGTGGTGAAAAAGACGATCATAGTATCAATACTCTATTCATTCAAGTATCAAAAGTCAAAGCCTCTTTCTCTGGAAGATAACATACATACAAAACAACATGAGCAACATTTCTTACATAAACATTTTTTGCCTGTACATTTGATACAAAGTTTCACAGCGGTAGAGTTCATATTCTAAGCTCCTGCTCGGAGCCCGTAGGCGACGGCACTCTCGTCATGAACGTAGAGGAGTAAGCGGAGCGGCGGTGAGGCGTGCTCGCGCCAGAGTTCGGCCCCGTAACTAGGGGTGACACGGAGGGAGACCTCGTCGCCAGGGGCGACAGTGACGGGGAGAAACTAGGGGTTAACGCTGGCGACGTGAAGGTCGACTCGTGGCTGATAGGCGAACGGGGTAGCGACGATATGGACGTGGCTTGGCTCGTTCTGGATGAACCGCCTAGCGCGATCGGAGCTATTGTTGAAACGGAACTCTGCGGTAGGTTTGTAATAAGCGGAGGAGGGTGAGTTCTTACTTTCGGCGTGAACGCCGACTTCGGGTGGTGGATCTGCCGCTTCGCGACAGTCTCGTCCTTGAGTTTCGCGATCTCAAGAAACACGTCAGCCATGGGCTGATACTGCGGACCCCAGTCCAGCAGATAGTCCCAGTTATAACTTCCTCTAAGCTCCTCCTCACTCGCTACTATGGAGCTGAGCGAACCCGCGACGGAGGGCTGCCCGTCGTCGATGAGCACGAAGTCCCGCGTGCCGTCCATGATGGCTTCGTTCTCCTCCATGCCGACCTCGTGCAGCTTCTGGTGGATGAGGTTCCCGATGTCCATGTCCCCACCTGCCTCACCTCCCCCCTCGTCCCGGAACACATGCATGCTCTCCACGCTCTTGCTGATCATGGTGTTGAGGTGCGAGCCCTGGTTGGACGTCACCGCCAGCCGGGAGATCAGGTCAGCCGTGTCTTTCACGGACATTTCCGACATCGCGTCCTCGTCGTGCTGTATGCCCGAGTCCGGAATCTCCCGGACCTTGTGCTGATCGGAGTTGGGGGAGATCGAGGCAGGTGTTTCGTTTATCTTTCGGATTTCTTCGTCTTCGTCGACTTCTGAGGACCCACGTCCGCTCGACTGAGAGTTGTTGGAGTGCTCGGATATGTCCGTTCTCGTAAGAGTTCCCATATCGGCCGAATTATCCGCGGTGGCGAAGGAAGGATGCCCCTTGAACATCCTGAGCTGCTGGCTCTGCTTCTGGCTGCCGTCCCTGCCGAAGGAGTGCGTGTTCTGCACCACGACCGTGTCGAACGATCCATCGAACGACGTGGGCGGCGGCCTCTGCTTCCTTCTCTTGAACTTCAGCACGATCAGGACCACGCAGAGGATGACGGCAATAAGCGCGAAGATGAGGATCAGAGCGAGGGACAGTGGCGTAAGCGGGGATAATGCACTCTGCGCTGATGGGTTGCAACCCGGACAGCTCCTGTCAATTTTCACTGATATAGCCTTCTGTTCGCTCAGAGAGCCGGGTCTCCCCGAGCTGGCCTCTACGATCAGATTAATCTGATCTTCGTTCTCGGCTTGTCGGCGTTTGCGCCGGGATGGGTCGGTCACCGTGTTGCCTTCCAGCAGGCTGGCTTTCACCGTGATCACGCCGGATTCGTTGATGGCGAACTTGTCGTTCCTGATCGAGTACGAGACTATTCCGTCTGGCCCTCCGTCCGCGTCGGTGGCCTCGACCTGCCCAACAAAGGTGCCGACATCTGCGTTAGCTATGACGGTGAAGATGTAGTTGTCCTGGGTGAAAACAGGCGGGAATTCGTCCACACTCTGAATGGACACCCCCACCTGTACGTCTGTAGAGAGTCCGCCTGTGTCGGTGGCTCGGATGTAGAAACCGTACGTATTCTGCGTCTCGTAGTCGAAAACCTCCCGGGTTCGAACCTCGCCCGTGCTAGAGTCGATCTCGAAAGCGTCCTTCCCTTGCGCGACATCGCTGGTACCGTCGTTGGTTACGTCCCGATCGAGTATGACGTACGACAGGGTTCCGTAAATGCCCGCGTCTTTGTCCCGCGCTTCTGCGGTGAACACCAAGGTTCCCACCGGCCGGCCCTCCGGCACATCCTCCAGATACATCAGCACGGGGAAGTCTGGCGGGTTGTCGTTCTCATCGATCAGGTTGATCAAGACAGACGTGATGGTGTGTTTGGCGCCGTCCGAGGTGCTGTCTTTCGCACGGATCGTCAGGTTGTGCTGCGCGACTGTGTCGTAGTCCAGAGGGTTCGCGACCGTTATGACACCGCTCTGAGAATCGATGGCGAAAAGGCTGTCGTCATTGCCGGAAGTGATCTCGTAGTGGATGTCCGCATTCGGACCCGAGTCTGCGTCGAAGGCGAACACACGAACGACAAACGCGCCAATGACAGCTTCCTCGCTGATCTGAGCAATGTACTGAGTGGAGTTGAAGATTGGAGAGTGGTCGTTCACATCGTCGACTAGCACATACACCGTGACGGTGCTGTTCCTCTCAGGTGTCCCACGATCGCTGGCGAGCACTCGGAGCGTGTACATCGGGACCTCCTCCCGGTCAATAGCCTGGAAGAGGATTATCTTCCCCATGTACTGGTCCGAATTCGGGCTCGGCTCGATGGTTTCGATCTGGAACTTCCCGTCCTCGTTGCCCTGCACGATGCCGAAGTGGATGTTGCTGTTGTCGTGCGATTGGTCGGCGTCCGTGGCAGTAACCGTGGCAACGGTGGTCCCGCGCGGCGCAGCCTCGCTGACGTGTTCCTCGTACTGTCCGGCCGTAAACTGCGGGGCGTGGTTGTTTATGTCGTTGACCTGGATTCGGACCGCGACGACGGAGGCTAGGGAGGGAACTCCGTGATCGCGAGCTTCAATGACCAGCTGGATGGTGGACTGCATGCGGTTGATCTCGATGGTTTTGTTGGTGAAGATCGTGCCTATAAATAAATCAACATAAAGAAACTTGTGTAAGATTCATGAAACCAATACATTGTAGGGTAATTGAAACTGAATTGATGAATACAATTTGGAAGAACAGAGAGTAAACAAATATAAACAGGTGGATTCTGTGTGATGTTTCTATTCTACTTAGCAAGCAAGATTGCAAATGAAAACAACGTTTTGTATAGACTTCAAAACAGCTCTCACACAGTTTGACCTTTCATATCATATACAGCAAGTTCAGATGTCACTCCAACAATTACATTATATTAGTAACAAATTATGACTTGTGTCATGGACACATTTTTTTCTTTTCCATACGTAGAGCAGATTTACCGTTTCTGGGATCCACGTAGAACCCTTCCACAGGTGCCACCGTCATACTGTAGGTGATTTCTGCATTACTGCCGGCATCCCTGTCAGTAGCTGTTACTGTCGCCACTGAGTAGTGGGGAGGGACCATCTCTGCTATGTCCACCTAACGAAAAACACACAAGATTGTTAGAACAACCATCAATACACATAATTTTCATAGCGTACTTTCATGTTTTTAAGTGTATGCTCAGTTTGTAATATGTTGTTTTGCCACCCTTCCATACGTAATTCATTGACTTTATTGAGTTTATTGAATTCAGCTCCTGGCTGCAAAGTATCATGTTTTAATAAACCAATCATTCATTCTTTCATATAGTGTGTG
Source organism: Branchiostoma floridae x Branchiostoma belcheri (assembly GCA_019207045.1). Classification (NCBI taxonomy): domain Eukaryota; kingdom Metazoa; phylum Chordata; class Leptocardii; order Amphioxiformes; family Branchiostomatidae; genus Branchiostoma; species Branchiostoma floridae x Branchiostoma belcheri. Next base: position 2,960,721 of record CM033029.1, on the reverse strand, counting down.
TGTGCCTGCATGTGTAAATACTTAACATTTGGACCACATCTATGAGTAAGGTATACCACCTATACCACATCTGCAGTACATGTGAACCATTCAGAATTAAGCTGAAGAATGTGACAGACAGTCATTAAAATGTCTGTGGAAATGGAATTGCTTTTGCAAAAATGTCTCTTTATACAAGACTTTTAGAAAGACATACATTTAGGCTAACGTCACATTTCCACAGCCAGGCAGTTTTGGGGAATGAAAAGTCTGATAAAAGATAACTGAAACACCAAACAGACCAAAAATAATTCAACAGCATGTCTTGTGCATATTTATTGCCATAAACATTAATTTTTCATTTCTGAAAAAAATTAGCAGCTTGGTTGGGCCCCAGGTAGGAAATGTGACGTAGGCCTTACTTGGCTTTATCGGAAGGACGATATATTGCTCTACACACCTGGTAGGTCTGCTGGTCGAAGACAGGAGGGTTGTCGTTCTCATCCAGCACGTTTATCTCGACGTTGGTCTGGTCTGTGTGCACCTCGTCCGACGCCATGATGGTGATGATGTAACTCTGCACGGACTCCCGGTCCAGCGGCTGGGCTAGTGTCACCTGGGGGGGAGACACAGAGGAAGGTCACAAAAAGGCTCACTGAGGACATGGGATAATGATCATGTCGATTGACTTACATTTTGTATTTGTAAAATATCAATGTTATTCCTGTCTTATTTCTTGGTGTTAAATTTGTATGTTGGGCTCTCTTGAGAATCAGTCAACCTGACTGAAGAGACTACCCAACCGTGCCAAGATGGATAAATAAAGTAAGTGTTAGGAAAAAAATATAAACATCAGAGCCAGCTCTCCTTTCCTAAAGCCAAAGTTGTGTGGCCCAAGGTCTTGGGATGGGTGCCACCCTATGCACCATCAATTCAGTTCATCCATCCAGTGACATTATGAGGTCCCTCCAGATGACTCTGTTGCGCATGACAGACATGAGGTCTCTGTCTTGGTGCATGGAAGTATTCTAACTTGAACTTGAACTCACCTTTCCGCTGTATCGGTCGATGCTGAACACTCCCCCTGGGTTCCCGTGGGTGGTGAAGGTGTAGGTGATGGTCGGGTCCGTGTCAATGTCATTCGCTGTCACCAGCGCAAGCTCACTGCCAACCTCCGCACCTAAGGAACGGGAGGATGGAGTTTTTTTTTGTTTGTTTGTTATAGCTTGTTGCTGCGAAGCTTGTAAAATATCAAGCGAATGCTGATGTACATGTAGATGTTAACATGTTGCAAATTGTTGTTTGAAGGCTTGGTGCAAGTTCAGAGGAAAAGCTTTCTTTCCATCTTAATCTGGGAGTGCCTGGTTTGATTCTTAAGTTGATACACCTTCCAAAGTTGACACAAAAATCAGACATTTCATTTTCCAAACCTAATTCCAGTCTTTGTCAAGGAATTAACAATCCATCACTACATTGAGGTCACGTTAATTGCTCATTACTCAACGAAGGCTGTCCAAAATTCGGGTAAGTTGGAAACTATAGTTCAACCTTTCTTCCGTCTGATCTCTAGCAACACAGATGAAGTTACAAGCTAAACCTACCTTCCAGCACGTTGACGGGCGGGTAGGGTTCCGGGAACGTAGGGCGGTTGTCGTTGATGTCCACCACACTGATGCGGAGGGTTGCGGACCCCGTGAGGCGGGGCGTCCCCTTGTCGACCGCACGCAGCTCCAGCCTGTAGCTGTCCCGCACCTCCCGGTCCATCCGCACGTTGGTGGAAATGATCCCACGGTCCCTGTCAATCACGAAGGCGTTGTCGTGGTTACCGCTCACGATGGAGTACTGGACCTCCGAGTTGGTGCCGCTGTCTGCGTCCGTTGCAGAGACCTGGGATGAAATAAGGGAGAAATTATCGTAAATTTCCTCACATATTTTGTTATCTTTTCTATAGTATAGTTTCTGAGATAAATGTATAGTCAAAACTGCCCAAGGAGGCAACACAGGGCACCAGTAAAATCTGGTGCATGTTCGGTAAAGATGGGGTTATTCTCTCTACATTTAACAAATGTACTATCTTAAAATCCTCAGAACTAAGAACTGTATATTTCTGCTCTCTTGTTTGGAGGATTTAGGGCTATCTACCTTGAGCAACTTTTTTTCCATTTCTTGCTGTTCTTACATGGATGACGAACATCCCCCTGTCGTTGCCCTCACACACGGCCGTGTTGTACCGGTCCTGATCGAAGCATGTGCTGTTCTTTCTACGTTTTATCTTAAAATCCTCAGAGCTAAGCACTACATGTTTCTGCTCTCTCCATTAGAAGGGCTTGGGTATGTTAAAATTTTGCTTCTGTTTTTTGCTGAGAATCTTACCTGAATGACGAACATCCCCCTGTCGTTGCCCTCCCACACAGACGTGGTGTAACGGTCCTGGTCGAAGCGCGGTGCGTTATCATTCTCGTCCCTCAGGTTGACCCAGACCGTAGCGTAACCGTACAGCGAGGGGGTCGTGGCCTGCGCTGTCACGATAAGCCGGACGCGCTGTGCCGTCTCGAAGTCCAGGTTCGTCGAGTCCTTCACGGTGATCAGGCCGGATGTAGGGTTGATCTCGAACGATTCATCGTCATTCCCACTTGCGAAGCTGTACGTGACGGAGGCTGGCTGTCCGTCCTCGCGCGATGCACTGACGGAAATGATGTCGGTGTTTGCGATGGCATTTTCGGAGATGTAGGCGCTGTAGGTTCCGTTGTCGAAGCGCAGGGTGGTCATACTAGAGTCGCTCATGGTGATCACGACAAGACCTGGGAATGGGAGGCAGCAATGATGAGCATTCTTATCTTAACAACCTGAATACTTGTTTTTATGTCATAGACATTGCATACTGTAAATGCATTTAAGTTCGCGGTAGCGGGAAAAATGACTTTTCGCGGTGGATTTAAGTTCGCGGTAACACCATAGACTGCAGTCTAATACCATAATAGAAAAATGTTCGCGGTGGTTTTAAGTTCTTGGTTTTAAGGTGGTCACCGCGAAAACCGCGAACATTAATCCACCGCGAACATTTCTGCATTTACAGTATTAGGAGGCACCAATGATGAATACTGAACTCTGTAGTATGTCTTTAACACTTTTACTGGGCCAGGCACTGTGAAGCAATATAGATTTCGGTCCAAAACAGGGCAGGGCACTAGTATGAGATTGCCAATCAGTATCCTCGGTCTCAGATTACAGACTTTCTAAATTTCAGGAGCATCATGCCAGAGGGAGAGGGCAAATAGCCACAAAACAATCTTATAAATAATGTGGAAAAAGCAACCATGTATAGCAGGCTCAATAAAATAATTGTTAACTAGGTATTTCAGTCGATCATAATCTGACAAAGGGTAACACAGTACAACACTTGAAGCCAGAGAATACATGTAACTGCTCATCATAAAAAAATGCTCAGGAAAGACCATCTTAATCAAGACCAAAAAACTTTTTTCTGCCAGGTTGTCCAAGTGGCAACCTGAGTCAAAAGCCAGGTTCCGCCATCAACATTTCAGGTTCCGCCATCAACAAATCAGCTACTTATCCATTATCTTTTCTTCAAGTTAAATGAAACTATGTAATATGTTTTATGTTATCAAAAAATAAATACAAAAGCTTATGCATGTAGGTGGGGAAAAAGCAGTGTTCCAACGGCAAAATTTCAGGTTGCTCAGTGTGCAACCTGGGTTTAAAATTAAGTTGCACAAAGCAAAATGTGGTTGCATTTTCAAGTGGGAAAGTGGGTACTTCGAGCCCTGAATCAAGACTGACATCTCACCTGTAGAGCTCTTTGCAGGAGATCCTTGGTCCTCGGCGATGACCTGTAGCCGGAAGATGTTGGCGCTGTCGCCGACAAGGCTGACCTGGGTGGTGATGATCCCGCTCTGGGGACCGATGTTGAACTTCTGGGAGTTGGCGTTAGAGCTGTCAAACCTTGTACGGGGGGAATCAAAGATATATTGAGATTTACATCTATTAAGGTAAGACATAAAAAGAAAACAAGTTCTGCATCTGTATCTGTATCCATATAGCTGGTCAAAAGCAAAGAAACTCCAGGAGCTAAGGAAGGTTGCAGAATGCAAAGAACAAAGGAAAAGGTTGAAGAAAGACTGAATGCAACTATAGGACTTTCCAGACTATAGACGCAGAACTCAGTAAATGATGATGATGATGATAGCTGGTATAACCGTACTTCAGCGGCACACCAGCTTCTCATGCACCTAACTCCTTGAGCAGTGGATCATAAGTTGCTTAGGGATAGTGGCTGCCTACATAAAGTGATGTCACAGAAGCAGTAGGTTGTCCATTCTTTGAATGGAGTTGATCCATCTAAAATTAGGGTCATCCAGGGAAGTCCTATTCTTGTGTGTTCTTCAGTTTAATTTCATTCAGAGCAAAACACTAAATAGCATCAGAATTGTTACCTGTAGAGAATTTCAGCATTTGATCCCGTGTCTTTATCTTCTGCAGTCACAGTCACGACTTGCTGGTTAACTCCAATGTTCCGTTCAATGGTGGTCTCAAACGGCACTTGGGTGAAAACGGGCGCATTGTCGTTTACATCGCTTATGTCCACCGTGACACGAACATTGGAGGTACGCGGTCCGAACGGACCACGGTCAGAGGCGTACGCGTCGAAACTGTACACAGACTGCTTTTCACGATCCAGGAGTCTAAAAAGGAAAAATGAAAAGTTAGCCACATTTTCTAACAATATATAATGCTAGTTCACCTTTATTCGCGTGGTAACCTTTATCCATTGTACCTAAAAACAGGATATTTAGGGACATGGCGTGGATGGACAGTGGTTTCAAATTGCATTTTTTCTCATTATAATGCAGTTTGAGACCACCGTCCGTCAACTTGATATCCTGAAATATCCTGGAGTTAAATACAACGGATAAAGGTACCCTGCGAATAAAGGTGAACTAGCGTTATATATTTCTAACAATGCCCTTCAAAATTTGCTTTGATTAAAACTAAAATTCTGTTACATCTACGAAAGTAATGCCCATAGGAACCAGGTTCAGATGTTCATATGTTAAGAGAACAACTAAAAAATTACAATATTTGGAAAAAAAAACTGGTTGAAACTCTCACATATTTTAGCTAAGGGTTTCAGGTCTCCCGTACATAGGATACTCTCCTAAGAAAGGATCTATCCAGTCATACCTAATAGTATGCAAATTCTTCTTCTTTATTTACATAATCATGTGTAAATGAACAAACAACAAAACAACAACCAATTGAAGTTACCCACCTGGTAGTAGTGATGATGCCGGAGGTGTTGTCGATGCGGAACATCCCGTTTGTCTCGTTGCTAAGGAAATAGAACACCTCTCCGTTGACCCCTTCGTCGCGGTCCTGAGCCGTGACACGGATCACTGTGCTGCCCACAGACACATCCTCCTGAAGGAGTGAAGGAACGAATGGTTGGTTCATTGAAGTGAAAACACGTAACAGTTCAAGACTCAATTCCAGACATTCAATCTGTTTCTTCAACCTTTAGCACACAAAAGTTGCTGTTTGGGTACCGTACCAATTCTCTATCAATTACAGAACTTGTATGATTCCGCTGTGGATACATTACTGAGTTAAGAAGGTCTGCATGGGGGATCCCCGTGCACAACACTTTCAGAGGAACACCAATACATAATACACAGAATTGAAGGAAGGCAATTACGTAAAGCTTTGTCGCTTCACTACAAGTACAAATCATAAGAAATCCACTAAGGATTATTAGATTGTTGCCTTCTCCTTACAGAAAAGAGAATGCAGACCCTCAGTAAAGGTGTTACAACTGAACCCGCCTGTCTACTGTCCTGTATGGTCTGTTGGTAGGAGGGGTCGGTGAAGATGGGGTTGTTGTCGTTAAGGGGATGTACAACTTGTTTTGTAAACAAACAAACCTGTATGGTCTGCTGATACGACGGGTCGGTGAAGATGGGGTTGTTGTCGTTCTCGTCTGACACTGCGACAGTGATGTTGGTGGTGCTGGTGCGGGGCGCGGCCGTGTTGTCGTGAGCCTGGACGATCAGGTGGTACAGCGGAACCGTCTCCCGGTCCAGCGCCTGGTCAGAGATCACCGACAGCTCGCCGGTTACAGCGTCCACCGCAAACTTACCCCCAACATTTCCATCTGAGGATGAAGACAAAGATATTGAAATTTTCAAAACTACTGGTATATAGTTCTCCCAATATGTTAACATCTGTAGATGAGATATGGATGCTGATTTGGTCCATTTGAAACTTTCCCTGAGATTTCCATTTGATGATGAAGACAAAGATATTTGAATTTTCAAAACTTGTTCTCCCAATATGTTAACATGAAGACAAATAGAATTGAATGTTGATTTTGTCCATTTGAAACTTACCCCTGACATTACCATCAAGGCAAAGATATCTGGTCTTCTGGATATGCAGAACCAAATTAGAAACCAAAATAATCCCCCAACTATCACCATGATTTGGTCCATTTGCAAAGATAGCACTAAAAACATCATAATCATTTGTAGATTTGTTCTATACAAAATTATGGACAAAGAAATCAATAGGAATATGCATTATTCCAGCATTCTTCACATCCTTTCTGCTATCTTATCATCTACTAGTATAAACAAACAAACAGTTTTCATCTGTTGATGAAAGTTTGCCATCCCTGAGGCATATTGGAGGATTGAAAATCCTTCTAAACAAAGCTTATAGTTTGATAAGAAAGATAAAAATTTGTAAACAAAGCTTATACTCAGTAAACAGTGAGTGCTAAGAAAAATAATACATCTGTCTTCCAGAGAAAGGAAAAGAAAAATGTAAAAGTGCAATAAATAAGCACAGAATATTAATGCTCCACAATCCAGACAACAATGTTAGATTCTGCTCCAAAATCGTACAAAGGAATCGGTAGCTAAGAAAAGAGATCTCGTACCGATTATCTCATATCTGACTTGTCCGTTGGTCCCGATGTCTGCGTCGTACGCCACGACGGTGTGAATTACCCCGTAGTTTGGCTGGTTCTCTGGTACGGTCATCATGTACTCAGCATCTTTGAACACGGGCGCATGATCGTTGGTGTCGAGAACACTCACCACCACCGAGGTGAAGCCAAACCGAGAGGGGTAGGCTCCGTCTCGAGCATACGCTGTGGGAAAATAAGGAAAACAAGACGGGTTAGTACACTCATGTTTACTGCCAAAGAGATGACATTTTCTTTTTTTTTTGAGTGACTTAAATTGTTTGCTACACTTCTGGACAAGGAGATGGCAGACTCCATCCCCTTTATCTACGTGATTGTATACAACTTAATGAAGAGTTTCTCTGTACCATCAACAAAAACATTGAAGATGGCCTGGATGAAAATGTACATTGAGAATGGCAGAAACACATACAGGCAGACAAAACAGAGAGAGAGCGAGACAGAGAGAGAGAGAGGGAGGGAGGGAGGGAGGGAGAGAGAGAAGGCAAGAAAGATGAGCTTAGAGCAAGGAGGTTTATATCTTTTTATAGTAATATAAGAAGCTAGATGGATCTTTATATTTGGGGGGACTTGAAAAAATTAAAACAAATATACAAAGAAAAACAAGCATATCATAGTATAAACCTCAATACATCCATAAAACTATTAAAAGACAGTAATCAACTGTTTCTTCCATTTCCCTAACAGCATGTACCGTGTGACATCACACCAGCTAAGACAGTGTAATCTCCCAGGACCTTCCGGTATGCGTAACTCAAGTCTCAGGCACTTTGTCTGCACTAAACACCGATGAAAGACGGCAAAACATTCAGGGTTGATCTGTGCCACCCACTGCAGTCTGGGCACACATAAATATTCCAGAGTTTAGGACTCGTGAGTTTTAGCTAATGATAAGGAAGATTGTTTACAGGATACATATCTGCCAGGCCTGGTTGGGGAGAAGACTGGAACGTTATATGAGTCGGTGTTGAAGAGAACAAGAGGTTGGAGATCTAGAGTGCTCAATGTACAATTGTCTTAAATGTACCACCCACCCTACTGTACACAAGTAAGAATTCAGGATTGGTTTTCCTTATAAGCAAGGTTGTTTATAGGATAAATATCTGCAAGGCCTGCTGGTCGAAGTGAAGACTGGAACGTTATATGAGTTAGTGTTGAATTAAACAAGAGGTCGGAAAGTGATCAATGTACATGTATTGTTCAGTCTTAAATGTACCACCCACCTTACTGAACACAAGTAAGAATTAAGGATTGGTCTTCGTTATAAGCAAGGTTGTTTATAGAATAAATATATGCAAGGCCTGGTTGGAGTGAAGACTAGAACGTTATATGAGTCGGTGTTGAAGAAAACAAGAGTATGGAAAGTGATCAATGTACATGTAACGTTCAGTCCAAAATGTACCACCCACCTTACTGGACCATGTAAGAATTCAGGATTGGTCTTGGTTAATGATAAGCAAAATTGTTTATAGGATACATATCTGCAAGGCCTGGTTGGAGTGAAACCTTGAAGGTTACACTAGTGTTTAACAAAGGCAGAGGTTTGAATGTTAGGGGACATTTAGACTTGCATGTGACACCCACCTTACTAAACATTAATAAATTTACTGAGATTTAAGTAAGAGTTTAGTTAACGACAAACAAGGAAGTTGACCATATAAACATCCTTAATTACTGTATGATAGTTAAGATTTTTAACAAGCTGAAGTGAAATGGGACCCTGAAAGCGATGGAATATTTTGACTTTCATGATCTACCAACCTCAAATGTCTAGCTATTTTAATGACAAGCAATATGCAGTTTAAAGGACAACTACACTCACAGACAACCATGATTAAAGGTTCAAATATTATACAAGCTGATGTTGACTAAAACCAGTAGCAAGACAGTGTCTTTTGTTAGTACCACCCAACTCACAGGACCTTCATAAATATTCTCAAATTTAGGAGAAGGTTAACAGATAATGATAAACAACTTAGTTTTTTATGGGATGCTTGTCGAAAACGGAAGTCTCTGATGTTATACTAGCTGAGATTGAATAAAAGCAGAGGCTAGAAAGCATTAAAGCATTTAGACATTTAAGTACCAACCTTTTCTACAGACCCTTCGTAAATTTTCAAGAATTTAGGACATACATATTTTCAACTAAAGCCTCTAATGTTAATATACAAGCTGGGGTTGAATGTGAGCAGTAGCCGGAAAGTTGTGTATATCCGAGATCACTATCTCTCAGAGAAGATACATTAAATCTGTTGTCCTGTCTAGTTTACCAGACAACTGTTTACACCAAACATCGGAGTAGGAATAGCCAGGATTCCAGAACGCAGGGAGGTACAATATTCCCAGGGGTTCCCATGGTTCCAGTGAGTGGTCTTCATTTTTCTCTCACACACACAGCACGCTTTTTGAGTATCAGGTATTTTAGTCTTCAAACATTGTTGTTTAAGCTATACTTTTACTAAGAATAATATTGTCTGTACTATGTACATAAAGATTTCATCGGTGAATATCTAAAACAAAAGGCTGTTTACATTCCCAACAAAAGGTACTTTACATTCCCTCATAAAGAACAAACTGCTTTTTTGTCTGTTTTGAAGTTGAAAGTCAGATCCATACTGTATTTGCATTTAGTTTATTTAATTTTGCAGCAGCAGAAAAATGAGTGTTTTGAGTCCTGATGATAAAAATCTAACAAATCTAACAAGGTAAGTTAAGATAACTAACAGACTCAAGATTCCAACATTGCTAACTGTAACACACAACATTTAAATCATCTTCAGGTAACGTTAGTTCACCTTTATCCGCGGGGGTAACCTATATCTGTTGTGTTACTAAATAGGATATCCAGAGATATCAAGTCGATGGAAGGTAGTTTCAAATTGTACTATTTTTAAAATATGACAGTTTGAAACCATCATCTGTCGACTTGATTTCCCTAAATACATTATTCTTTAAAGGAACGGATAAAGGTTACCCTACGGATAAAGGTGAACTAGCATTACATAGTGGAAGCAGTTTCTTCTTTTTGTTTGAAATCAAAAATGACATTTTACATTCCCCAATACTAAAACATCTGACATCCAAACCAAAGACAAGAATGTGAATAATTCAATGCATTTTCTATCTGACATGGTTTCCAGAAAAGGAATTTCATTCCTGAATGCACAAAACATGGCATATGGACAACATCAAGGTGTTTGGGACAATTGAAAAGTCATCTGTCAATAATAATCATTTACAGTCTGCTAGGCCACCACCATTACAAATATAGCTAATTATGCATGTTGCTATCTAACATTTCTGACTATCAAGCCACAATTTCATTTGTTAGTTGTTGGGAGTCTTTGGATCAAGTCTGTGCCAGGTACACACAGTCCTAGGAAGTGAATTTGCGTCCCCTCCCTCTACTCGGCCTTGTTGAAAAACGACAATAATGGCAGAACCAGCCAAGGGTGGAGGATTTGACAAGACTTGACTTGAATAAAGTCAGATTCAAATTTCATTCCAGTCCTATGATTTCAGCTTGTCCCATGCTAAGTTTTAGTTGGAAATAGTTGTGATCCAAGAAAATAAAAAAAGTACACTTTTTCACTTAGAAGGCAACTTTGATTGCACATCATTAGAAAATAGCTGTATAATTTACTTCCTTGCCTGTTGCTAAGCAACAAACCAGGCAGAAAAACTTGCAAAGGGAATGCTGAAAAGACATGACATTAGCAGAAATTCCTGGATATGCTGGGCTAAGCTCTGTCAGAAATTGTTGCATAACTTTCATCAGACACGCACAGGAACCCACAACATCGTTACAGCAGCCACCAGACTATGTCCTGGAGTTTCCGCATATTTCCTCGTTTTCACACGCAAGCCAGAATGTATTGGAGGATAGCGTTGTGCTCAAGTTGCAGGAATATAAAGACATGAGTCGGTAATTGCAAGGATTGGGGGGCAGCGGGTTATATGACACGGCTCTAGCTAGAGGCAGAGCTTAACCTATATACACACCATGTTGGGTAAATTTTACACAACGATCCATTGTGCGATAGGTAGAGTTTGTTGTGTTTCTGACCCTTAATGAGACACTTAATGAGTCTTAAGAAATCTGAAATGTTGTTTGCTTTTTAAGTGTTAAAAACTACCTACGTAGTACAATACTGGAGAAAGTTTTGTAATTGCTTTTCATTCTTTTTTTAAAGTCAACCAGGAGAAAGTGGTTTTGTTTAAACCGGGGAGTGTGTGTGTTTCTTAAGTGTCAAGATTCTACATAATTATACAGAACTGCAAGGAAGTGTCACTGTTGTCCTTTGCCATTATGATTACACATTTTTTCATCATTTTCTGGAGAGAAATGTTTTCAGACACGATACATCAGCGCTGATGCTTGGAAATTATTGATTGATTGACTTTCTTTGATCACTTATCACTTGCACTGTTCCTAGATAACATCTGACAGGAAAATCCCACCCAGGGACAGATTTCCAACCCAGAGCATCCCAGACCACGTCTTCAGGTTATCATTTTGACACCACCTTTTGACTTTGTGCGACAAAAAAAAAATATTCTAATTGGCAGGATGTCTGCCAGGAGCTTAACCCCAGACGCAGCGATAATCGAACCCCCCTCTTATGATTGTACAAGTGAGTCAGAGGGATTTTTCAACATTTATGTTATAACACATTTTTGCTTGGCGCTCTGTCAAAATTAAGATTTAAAGATTCACTTTATCTTTGAACTATGAGATAACTTTTTTCACTGTCTTATTGAGATAGGATGCTCAAGCTACACATCATTTCTTTGTTCTCAGATTTTCAAAATGACATTAGACTGGAGGACCAACACGGAAGTCTTAGTAAGAAAGTCTGCAGTGTGCCTTAAAGCACACAAAGCCGGTGTCCGCTTGGAGGAGTGAGTATGGTCAAGTTCAAAATTTCTTGACAGCCCTTTCTTTATATTTTGTCCAATCCCTTGCTTTTAGATCAAGTGTGGGAGAGCCCAGAAAATACAAAAGTTAGCCTCAAGACTATATACATGATCTTTGACAGGTGGTCTACAGATAAGACTATAATCATTGGCAGTGACATTGACAATGACATGCCCAAAGCACCTAATGATGATTGACACAAGCCATGCCCCACCACAGGCCGTGATGTCAGCCACACAAACTGAAGAAACTCCATCATCACCAAGGGGAAATCCTTAACGGCTCAAGTGATGAGGAGTTTCAGGAAACACAAAGTCTGGAGAAGCTTGGTTTATGATTGGCCTTGCTACATTCCCTCTATCTTCACCTGGTTTTTTTTTAGCGATCACTGCAGGGTGTAACCTTGCCTGGGTTGTTAGGAACAGACCAGCTAACCACTAATTAATTACCTACACAAGTGGAGGGTTAGTTTTGCTGCAGTACAGTCTACAGAGAGAGGAGAGTGACATCAAGAGTGAAATAGTTTCTTTGCATCGTTCTGTTTTAACTATTGCAAGTGAGAGTGGAACTTTAAGTGTGGAAGAATTTTTTCTAGTTTGTGTTATTCCATTTGAGACATACAAGTGAGAGTGGAGGTTGAATGATTTAAACTGAATGCAATAACAATTGAATTTTTTGGTCTTTTGATAGAAAAAGGAAAAATGAATTGGAAGACCAAGGGCACCAAGCGGATTACAATACGTTTTAGTTTTTTGATTCGTGTATGAAGCTGCGTCACATTGCTGTTGTTGCTGCAGTTGAGTGACTTGACAGAGCATTCAGCAAATTTCAATGAATAAAAAAAACAAATCATCTTATGCTTTGCTTGTACATACTTCAGTCATGATGATGCATAAAGTCAAGGGTAACACAAATTTAGCTTAGAACCCAGCCAGGAGCAGGGATTTGTTGTGACTAAATACAGTGGAAGCCAGTTAATTGCACATCAGGTTAACGCACACTTCTGTTAATTGCACGGAATCCCAGAATCCCAAACTGGTGTGGTCAAGCTAGATAACTTTGCATTATTGCACCAGCCGGATAATTGCACCAAATTCACTGGAAAATAGGCCGTGCAATTAAGCGGCTTCTACTGTATTCCTAGAATGCAGCTATGTCACCAACATACTGCAGTCCAGGGAGACACCCTATCACTGAAGTAACTGGTTCAAGTCTCACCTGTGACGATGTAGGAGTCCTTTTCCTCCCTGTCCAGCCTGAAGGCCGTGCGGATCACTCCCGTTTGCTCCTCGATGGTGAACCTGTCCTCGGCCACTCCCCGCGGGATGTTGTACGTCAGGACGCCATTGGTTCCTGAGGAACACACACAGACGATTGGTTAACAAAGTTTGCCACAATCACCTACCGAAGATTCTGTGGATTGTATGATGAGTTTTAAGATATTACAGTAACTGATTCAGAAGTAAATGGGATGTTGTACGTCAGCACGCCATTGGTTCCTGAGGAACACAAGAGATGATGTAGTGGTTAACAAAATTTGCTACACACAACCAGTGTTTTTCACCCGCCTAAGGTTTTCGGATAATCTGCTTGTACTACCTTCCTCAGGGCAACACTGACTGGTTTTAGATAACTTATTTTAACAATTTTAAATAACTTGGTAGATACATGTATGTTTAAAAGTAAATTGATACTACTATTGGTGTGTAACATTATATTGCTATTCCTGTGTATTTGTCTGTCGCTACGTGCATTGTAGACTCTCCAATATCAGCAAAGCTGCCTGAGAGCCTGTGTAATTAATGTATTCTGTCACATTTGCTAATAAATAATAAATACTGGTTCTACTTTGAACTGCAGCTAGGTGGAGCTTCAGTGAGAGAAATGTGGCCCCCAAATGTGACTGATGAATTCAAACTATTTATAGGTATACACTAATTGAGTTTAAAACTCTACAGGTAATATTTTGTTTACCTAAGAAAACAAAGTACATTTTGTATACTACTTCATTACTCTTCCAGTTTAACAAATACAGTAGTGCTGAGTAAATATAGTCTGGTGTTTGAACTTTTGAAAGTAGTTTCAAAACGATAGTGGCCTGTTGTTGGATTTGGGCAATTGCTGATTGATAAAAGCACCATTTGTTCTATTCCTGGCAACACTAAAGCCTGCTGTGTACCAACAATCCATTTAACCAGGGCGGGTTTAATGGTATCTTAATAGGGGCCATACAATCCATTAAAGGATATAAATCTTAAACACTTCAATCTCTAAAGATTAAGCCTTTTCCTGCACAAATACACGACAGAAATGTTCAAACTTTCTTCCTCATTTGGTGACCTTCATCGTGAAGTGAAAGACAAACTTGTATTAATTTTTTAAAGGCAAAACTTTAACAGCATATCCCTCTTGTCTGCACCATTTTTTTTGTGGCACAGTCATAACATTCTTCAGATATTCTACATTTGATCTGCGAGCCTCTTTGTTTACAGCCGGATTCCTAACATTTACACAGGTCTATTTTGATTAACGTCATCAGAGCGGCCAAGAAAACCCTCTCACACACTTAAAAGCCCAAATTTCTAGCATATAATCTTCTAGATTTCTCTCAAAGAAGACTCGGATCTTATACCACCCACTCAATCCATTAGGGAGACTCAAAGGGCTGAATGATTTGGGCACGCTTTTTATCAGTTAAGATCATGCAACGCTGGCCATATGGTAGCAGATGTACGTTACATCTACTTTGTGATACTGCTAACATTTATAAACAAACAGGACCCGTCCCTCTGTCCAAGGACAGAAATTTGCTTGTTACTAATGTTAGGAATTTTTACCCAAATGTCAAGAAAAATCTGTTTCCAAAAAATCTGAACTTCATGACATGAAAAAGATGAGTTTTTGCAAGCTTAAAATGACAAATTCAACAATGAGTAGTAGAGTAGAAAAATCAAAATCTGGAGATTTTACACTATAAAAGGATATGGATGGCTAACCAATGAGTAGTACAGAGAAAGATTTAAATCTGGAGACAGTCCAGATCTTAATAAAGCAAAAAGGGACTGACCTGCATCTGCGTCCAGCGCGGTGATCTGTATGACGGAGGTTCCGGGACTCTGGTTCTCAGAGACGCTGGCCTGGTACGTGTCCTGCAGGAAGCGCGGCTGGTTATCATTCACGTCGCGAACGTGGATCGTGATGAGGTGCGACGCCGACCGCGACGGGGTCCCGTGGTCGGTCGCCGTGATGTTCAGGACGTAACGCGACTCCGTCTCACGGTCCAGTCTCCGCTCGATTGCGAGCAAGCCTGTGTGTGTTACAAACAAATCATTAAGCTTTAATCTATAAAGTTTCATCAATCTTAAGGAATTTCAGATATCAGTATCACCTGTTTTAATCTTTATTCTTCTACATCTTAGCACTTTAATTCTTTCTCTTTAGTATACTGCAACCAAACAGAATTCATAATCCCATAGTAGTGCTATAACTGTGCTTTTCAACTATCACTTCAGTCTTATCATGAATCTTCAAGTTTAAGCAGATCAAACCATTCACGACAGACCATAACTTAGCAGATGTACTGGAAAGATGAATTGTATCTTTTAGCTTCCTAAAGTAAGTTTGGCCTGAACTGGTCACCAAAACTTTTTAACTATTTTCCTTCATACAGGTTGTGTCGGCCCTAAATCCACCCCAGGGTCTAATTCATTACAACTGATAACTTCTCACAGACAGACTGTTTCAGAATCCATGGAATGCACAGGGACAACTTGACCGTAACCTCTCTCACATCCAGACAGAACCTACCAGCTTTGTGAGCTCATTTCTGACACAATGCCAAATTCATATGTCTAGGAAAGGTAATACATAATAAGTTTCATTAATCATGTTTGTCTAGAATAAGTACAAGTTTTGCTTTCTGCTGTCCAAGACTTTTATAAACTGAATGTGGTCATGCCAATTTAATTTGAATGTTTTTTGATTGGAAAAAACAACAACAACAAAACAATGTTTAGGTGGAAAATTTACATGGAAAAAAGTCTTAGTCTGTGCATTAGTACAAACAGTTTCAGGGAGTAAATATAGTCAGATTCATATTTTTTTCTGCCGCTATATTTTTAGGATTTCTTTCTGTACAATACTTGTCCAAACCCCAAGGAAATAAACTGGTGTGACATTAGGAACAAGGAGTAAGGATCCCTACTTGTCTGGAAACGATTAGCTGTTTGCTTCTGATTGCCTTCCATAGAAAACGCAATAAATCATCATTCCAGACACTTCGTGATGCTCTAAAAACTTGCACAACGATGCCCTTTGGCTTCCATGTTTATAAAGTGTTGGAATCCAGACTCAGACAGCTAGTTCTTAATTGCCTAGCTTTTAATAAGAGGTGAAACTGATCTTAGTACAGGAAATGCCAAGTTGAAAACCGTTTACAAAAGAGAGCCACACTTCAGCATTTCGTGGCCCCTCAACTAGGCTATGTTTTGTGCATACTGCTGTGATTGAAGAGTATTCATTTTATAAATGTTTGGTGGTAATCAGTTAGTGTTTCTAGAAGGAAATGTTTAAGGTAGTGTGGTAATACGAAACAGGTGTTATGATCGTTACGGCATTGATTATGTTGGGGTACTGTTGTATTATATCAGTGCTCTAAAACTGTTTTTAAGGATTACAAGTTGCAAAGATGTCTTCCACTCATATTGTCTGCTTTAAGGCCACACAAATTAATGGTGTTGGTTCTCCAATTTTTAAAAGTAATGTTTAATTGGAAAATCAACAAGAAAAAAAAACTTGAGGACCAGGGCCATACCTTCATCCCTGCCTTTTGCTTTAAGATGTTCACTTACCATATTTTCACCATAAACCAAGAAAATATGTTGTGGCCCAACAAAAACATAAATAAACAAATAAAAAGGTTGTTTTTCGCACCTGTGTTGGGGTCCAGCAGGAACTTCCCGCCCTGGTTCCCAGAGACGATCTGGTACGTCACGCGGCCGTTGTCCCCAAAATCATCATCAACAGCGATGACATACATCACGTGGTAACCAACCGGCTCATCCTCCATAACGTAGGTCTCCATTCGCGACACGAACACGGGCGTGTTATCGTTCACGTCCTCTACGAGAATCCTCGCAGTGGTGGTTTTCGTTCTCGCGTGGGAGAGATTAACCGGTTGGTCTGTCGCCTCGACGACGAGCGTGAACTGGCTGGTCTGTTCGCGGTCGATCGGGGTCGTGGTTTGTAGCGCCCCCGTGACTGCGTCGATCCGGAAGTTGTTCCCGTTGGGCAGCTGGTCCATGATGCGGTAGCGGACCGCCCCGTTTCTCCCGCTGTCCACGTCCGTGGCGGAAAACGTCCAGACCGTGCTGTTCACCGCCGTGTTCTCCTGGAGACCGAACATGACGGGATCGCTGCGGAAGGTCGGCGCGTTGTCGTTGATGTCGATCACGTTGACGTTGACGTAGATGGTGCTGCTCTTCTGACTGCGAGCGTTGTTGTCCTGTGCCTGCAAGTCAAGTGAAGTCAAGAATTTTATTGGATACAATGTTAGGCAATGTGATGTACTGTAAATGCAGAAATGTTCGCGGTGGATTTATGTTCGCGGTTTTCGCGTTGTCCATTTCACAGCGAATTTATGCTTAAATACATTTACAGTATTGTTATTACACTGGCTATATCATGCCAATTAAGATCCAGGCAGTAAAGATCACCAGTCCATCCAGTGTCACAACAACCTGGTCTGCAGTGCCAAGAGCCACACAAATGGTATCTGTAAGGTGCTCTACTTGGTCCCAGAGCTAAGAAGACATGGCAGTACTATTGACCACTTCTTACCATTTTAGGTGGTCTTTTAGGTTAGTTTTCCAAGGTACTATTCAGAATCTTGTCTATATTGTAGGAGCCGCCTTTCTACAGGCATTGTAATCCTTTAGGGCCCTTCAGTGGTCATAATACAGTACAGGACCTAGGAGCAGCTATGAACGACAGAGCGCTATGGAGAGATATTGTGCAACACCTTACCCCGCCCGGCAGGGACGACAGATGATTGACAGTACACAAAGATTCTAGGCTATACCATACCTGCACGATCAGGCGGTAGCGAGCGTTGAGCTCAAAGTCGAGCTCCTTGGCGGTAAAGATCCGCCCGGTGTTTCGGTCCACGCCGAACGTGCCGTACAGATTTCCCTGCATGATCTCGTAGGACACGCGCCCGTTTTCACCCTCGTCGTTGTCTAGGGCATGGACTGAACCAATCGTCGAACCTACAAAGGGACAGGTAAAATAATCTTTTTAGAAAAGGGGTAAAATGGTATTAGAAAAACAATAATGTGTATATAGTTACACTTCTTAGGGATCTTTTTCTGTATCGTTCTGTACAATCCATTGTTTTTGTATCATGGATGGAACAACAAATGTAGTTAACAGTTAAGAAAGGGTTTGTCTCTCGATTTTGTTCCTTTCTGGATCTCAAGAATGCACTTTCACTGTTTCCTTATTTATCTATCTTGGTACTTGTATGATTATGTCCTTCCATTTGTTTGTTATTTGTTCCATACTCTGAATGTGTATGTTTAATTTGACTTTGTAAGTCATAAAAAGAATGGTTTATAATTAAAAAAAACAACGAACCTGCTTCCAACCCCTCCTCAACCTCAATGGAAATCGTAGAGTTGACGAACACCGGAGCATTGTCGTTGCTATCGGTTACGTGGATGTGCACGAACGTCGTACGCTCGCGGGGTGGCGTGCCTCCATCGACCGCAGCGACCGACAGCACGTAAGTTGGCTTCTGTTCGCGGTCCAGAGGAGCGTTGGTGGTGATGAGGCCAGATTGGGAGTGGATGTTGAACATCTCCTCTCCATTCATCCCAGGGGTGCCTGCGGGAGATGGGCAGTGTTACAGGGTGGGACTGAACTTACATGTAAAGCAGGTCAGAAAGAATTCTGAAACCTCTGTTCTGTTATCAATTTCAAATTTTAAAGTTACAGATTCTGAAGTTAAAGCTGTGAAAAGAGGCAGTACGGTAATCACACTATTATTCTATGCTGTTCACAAAATATTTTTCTGTGTACTTAGATTTAGGATAGGTGCATTGCCAAAAATGAATTTCAAGCCCTGCGTGAAAAGTAACATGCATCGACTTTAAAAATACTATTAACAGCAATGTTTATGTACAATAACTTTTTTATTTCACATTAAGACCATCGTTTCTAATAATAATATGTTCCTTAATTCCTCATATATCATAACATCATATATTCATCAAGATATTTCACAACAAAATTGTTCTAATGCTGTGCAATATCTTTAGGTTAAACATTGCTAGCAGGAAGGACTAAACATAAAGTTCCTTACTTGTGACCAGTCTGTATGTGATGGTGCCGTTCTCTCCATTATCTGGGTCGTCAGCCAGAACCCTGATCACCTCAGTCCCGTTGGGCTGGTGCTCTTCGACCTCTCCCAGGTACTGGCCACTGTGGAGGGGAAACATGGGTTTTCAATATTCAAACATTTGCAACCAAGAACAGCAAACAAGATACATTATTTTGTTTAACTTTAAGAGGCTGTAAAAGAAAAACCGTCAGTCCCATTGGACTGCTGTTCCTGTATCTCACTCTGACTTACTGACCACTGCGGACAGGAAAACAATTGTTTTTAAACATTTACTACAGGCTACACCATCTTCATCTGTATTCTGAATGCTTGTGTCAATGGGAAAAACTATCTAGGCAACCAGCAAAATATGGTCACAATACCACAGTGGTCCTTATGTAGCAGTAGTTGGCTTCTTTACAGCAAACATATTGACAATGTCACTTTTCAGAAATACAGTTAAACCCTGTACTACTAGTGACTACTTCTTGTACCCAATTATTTTTCTCATTGACGCAAGCATTACGAATCCTACGCTGTCAACTTTGACCATTTTTTTCAAGTCCCTTGAGTAGTCATTTAGACAGGTTTGACTGTACTGGACTGAACAAGTCTGGGAAACATTCCAAATCTTGCTGATTTGATTCCAAGAGAACAACCTATCTGATGGAATCTATCCATGTTTGATGAACTAACGAGAAAAGACATTCTTTTTAAGTATCCGAATTATGCACTTTGCAGAATATTTGCATTTGGCTTACTTGCTCTACGAGGGCCATCAATAAAATTTCTTTGACACATTGGCGAAAACATATCAGCCACGAACCAATAATACATAGCTTATGTGCCAAAAAGTATCCATAGAAGTTATAAATACAAGATGCACGACCGTTGAGTCAACCACAACGGAACAAAGTTCAACAGCCCAACATGCCAAGCCAAGGCACAATTTGTCCCGAACGCTAAAACAATACTTCAACACAATCACACATCAAGTCCCAATTAGAGGGGACACACATGGAGATAAAGCCTAGACAAACAGCTCAATAAGGATGCCTTAGGTATGGAGAGTTATTAAAACCCATTAGGGGTAGATTCTGATAAGGGGAACAGTCGAGTCCTCTGTGTCCATATCAACGAAAATTGATCAATATCGTTTGTGTGTCTCAATCTGTTACCAGTTATAGTGCGGGTATTGTAGATAACGTTGTGACACCGGCCTTAAAACATCTCTGCCAAAGCTACCTGCATAGTGAATTCACAGGAATTTTGTCGTTACTATGTTCCATCATGCATGGAAGATTTTGATAAGAATGTCCCTACGGTTTAAGAGCAAGCTGCTAGGAGGCCCAAACACACATTACTTCTTCCTTATATCACAAACTATCTGTCAACAAAAAATCAGGACCATAGCATGTCCAGGTTAAGATATTCAAATGACAACTTAAGGGATTTTGGCACATACAGGTGGCTGCTAGGGAAATGATGGTTAATGCTTGAATCAATGGTAAAAATAATCTTAGAGTACATAAAAAGTAGCGACTGACTTGAATACACAATCTCTGTGGATTACAATTTCAAGGCAAAAATGCCAACAAAATTCGTCATGTATAATTGGTTTGTTTGTTTTCATCATGCACGTTTCCTAATATTGCAGGACATTTTCAAAGAGATCCCAGTGACTTCCCGATCTGTCACTGACATATTCAGCAAACAGCGCACACACGGATGTTTTCAATAAAACCACGTTTGTGTGTCCAAACAGTCGAATGTCTGGCCCAAACATAGCTTTCCCGTAGTTCCCTTATCTGGGTACACGGCCAGGCCCTAACATAGCAGACAACAATGAAATAAGTCCGGTGACTTTTAAACCCTTTGACCAAACATGTCAATGGTTGACAGTGCCAACGAAATGCTACGCAAACATCGACGGTTTAATGAGTGATTCAAGGTGTCAAAGTCTTTTTATAGAAAGTGGATTGATGTAATTCTTGATTCAAGCCACATTATATTTATTTCCAACATACCATTCTTTTATCCTGCTACCTCAAAATCATGTATGTCAAGATTTGTATCAATGTGAATCTTCAAAACGTTAGTATTCAATCCATTCTAATTCAATATGCGAAAGACTTTTTATAGACAGCAAATGCCCAACATTTGTGTTCCTAGCTATAAACTTATAAATGATCATTGAAATTTTGAGTGCAAAAATTATTTTATACTTCCAGTTTTGTAAAATAACTTGCAAAGACATTTGACATAGAACCATTTCCAGAACCAAATTTTAAAGATTATAGAGTAAAGCAAAATTGAGACAGGCACTTTGTGGCAAAATAGTTTTCCAGAGTAGCAAAGACATGATTCGCAACATGACACTTTCTGGCATTGATACACCGGGTTTTATCTGCTGTGTGGTCCGGTGTTACTTTTAGATCAATAATATGTGCGCTGATAACATGACCCAAATATTTGACACTGAACGTGACAACATTTTATCTAACTTTCAGCAGGAAACTTTTCGTTGTTCAAACATGTTTTCGCCAGCGTTTATCATCCAGACACGGCGCCGATCGTGTCAATAAATATTGATTTTTATATGATACAGATAAAAGGTTATAAGACCAGAGTAAGAATGATTTTCCCTTTAAAAGGCACCGCGTTATGTGTCATGATTAATGTCAATGGCAATTTGCAAAAATCAGTTTCAAAAGTCCAGAAGAAGTCTCTGAACTATGAGGGAATAAAATGTATGGTGTTAATAATCACAGATCCAAAGCAACAATTTGGAAGCATGCAGTATTTTTCTATCACAGGTTCTGGACAAGCTATGGTCACCATTTTTGGATAGTAGATAAACTGGAAAACAGTTTCAAAAGTCAAGAGAATATGAAATTAAGAACAGATCCAAGTCAACAACAATGCAGCATAACCTCCATTTTTCTAGCACTGGACAAGCCATGGTCATGATTTTTGGACGGTAGATAAGCTCTTCAACCAGGAAAAAGCGACATAACTTTGGGCCCTCTAGAACTTATGTTTGGCCAGAGTTTGAAACAGAATAAGTCATGATTTGCGTCCCTACCTGTGACTGAAGTAAGGCGCGTTATCGTTCATGTCTTCCACCACGATGTGCAGCGTAGCCGTGGCGGTGCGGGGAGGCGTGCCCCGGTCCCTGACCTTCAGCACAAGGTCATACCTGGCCGTGGTCTCGCGGTCAAGAGGCCTCTTGGTCTTGATCACACCTGCAAGACATCAGAACAAGACTTTCAATACACTTGCCATGCATTTTCACTTTGGTGTATAATATGATGGGCTTTGCAACAAACACTAACACATTTAGTACAGAAAGACAGTGTTACAGTTTTTTTACTTGGTAGAAATATGCAACGATTTCTTGAAGATCATTCTTTTGTAGATGAGTCTCCAAGAGCATAAGGAGCATCTTCTGGTCTAAGAATCTCTCAAAAACTTTTCACTCCTCACTCACTCACTCTGACTCACTCACACGCTCACTCACTCACTCACTCACTCACACGCTCACTCACTTCTTCGACCTTGTTTATGTAACTTGTGTAAGCTTTTCCTAATGCCAAAATTGTGGGGATCCCCTTAAAAACGTGGCTAAATATGAACAACTCACCCCTTTGGTGTCCTGTGGTTATGCCTTTCTCACTCATCTACTCACTCACTCATTCACTCCTTCGAGCTTGCTTGTCTAACTTGTAAAAGCATTTTCCAACACCAAAATGTGGGGGGGTAATGCTACCCTTAAAAATGTGGCTAAACATGTCCAACTCACCCCTTTGGTGTCCCGTGGTTATGATGAAGCTTGAGTTGTTTGGGATGATGGAGAAGTCCAGGTCCCCGTTATTCCCTATATCCGCATCCACAGCAAACACCGTACCAACCGTTGTTCCCGTCTGGAGATTCTCGACCAATGAAAAGTGGTACGACTCCTGTGTGAACCTGGGGTCATTGTCGTTGTCGTCGGTGACCGTCACGCGGACGTTCGCCGTGGCGTTACGCGGGGGCGAGCCGTTGTCCCTGGCAACGACCTGGAGGAAGTACGAGTCACGAAGCTCGCGATCCAGCCGATGTTTCACGTAGAGCCAACCGTCCGGGAACATTCCAAAGTTGGGCGAATCCGCGCTGTTGGAGAGATAGTATGTGATGAACTCGTTCAACCCACTATCGCGGTCGAGCGCGGTGACCTGCAGGAAGCGATAGTTCACGCTGGCCGACTCCGGAACCTGGACATCATAGAACGTCGGGCTGAACATTGGACCGTTGTCGTTCTCGTCCTGAATGATGACCAGCAAGGTCAAGTTCGAGAAGCGCTGCGGCGTGCCCTGGTCATGGGCCATGATCTTAAGTTCGTAACGTAACGGGTTGTCATCGTCTGCATCTACACTTCTCAAGATCTTCACCTCGCCAGTGATGGAATTCACGCTGAACAGGTTGTCTTGGTTGTTGAGGAGCGAGTACCGTACAAGCCCGTTGCTACCAGCGTCTTGATCCTGAGCGCTCGCCACGAAGATGATCGTGCCGGGGGAAACGTTCTCGGTGATGGCGACGCTCTCTGTTGCCACGGTGAACTCCGGACGGTTGTCGTTGATGTCGAGGATGGTGATGTTGACCTGAGCGCGCCCGTAGACGGGCGGGTTTCCGCTGGAGGCCTGGATGTTCAGCAACAGGCTACTCACCTGTGGGGAAAGATTGGCGATGTTAAGGAAGTGCTTAGTATAAAATTGCCAAAAATGTGGTAAAAGCATGAATTTCGTACTGATGAATTCCGAGTATGTTCTTAACATTTTCAAGGGTGGGCCATCTGAAAATGCATGTTCCTTAGCAACAGTCGCTAGGTAACCGATTTTCATGGCAAATAGTACATCAATAGCATTACAATTTGCTTCAAAATGGATTTTACAGTCCTCTTTTGGATGCATTATACTTTTAGCTGTTGACTTAGTCATACTGTTTGAATTGAAATGCTGGTTGGTTTGTATCAAAGATGATAAATAAAAAACAATAGGCTACTGACCGTCTCATGGTCCAGGTTGAGCTGGGTGTAGATCCGCCCGGTGGTCGGGTCGATGGCGAAGTATCCCTGCCGGTCACCGGAGTGGATGGAGTAGGTGATCGGGTCAGTTTTACCTGGAGGGAGACAGAGAAGAAGATGGTCAGAAACCACACAAGGGTTTTCATGTACTTCTGCGGCTCACAACAGTGACTCACATCCCTGTTTCTAGACAACAAGTTGGGAAGTTGTCTTTAGAGGAAGAACGAGAATAAAAAGGGTTAGAAAACACTGTATCATTGCGCTTACTGTTAGCATAAGAGTATTATGAATATCTGTGGACCTGCTCCTAAACCAGGTCAACAGTTGAAATACCGTGTTCTTGTCAGTCAACCATATTTTGTTGCATAGTCATAAGGACCATATGGTCACCTGTCTACCGTGACCATTTTTGTCCACAATGTCGCTCGACTGTTCACACACAAGGGTTTGACTGTATGTTGCTGAATCTAATACCATATTCACACACAGTGAAACAATACCCCCATTCACCACACAATCAATACTATACAAAATGTACTAATCCCCCATCCCAGCCTGATCCCTACAGTTAATCTTGACTTGAGCCTAATCTAGTGGCAGGAAAGGGCAACCAAGGAAACTATAACTCACAACTGTGCCCCTTAAGGCCACACCAATCTAATTTGTTGGTTCTCGGATTTAAAAAAGTGAGAGAAAAAAATGCTTAACTTGAAAAAAATATAACGAAAACAAAGCCTGAAGACCAGGTTTATGCCTTTGTGCTCTCAGTTTTATGGAGTGAATTTGGTCATATTCAAGTTCTCTTTTCTTTCCTTATGCTTTTATGATGTCTGCTTGCTATATCTTTATTTTGAAAAAGCAGAGAACCAAAGAAATCAATTGGTGTGCCCCTTAACAGCTGCTATCCCTGGGAAACCATTAACAGTTCACCTCTTACAATAAATCCTGGCTTCCAGCTCGCCACTTCAAATCACTCACACACATCTAGTCACTATTAGGGACGGATTTTCCCAAATCGGAGAAACGCTCTTCCCAAAATCCAGGTCTCACACAACCATTAAACCCGATCCCCAACAGGTGATAGTAATACCGCTGCGCCCTGCGATAAATTTTCTAAAGTCTGTGCCCCCCGGCAAGGATAGCCTGCGTCAGAATCCCCGCCGTCAGGCGAACTGACTGGAAACGTGTTCAAAATGTTGACCCCTTGACTTCACTGATACCGCGAGGGTTTGGGTATTAGGTGGAATGAAATTTGGAGCGCTTAGAGGATTACAGTGCAAAGGTCATGGGTCCAGCTTTGATTTCAGATGGAGTACAGAAAAATGAGATTATACTGCACCAGTTTATTTCCTAGGTTCTTGGACAATATAAAACTCAAGGTGAAAGTATATACATTGTACAGCAAGTGAAGATCAAAAACAGTACTGGGAAGAAAACTTCAATATTACTGTATTCACTCTAGTATATAAATACAGCTGATTACACTCGCTTACACCTGGTCCTCAGGCTTTGTTTTCATGTTGTTGTTTTTTCAAGTGAAGCATATTCTATGATAAAAACTAAATTAAAAGCACAGTGGATAACAACCTATCTGTATCTGTATCTGTATAAAGCCGGTATAACCGCCGTTCGGCGTAACACACCAGCTTGCCCCTACAGCCTACCTAAGATATTCTTTGAAAATCCTTAAGCCAACAAACTGGTGTATCACTTTGTATCAATACTGTGCAAAAAAATAGGCATCTGTATCCTGGTCACCGTTATCCACTGGTCGGCTAAGGGGGGGTTTACCTGGCCTAATCTGCTAAGTAAGGGACTAGGTAGGTACGTAATCTGCTAAATATATTCTTCTTTGGCTCTTTGCATCTGCTAAATATAATATTCTAAGTGTAAGCCTGTATTTTTAGCTGACATTTTCAGTTATCGCTGTTCAAAGAGCTCTTTCATTGAAACCAACCCTGGCTTGAGCTGTCATGAATTGGGCAGGCCGGCTACACTCCTGGCACCAAGGAGATAGCGGGAGACCAGGATGGTATGGTCACCATTTGTTGAATGTGTTTGAAGGCTGGAAGCTGGGGGAGTGAGTGAGTGAGAGGGGATATGGTTGATATGTGGTGTTGGTTTAGAACTACGTCTCCTGCTGTGAGCCTTTGTCGGGTTTCCCCTACCAGCATAAATCTGTGGTTCCAGGATTTTTTTTTCAAAAATGTTTTTAAAATCCTTTATTTAAAAAAAAAACATGTGCATGGCAGTCACTATACAACCATCTAGAATATACAAAGTGAGAGCTTGCTACCTTAAGCTTTCCCTTGTCTGTGTTTCACAGCATTGTAAAATAGAAGCAGGTTGTACATGTACATGGCAACCACTATACAAGCGTCTACAATATATAGATTGAGAACTTGGTATGGTCACCATTTGCTGAATGTGTTTGAAGGCTGGTAGCTGGGGGAGTGAGTGAGTGAGTGAGAAGGGATATGGCTGATGTGTGGTGTTGGTTTAGAACTACGTCTCCCGCTGTGAGCCTTCGTCAGGTTTCCCCTACCACCATAAATCTGTGGTTCAAGTATGCTGCGAGCTGGGAACATCAAAGACAAACACATTCTCAACGACTTCCTCACTGCAACCAAGATAGCTACTGAGGACTGTTCCATTCTACAAGTGCAGGGAGGGGTAGACCAGGCTTTTTTGGAGGACCAGCTCAAAGTAATACTATCCTGAACCGCAAACAATAATCAATACATACTTAATGATCAATAATAGACCATGAAAACATTTGGAGATATTTGTTGCAGTGAACTTTTGACTGTTCCATTTCATAAGTTCAAGGGGAGAAAACAAGTTGACTTTTGTACAAAAGAAAAACATAATCCTGAACCTCAAACAATAACAAATACATCAGAAATTGATAGGTTATCAATGTATTGGGAGATGCTGGTTGCAACGAACTTAAGACTGTCCCATTTTACAAGTTCAGGGGGGGGGCAAACAAGATGGGAGATTACTGCAATGAAAAAGAGGGGGGGAAAGATTTTCCTTACTACCCTCTCTGATTCTCAAATAGAACAGCCCATCCCCTCCCATCAGAAGTCCCTACTGTGAAACACTCCAGCCTCCCCCAGTAGTTATAAATCACACAGTGTACATGCTGCAGGGCAGGTTTGTGTAGGAAGCTCCTCCAGAGAAGTGCAGAGAGAGGCAGGGGCCACATTCTGAACTGAAAACAAATACAGGGCAAGAGTGCAGCGACCCCTGAAGCATCTCCATTTGTAACATCTACTGTACCAGACAACTACTTCTTCTACAGCAGTAGCCTGGTATCCAGCCGTAATATAGCTCCTGAGTCTCTTCTCTCCTATTGCAAAGAGGAGAGAAGAGACTCGGGAGCTATATTACGGCTGGATACCAGGCCAGCACAAATGTTTCCCCAGCTTTGGGTTTTTCTTTCTGTTCTGACGTGTATACACTGTTACAGACGTTATCTTGGCGTGCAAGAACCACGCAGTGGTCCAAAATTTGCCACGACTACAAGTAACACCCTGCTTTCTACAGTGTTTGGCTTTAAACTTCATCCTTTAAATTTCATCTGCCAAAGACTAACAGCTGTACTGAGTGTACACGATATTTGGCTACAAGATTACCTGGACAGTACATACCACAACTTGGACCAAAAGAAGCACTGTATTTAGCTAGCCTGAATTACAGTCTTGTTAGCTTTGTTAGACTAGTCCCCTTCCAACTTATACTTACAGGTACAAAATGTTATGTTGGAAGGAGATATAAGCTACATGTAATTCAGGCTAGTATTTGGCTCCAAAATTCTCCTGACGACATCCTGTTTACTGACAAAGTTTGCCATTCTCCGTACCTTTGCAGAGCTGAGTTAAGATGCAGGTATCTGCCAATCACACCTGTCTCATCTGCAAACAGACATCCACCAGTTGGAGTACCTCCCCAAACACACCTGTCTCACCTGTAAATAGACATTCACCTGTCTCCCAAATACACCTGTCACTGATGCTTACAGACCAACTCCAATCTTTATACAACAGTACAATCGACAGGGGAAGAAGAGTTACAGACACTAGCCTATCGCTACTGTTGTACTTTATTTCCTCACATTGGCAAGAATTCTTGACAAATTTAAGCCTCAGACTGTCCTTTGATGTGGTGTACTAAAATACAGATTATTACCCATTTCATTCCTTGATTTAGTGGTGCTGTGTGTGGCATAACTGGTAGTGTGTTGGGCTTGGAATCTAGAAGTCCTGGGTTCGTTACTCGCAATACAATCGGCATTGTGCCCTTAGGAAAGACACTTTACACAACTTTCCCTGATAGTGGAGTGACGCCCACTGAGCCTCTTCAGCTAATCTGTCCATAGTGTGCCAAAATACACAGATTTGGTGTGCCAATGTCCACGTGTACATGTCAACATTTACCACTAAGAACTGTAAATGTTTTTATTCATTCCTTGATTTTGGGAAATCTTGATTGCAATTTTTGAAAGTATAACATACATGTATGTATGTATGCAAGAATAAGCAACCAAAACTGATCAGCCTTTGGAATTCCTTTCCCCCAGTTAGCAGGTGAGTATTTCGTACCCTGTAATGCCCCATGTTGCCCCCACAAAACCTATTCACTTCTAATTCATTGCCAGCTTAATGGGTACACTGACCCTAGTATTTAGTTCTTTGGCATTGACGTCACTGCTGTAATTCTTCCTGTGTGCCGTTGGACCCTGTATACAGTCATCTGTGTGTAGTTCAGGATCAGGCTTTTTGTTAACACTAAAACTAGGCATTTGTAATGGCTGTGTAACAATGGTGGATACTAATAATAACTCTCCCATTAAAAAGCAATCTTTGTAATTGTAGCATTGAAGGAGAAACCAGATCCAGCAAATCCAGGTATAGAAAATTATTCCTCCACTTGTGGTTCACAATACAGTGACTACATCATGCGCTACATGTAAGTTATTGCACTATTTGCACTCAGCTACTAGCTACGAATAACGTTCTGACATGTACTGTAGTTCCCTTTCTGGCTACCATAGCCCTCTTTGCTACACCTGTATTGCTCAACTCTTGGCTACATGGCTAGCATTTCTTGCTACATTTACCGAGGCTCTTTAGTCTATCCATGACTTGTAACTCTACATGGCTACATTTGTGTTCCGAGAATGTCTTTCCCTGCTACAATTGTACTGCTACATTTACCAAGGATCTTTCCTCTATCCTTGTAACTCAACAAGGTTCCGTTTGTGTTCCTAGGATGTGTTTCCCTGCTACACTTGTGCTGCTATTCTGATGGCTACATATCTGTCCCTGCTACATTTGTTCTGCTACCAAGGCTACAGCATTTTTGCTACACGTGCCCACGTTGCTATTTCCTGCACCTCCTGCGATGATGTAACCAAGATTCCATTTCTTTCCGACCTTCACTTTCAAGCCATATTCCTTACACCAAAAAGTTTGTTGTGGGCTTTTCCTTCTAAACAACAAGACAAAAGAGTGTTTTCTTTCCCCGGCTGTCGCCCTAAACCAACTTCCTCTGCTCCACACATGCAGAGTGCCGGCTCAACATGATTCATATTCTGCAATAAAAACTTTCTTTCTCTGCCAGCGTAGTGTGACGGTGCGTCTTCCACCTGTGCAAAGGGTCTGCGGAGGATTTCCATACTCCACTTTGTCAGGTAAACATCTCGATCTGCGCTGAACCAACTCCTTATTGTCCGGGGAAGATCCCGACACATAAGCAATCCACACGTCTCTAAACACCGGCATTGTTGGACATGTCGGACCGAGAAACTTACAGGTTGTTTTAGACAAAAGACGGTGAAGTTGAGCCCATGTAGGGTGTCAGTCTTAGTATCACTGCATTGAGATTTAGTACGTTCTTATCCATAGAGGTTTTGATATAGACACCTTATCTATGTTGGTACATAAAACAAGATGCAAACTTAATTGGTGATCTGTACTCTACATATTGACATGACCACATACCAGGACGATGACATTAAGCTAACTTTGGGTGTTAGTCTAATACTACCATGAGATCTAGTGCCTTCTATTTCATATAATATTCAAATAGATCTTGTTGCTATGTTTGTTTGTTTGAACCTTTGTTGGAATGTTAAAACAAAATCCAAACTTAACTGTTAATCTGTACCACACATATTGACATGACAGGTCACCTATATACTGGTACTTTATAAATCTTTCACCGCATGCCAAGAACGTATTGCACCTGTTACAAGAACAACCAATATATTGTGCTAAGACCAGAAAAAGATGATCAACTATTTAAGTGTTTTCAAATGTGTAGACTCTGGTAATGCCATGGTACATACATACTGACTGGATCAATATGTACCAAACGATCGTATAGGGATTTCATTCAATTCAAATTAGGCCTTAAAGCATTATATTAGCTATTTTACCAGGGCCAAAGAATTATTGAGAACAGTAGGGGTAAGCTAGTGTGCTTAGTTAAATACCTGGTGCTATAGCCAAGCTGCACTACACTACTGAGCTAAAAGAAAGTGTTTTAGTTTGAAGTCGACCAGAAATAAAGAACAAGCTCCAAGATGCAGAATTTTATTTCTTTCTGCCAGTGACATTTTGTGTAACAGTTCACAGAGATAAAACAGCCCAGGCCAAACAATGGGCGATACAAATCCAACAATCCACAACTTTTTATTGCCGGTAATTTCCGGGAGGAGAGAAGAATGGTAGCGAGGGATGATTGGTAAAACCAGAATGTCCCGAGCGCACGCACACAAGCAATTAGCAGCTGGTGAAGGTTTCATCTTTTGTGGCGGATCCCACAGATAATCCCTACTGAGTACTCTATCGTGAGAAGACCAGTGTCTCTTTTACCTTCATATTGACTTGTATTCATATCCAAGGGCCATGAATGTAGGGAGAGGAGCTCTACTAGGACTGCAAGGCTTGAGAAATACCCTCATGCAAGCTGCAACTTGCAGTTAAACATTTGTGATTATAAAGAAAAAGAACGTAATGAACTTACAATTGGGAAACCTACATGTACGTGCTTGGTAAAGTATTATGAACCAGAAATGGAAAAGGGTTTCGAGCCTGGAACTATGATATTGGAGAGTTTTGCTTTTTTATTGGAGAAAAATGTTTAATGAAACTATTTTGCCTAAGGTAATATTACACATACATGTACTTTCTAGTTCCTTTGTGTTGTTTTCTTTGTAGACATTTTACCATAGCCAAGGACAAGTTCTTACAGCCAAGGCCAGAAGCATTTCCCATTGTCCATTGACAGAAATAATGTTGATATCACATTCCAACCCCTTCCAAGAACCCTGGGAGAGGTTACCCATAAATTTGCAGGAAATCCCAAAATAAGCACCACCACCTTCCCCTGAAGGCTTCACTAAGGTTTTCAGACATGAAAGAAAGAAGAAACAGAGCCAGCGTAGAAAATTAGTACCTTTCGTATACATGTATAGATTAAGGCAATACAATCATACTCATTGACAGGTTTTCCTCCTAGCCAATGTTATGATAATGTCATCTTCCCAAGGTTTCACTTTAAAAATGGAAATGAAATTAATCAGTTTGGCTGAACTTCTGAAGGTTTACATTGTACTAGAAAAACGAATATTCCATCCAACCCTCTATTTCTGATATCCTACTTTAAAAAATTTTCATGGCCAGAACCAAAGTAATATATTAGTGTGGTGTGAAGGTTTATATTGACAGGCCCATCATAACCATGACCTCAGTAACCATAGGTTTACATTTACTCAAGAAAAACATTTTCCTCCCAACCAACTGTTTCATGATACATGTATCCTGCTTTTAAAATTTTACGTCATTTATAACATAAGTAATATATTGGAGTGGTGTGAAGGTTTACATTGACTGGCCAATCTTAACCATGACCTCAGTAAGCAGGCATGTCCTCTCTTCCCTTTATAAAGAAAGATAAGCACTTAAACCAGGCAGAAACAGTACTTAGGGAAGCTATCCACTACTACTTGGACAGGTGTTGCTTCCGCTGGGTCACAATGAAGGCAGTCTTTAGCCGAGACATAAACTCATCTCTGTGTAACAAAAGAGTTGGTGATGCCGTTCAAAAACGTCTCTTTTGTTCACTTATGGAGAAGAAAGGATAGGTGGGCATGACAGTGGTGGAAAAATAAAAACACGTAGAAAACACACTAACCTTTGTTCCTAAACTTTATACAAGAAAGACGAAATTCACAACAGAAAGTGATCAGCATTTAAAAGTGTGCAATGTATAGCTCTTTAGAAAAGGCAGAAAATAAGACTTAGTACATAATTTGCTAGTTCAAACTCTAGGAGACAATTGATGGTAAAAAAATTAGCACCAGAAAAGTTGACTTTGAGTCTGTAAAAACTGAAAAAGAGGACTACTTGGGACAGATAAAATATGGAGTACAAAGTCATGTGTGTCAAGTGGTCAAACTCAAAGGATTCTTCGTGCTTGTGTCAATGGGGAAAATTATCTAATAGACCACCACAAAGTGGTTGCATTGGCCAGGTGGTCACTTGTTCAAGTTTAACCGTGCGTAAAGTGGGTGAGAAAAAGTTTAGGAGATCCCTTCAAGGCCAAAGTTGTTTAAGTCATTTCATTCAGGAAACAGCCCAATTCTGCTGACAACAGTGGTTGGTTATCTTAAAGCACAAAGGAGGATTTACCCAAACGCACTTCAAAGAGAGGTGAGGCAGGGGGCAAGGCTGTCCCCAGTTTAAAAATTTTTCTGTCCCATTCATTGTTTGGGAGCCCATACTGTTAATTTTTGTAGCTTAATCTGTCATTTAAAACTAAGGAATATACATCAGAATTTGCATCAGTTTAAAGTCATGAAGTTCAGATTTTTTGGACAGATGTGGTGAAGTCTTTTTCTGTCCCAACAAGCAAATTTCTGTCCCAGGACGGAATGATGAGTCCTGGAGACAGCCCTGGGCAGGGGGCAAGGATGGGCGATTGCCTCAAGGATGAAGCTACCAACATCATTTAATTAAGGAAACTATTTAATAGCCCGAGCACCATCCTCCATAGTGACCGCTTGCTGAATACTTTCACTTGCAAACCACGCTAGTGAAAGTATTGAGCCAGCGGTTACTACAGAGGATGGTACTCAGGCTAACTGTTTAATACTTCAGAAAAAATTTTTGACACTTAACATCTGGCCCTTGACCTTCCAGAAAGGAGACCTTCCATAGACCATTTGGGCATCGGATTTCAAATAGGGAAAGTGTCTTTTGATAGCTTCAAGGGCAAAACAACCCACATCATTTAATTAAGGAAACTGTTTAATTTCCGGAGACTTTGGAAACAATGTAAGTGCATTTTTGACACTTAACACATGGCCTTTGACCTTCTAAAAAGAACACCTTCCATATCTTGATTTAGGTATCAAATTTCACATAAGAAAGTGTTATTTGATTGAGGAAACTGTTTAATTTCCAGCCACTTCAGCAGCATTTAAAGCAATCAACATTAAGTTTAACTTCCAAAGTATCCTTTGAAAGAGATAAAAGGACAGGCACTGGCAAACTATTACCACTTCTGCTAATATCCTCCACCACGCTTTAATGCTACGGATTGTAGAATTTTGCAAGGAAAATAAGTCCACTCTCCTAACTGCACCTGACCAAATGCCCAAACTTTCCAAGTAAAGTTGCTCTACCCTCTTCTTTTTCTCGTATTATCACTACACTTTTCTGCTCCAGTACTCCACACATGCCCTTCCTCTGTGGGTCAGAGCTTCCAGATCTTCCTTGGTTCTACCTACCGACAGTGTACTAAGCCTAATAGAGACTTAGGTTAACTGGGTGGACAAGTGCATTCTGCTGTAATTCTTGCTGAACTAAACAAAATTACTAGATGAGACGAGAGTGACGTCATCTCACCTGGGTCGCTGTGGGAGGCCATCACCGTGCCGACCGTGTGCTGGCGGGCGGCGTCCTCCGGTACGCTGAAGCTGTACCTCGCCTGGCTGAACACAGGCGGCATCTCCCCCGTCCCGATCACGCTCACCGCCACGTTCGCGTTGACCTGCGACACCAGACCGCCGCCGTCCGTTGCCGAGACGACCAGGTTGTGGACCGACTGTACTCCGGAGTTCAGGGGACCGGCGACGGTGATCAATCCTGTTTGGAACAAGAAAGATTTTTGAGTTTCAAATATTCATGCCAGGTTTGGAAAATTCCTTTCCAGATTTAAATTTACCACACAGAAAGCTCCATAAATCAACTTGTAATGGCTTAATAAAGTTCTCTATACCTCAACTTTCTCCTACATCTAACAGTATGTCAAGTTTAAATTTCCAAGCAGATGTTGGGGTGCAAGATCATAACATTTTCTGACTACCGGAATTCTTTAAAAACCACTGGGCATTCAAAAAGAAGATAACATTAAGAGCTTAAATCTTGTGTATTTCAAGCTGAAGTACACTTAACTACATTTGTATACACTGTATACAAATGTAGTTAAGTGTACTTCAGCTTGAAATACACAAGATTTAAGTCAGGCAACTCTTGTAAGGCACCTGGAGAACAGGCAATAGTGAGGAAACAAGTGGCTAGTTTTGACAGAATTATAAATGTTTGGGTCAATGACAATAATGATTGAAATATGACCAAAAAGTGGCAATGTCTTCAGGCAGACATAGTCAAATTCAAACTTAAACACGTATGATGTACAAGAAAAATCTATGAAGTGAAGGAAGACTTCAACAAAGCGACCCACAAAGGAAAAACAGACTGAACCGTTGACATAACATGATCTTATCTAAAGCCTTTTGCAGGTAATTGAGTTGCAGAAATCTCTTTGATACAACTACGCACAAAAACAATGTATCCAATAATTGCTTCAGAAAGCCAATTAACTTTTTCTCAAGGCATGGTAAAAGCAGTAGTGAGAAGATAGCTGGTATTTTCCCAGAGGTATCAGAGTAGGTTTGAAGCTTTGATTTTAGTAAAAGGGAAACATAAATATAGCACATCTATTGATTTCAACACTGCCTAGTAAGTACATGTAATATAGTCTGTTTTCAAGTGGCAAACATTTCTAGATAAAAGTCTATCTCCATTCTACCAATGCTTCAAGGCAAGCACATTATCTGTCTTTACATACAAACATACACTACTTCTTATAGTCCTACTTTGAATCAATGGTTCAAAGGATGACATTGTTAACATTTCGTGTGTAAGTCCTATTAACATTCTTCTTTTACTCCACAACTTGAAGTTACAATTGCCTTCCAAAGCATGGCTGCTAATTTAGTTCTTAGACTGAACTTACGGCGCATTTGTACGAAAGACTTTACAACACGAGTACAGCCTCGCGTCTTGACTTGTCGCGTTCTTATCTTAATCCCTATTCCTTTGAAGCCATTACACCCGGAGCCCAGGCATCTTATAATTGCGGAAAACATGCACAAAGTTGTCGCAGAAGTCACGCCACCTTTTCAAGAGATTTGCAGTATAACATTTTCCCAACCTATTACAGGAAAACACCTAAAAATATCCTTGCAGCGACAATGTGCGAGTAATCGTCGCAGCCTTCCAACTGTTTGCAGGCAATCCTTGTGATCTCCAACTACACAGCTTACCTTCCCCTGGGAATTGATATACAATGATCCAAAACAGAACTTGTTCCTGTATACCTACGCTGATACATTAACATTCAATATCTCCTGCAGTTTTACCTGCAAGACTGACTCATTGTCTTCCTTTTTTATGCATCAAAAAACAATGTCTATTGATTCAAATTTTAAATCTTGTTACCTGTTTACTACAAATGAAGAAAGACTCTAGTGTCACCGAATGATTTATCTTGTGCCCGTTCGGTTTTGTTGTAGGTAGACATAAAGAATAAATGCACAGCTCCAATATTACCTGAACTAACCACGTACTAATCTGGATATGCAGATAATACACCATGAATAATAGTTACTCAAGCGACAAGGTGGCATTTATCTTTCCACAGTGACACAGTAACTATTAATAGGCATATCTTATCACCTGGATGTCTAAACTTCATTGACGTATATGCAGGTGCTATTTCAAGCCCAGATCTGTCTATGATTTGAACCGATTGACTCTATCATTCCTTCATCAGTGCCAGGGCTTGCTCCCTTTTAATTGTGATTGCAGAGTCACTTGTATTGTTTTCTTTGATACAATCCATCACCCTTAATTTCTCGTCAACATCAATAATTGCAGAATGAATACAAAGTCCTCACGAACTGTGGGAGGCGAGAAATTGTCAGAGTCTTTGTTTGTTACGAAGACAAATGTGATTGAACGAATGAGATGGAGTGACAGCTAGGATTATTGGAAAAGCACAATCATCGTTATTTTAACTGTTATCGATAATTGCAAAATGAATACAAAGTCCTCTTGAACCACAGGAGGTAAGAAACTGTCTTTTATTAAAGAGACAAGTGTGATTGAATGAGAATAGCACTAACAGGTAGGATTATTAGAAAAGTACAGTCATCGTTTTTTCAACTGTTATCGATAATTGCAAATTACAAAGGCC
Organism: Branchiostoma floridae x Branchiostoma belcheri; assembly: GCA_019207045.1. NCBI lineage: Eukaryota > Metazoa > Chordata > Leptocardii > Amphioxiformes > Branchiostomatidae > Branchiostoma > Branchiostoma floridae x Branchiostoma belcheri. The sequence goes on along the minus strand of CM033029.1, from coordinate 2,923,826 downwards.
TTATAAACCACAGGAGGTAAGAAATTGTCTTTGTTAAAAAAGACAAACATGATTGAATGAAATAAAAGGTGCTTAAAGTAATGACAGGTGGGTACAACCAAGATACCATTTAAAAAAAATATACAATCATCAAGTTTTCTGTCTATCTAATTATTAAGTCCCAACTAAAAGTAAATGGCATTTGGATTAACCTATGGATGGAGCACTACAAAACTGTTGAAAGCCATAGTGACATGCATTACAGGTGGGAGTGTGTCAACAAGTGAAGTTTACAGAAATCGACCTCTAATAAGATTTAAAATTAAATCAATGGACAGGTGGTTCTTATGCATGTAGAAGTTCTCACTAGTACAAGTTTGACGGTACTATGGCCAGATAGTCTTTATATATAAAGGTGTTCACTAAAGTTCACACAGGACTGAAGCAGATGTGAAGGTGTACTGAAATCATTGACATTCCAAGTCGTGCTCATATAAAGCCATATTTGCGCCATGGTTTGCACATATATAAAGCCATTGTCCGTAGAAGCTACCACAATTCTCCATTTTTTTCACCCCTTTCAGGAGTCCATTGACCTATTCCTGTTTACCCGTCCACTTTTGAAAAACGCTGCCGGCATCGCCCAGATCTGTGACAGCTCCGATGGTAACAGTAGCCTCGCGCCCAAATGGAGGGCGGTAAACCGAGGAGGCAACAACAACCCCCGTATATTTACCTTACGCGTACCCGGCCGAGATGCCGTTTCTCCGTAAGACTTTGATCTAATTGTCTGGGAAGGTGTTTCTTGTGTTCCGGGCCCCCACGGTGAGGTGGACATGAATGTGCTCGATTATATTCCGCATTGTTCCCCGACACCCGAGAGCTTTCCTGTGTTCGAATGAGGACAATTGCGACGAATGAAAAACTTCCTAACTTCATCATGAACTGAAAGGTGTGGGTATGTCATACCTGCACAAACATATCTTACTGACTCTTAGTGTTAAATTGGCACAGGGAAAAATGGATACCAATTCCTTTGTCCTGACAGGTTTTTGTCCCCCGCAGAGCTAAGATACATTAGTAAACAACTACAACAAACAGGGAAGATCCACAAAATCCGCTAAGTCTGCCACGGTTATCCAATGACCATATAATTGTATTTGTGTATCCAGAATACTAGGTCACAAACACAACATTACAAAACAAACTGCATATTTTTTCTCCTGTCCATTCAGTTTTTTTTAATACGTTAGACAACTACAACAAACAGCGAAGATCCACAAAATCCTCTAAGTCTATCCACGGTTATCCAATGACCATATAATTGTATTTGTGTTTCCAGAATACTAGGTCACAAACACAACATTTCAAAACAAACTGCGTATTTTTTCCTGCAAACCATTCACTTTAGTAGTATTTTAAACTGTCACTGATTATTTTTTCAGACTTTGATGATAAAACACCAAGATTTTTCATGTACAGTCACTGTAGTTGTAGCAACAGCCAAATCCTGTCTAAATCCAAAAACAAAGCTGTACAGATATTCTTCAAAGATAGTAACCAACATTAAACCGTGCAAATGTCGCCATCTTTGCGCTCCAAATGTTTCAAAGATTACACTGCTAAGCCGCGCCCGCCTCTAAAAGCTTTGGATTCTCCCGTCCATTTGTCTCTAGAGGGGTCCGAAATATGGGCTAATCCTAGCTGGTGGCTATGAACACTAAACATTCCTACTTTTCACAATTTCTGCTGGAAGTAAGTCGGACAAAAACCCACCAATAGTACAATAAACAGAGAAGGAAAAACGGAAATTAGAATCACCGAAAACCTTGTACCTTGCCCCATATTTTTGTAACATAGAACTGAGCCCTATCATACCTTCTTGTGCTACATGTATGTCTATCATGCTTACAGGTTAAAGTAGATAAGAATTGGAACAATAATTACAGCAATCTATCACTTGCATTGACTGCATCTTTTTGTCTCAAGGACTGACTAAGAACATGTGCTTTTAACCATATGGACAAAGACACCCAAGGCGCTGTAATGATTCAAAATGATGTGTTTACGTATCGTAACACTACATTTTTGTCTACTTCCCTGCCTGCTCTACACCGAAAGAAGCCTCTTCAATTAAAATTCCACCGATAATCCAGGTGACAATTTGTAGCTCTGCCCTCCCCCTGAACACGGAGCATTGGTTCCACGATGTCTGTGTCCCTCCTGTCGGCCATTGTTTCCCACACAATGACATCGTCTTCATCTTTAAACCCACCGTTTTTACTGTCAGTCGAATAGCTGGGTGGTCAGGGAGAGGTTTAACTGTTTTCAATCCGAAATACATTTATCAAATTCTAAGGGAAGACACAGATTTCTGCTTGCCACTAAAATGTATGGTTAAATTACACGCAAACGTGCACGGACAAAGGAGTTACGAAATCAGTAAAAACTTTGCTGATTTTATAACTTTTTACAGATATATCAACTTTTCAATGGGATATCTTTGAATTTCTATGTGGAATTTCACTTTAAAATTATGAAAAAGGCATGGAACATCTTTGCCCGAAGGAGTGCTTACAAAATCACATTTTTCCTCTTACATTATTTCCAAAGGTATTTATACATTATTTCCAATGCCTAATCATCTCACTCTCACCCCAATTAAAAGATTACTGTAACAACGTTTCTTGCTGCCCTAAATTTTTGTTAAGCCTATCTTTTTTTGCCTGAGAGAGAATGAAAACATTAACTCTTCTGTTCATAATTTGCTAGCCAATACGAGCAATGAAACGAGCGAACGCGTAATTGTGAAGTAGTTTGTTTAATCTTTATATAATGGAAGAAAAATCTGCAGTGAAAGTTGCAAAATGCTCGCAAATCCGATTTTCCAGGTGGTAGAATTCGACAAAATAGGTTTAATTACTGATTGTTAATGATTGACGTCTTACAGAATGTGATCAATGAGCTTGATTCAACTCCTTAAGGTGACCATTTCCTTGGGCAGTGTAAGACGAAGACTCCCCTAGGAAGGGATTTAAGGAGATAACAAAGAACACATTCGGTTAAATTGTGTTAATATCGGTAACTGGGTTAAGGTGCGAGAAAACAGCATCAAACTTTCAAAGCGATGGATTTGTGATACATTTTTAATTCTAAAAGCTAAAATCATGAATGATTTTAAGGCAGGGCTCAAAATATTTTTTTTCTACTAGACTCTCTCTGTAATATTGCACTTTCTCAGAAATTTTACTTTTAACTTGGAAAAACTTTTTGAAGGGCATCCTGGTTGAAGCTGCAAAATAACTATGCCTGCCCTTAGTACTATTATGCTTAGGTGTGGACATTTCAACCTCTGTACATTATTCCTGGAGGATATACCTATGCTGCAGTATTTGACTTCACACTATTCTAACACCTTTGCACTTCATACTGTACTACCTTGCAGCTAACAATAGCTACACTTGCCATGCAAGGATTCTGGGTAAAATGCAAAATGGCTGCGGCATATTTGATTTCCGCTCCCAGCCATAACAAAGGGACGAAAAGCTGCAAAGAAATCTTTTTGGACTCAGTCCAACTTCTATAATTGTCCATGATTGCATTTTACATACCACTACCTGGCTGTATCATATGGCTAGCTAAGCCTGGTAATGCCACGTCTGTCTCTATAGGAGTACACTACCAAAAATACCATTCTTATTCATTCTTTGTGGAAGAAAAGTTATCTTCCACAAAGACAGAAAATTATTCTCTGTGTGAAAAAAAAAAATAAGAAAATGTCAGTTAGGCAGTAAAAGTTTTTTTTACTACAATCTTAGAATATTTTTCTCAGACCAAGCTTTTCTTTCTTAAAGTTTTGGGACTAAAAACTGGATCCATCAATCCATCCTGGGACGGAAATTTGCTTGTTACGACGGACAAATATTTCACCTTGTCCATCAAAAAAAAAAACCACAGAGCTTCCTGACATGGCACTGTATTTTTGCAAACCTGAAATGACGGATCTAGATTTTACTCAGAAAATGAAAAAAAAAAAAAAAACACTGGATACCAAACAATGAGTGGGACAGAAAAGACCTTGAAGCTGGAGACAAAATGTAACTCGAACACATGATTGTCTCCAGCTTTAAATTCTTTTCCATCCCACTCATTGTCTGGGAGGCAAGGTTGTTACTTTTCATGTTAAATCTACCATTTCAATCTGACATTTTCGTCAGTTTCACGTAACGATGTTCAGATTTTTGGACAGGTGAATTTTGTCCCAACAAGTAAATTACTGTCACAGGATAGAGAAACAGGTCCTTAGGTATCTGCCCCCTCCAAAACAAAAGGGTAACATTATGATAGATCTACACCAATTTGATTAGTTGGATTTCTAGTTAAAAAAGAACATAGCTGAACTTGAACCTTAGATAGAAATAGATTCAAAGGGTATATGCAGTATCGCAGTATCGGATTTAAATTTTCCCATGGACCCTTTGTTTTAGATTGATTTGATTTGATTTTGATTTTATTGGGGTTACAAGTTGCAACATAATGTGGGATTTAATCTTGAAACAAAGGAAATGCGATGGTGCCCCTTTAGCGCCCAGCTCGCTGCCTTGGGGACCAAAGTTAGTGTCAGTTTCACCCCATGTGACGCCGCCTGATCCCCTGCCAGGTCTTGTTAACGTCTCGGCTAAGTGGAGTCATCCAGGTGCATTCCTCAAGACGTTTGGTGTCACCTCTCATTACTGGAAGACTCCGGACCCACCCAGGCATGGGCCACAATCCTACCAGAATGTTAAGCCAGTTTGCAAACAACCGTGCAGCGATAGACGCAGGCAAAGGGCCAATATTCCTGAATCCCTTTACGACATGTCAACATTTTGCCAATATTCTCATACTATAAGTACTCATAAAAGATATACATCTTATTTTAAGTTGCTTCAATAGCTGTAAAGGAATGGGACCCAATCCATGCAGAATGTTAAGCCTGTTTGCAAACAACCGTGCAGCGATAGACGCAGGCAAAGGGCCAATATTCCTCGATCCCTTCACGACATGTCAACATTTTGCCAATATTCTCATACTATATTAGTACTCATAAAAGATATACATCTCATACGTTGCTTCAATGGCTGTAAAGGCATGGGCCACAATCCATGCAGAATTTTAAGCCTGTTTGCAAACATCCGTGCAGCGATAGACGCAAGCAAAAGGCCAATATTCGTGGATCCCTTCACAACATTTGAACATGATGTGCTACGAATATATGAAGAAAATTTTGCCGATATTCTCATAGCTTCTGATAAAAAATGCATCTCATTGATTTGAAGTTGCCTCAATAGCTCTAAAATTTAAAAAAGTAGCATTACTCTCTTGACAACCAACTTTTTCTGTGTGCAAAGACACTGTCACTGTGCAGCTGTTTTATGAGAGTTACTATGAAATGCATCCTTGGATACCGAGCATTGTTTGACGGGGTTTTTCGGCCAGATGACTACACTGCTTGGAAACATCATGATTGCATTGTTTTTCGCTCAGCCAGAGAAATTACCCACGATTATGATGCAGAATCTACAGATTAGACGTACTTCCTTGCAAATCTCTCAGCTTAGACAGCAGATTGCCGGAATACCTTTACGACAACCATAGAACCCTGATGCCAAACACTTGAGTGACACTTGACTAATATACAAGACCTTCGCCTCATTGGCTTGTATTTCTCTGCACTACCAGGCAGAGAAAGCTTTTCTAGAGGTAAAACCTGAGAAGTCACAAATTCTAGAAGCTCTTATATTCTATTTCAGCAACTACTTTGGGGGTTGGAATAACTATGCCAGACTCAAAGTCTCAACCTAGGAGCGTTAAGATTTACAGTCTATAAAACGATTCCTCAGTCTTATTTGTCATTATCTGACTTTCTTTGATTCTGTCTTTGAAATGTTTCATTTGGGCTAACCCTCCACCACCTAAGAGTAAGATGCAACCTCTATCCACGTCTTGGACATTATTGGTGCATAACCAATAATTTCAACATAGAAAAGGAATGTACTATTCTCACCTGTGTTTGCCTTGATGGCAAACTTCCCGTCACCATTTCGCTGACGATTCTGTATGTCAGATGAGCAAAGCTAACCATCCACCATCACAGATGCAACCGTTAACCTATCTTGTAGCATAACCCTCTTTCAGGTTAGGGGTTCTAAAGATGATCATGGAATGTACTATTCTCACCTGTGTTTGGATTGATGGCAAACTTCCCGTCACCATTCCCGCTGACGATTCTGTACGTGAGGCGAGCGAAGCGGCCGGAGTCGCGGTCCGACGCGGAGACCGTGACCACCTCCAGTCCGACAGGGCTGTTCTCCTGGACGTCCGCGGGGTACGATAGCGGGTAGAACTCCGGGTGGTTGTCGTTGACATCCTGAATAAAGATGGAGACCCAGGCGGTCGCGTCCAGGTTCCCGCCGTCCTTCGCGGTGACAGAGAAGTCGTACCTGCAAATAGATACAGAGAAAAGTCAGTCACAAATTCTGAAAGGTAGGTAAACTTCAAGGTAAAGGCAGTCCCACAGGTTTTGGGGGCTGTAGGGAGAGGATGGACATCTAGACAGCCATAAATGCCATTTGAGTATTTTTCTAGGCTAGCTCCTTCAATTACAGGTGCCCTATTATCACGATGTTTGGGCATTAGATAGCTCTTGTGCTCAGGAAGGAGTAGCGTTAAGTTTTGGCCCTCTAGTGGCTAGAGTTTGAATTGCAAGAGCATTTTTGTTATCTACTGTGTCTTGAGCAAGGTATTGTGAGGTGGAGCCCATCCTTCTCCTTCCTTCACCTTTTACCTTCCCAGCCGAATGCAGGTAACCATTTCACACTGGGGTGGAGTGAGGAAATTCCCTCTTCAAAGGTGCCTTTCCAAAGACATATAACATCTAGCTGAGGCCCCCAATGCTACATTACTTCAACATGATTATTTCTGTAATTTTTGGCCATCTTTCGACCCAAAAAAGTACA